>ML058400.1:608600-812325 GCA_003013855.2 Liriodendron chinense | reverse complement strand
AGTCAACACTACCGTTTACGCAGACCGGTGTAGTGTTAGCGACTGCGGGTACGAATAACGATGCGGGACTGGGATGTGGGTGGGTGACAAAAATTCTTCCTTTGTTTATTTCTCTCCGTCTTTGGTGTCTCTAATTCTTTAAATTTGGTGGCTATCCTTAGTTTTGGGTTTAGGTTGATCCTAGGCCGATTTTGAGGATTAAGGTTTGCTTTTTTAGATTAAAGTTAGGTTGATCCTAGTCCGGTATCTCCGCAACAATGGTGTCATCACCGCTCTCTCCCCTCTTAACCCGCGCCCAAAGAAAAAAACCCACGTCGAAGTTAAAAAACAAATGCTCCCAGAATGCGGTGTCATCGTTCTCTGCCTGCAAGGAGGTTTCCGAAAGTACCCCCGGTGGCACTACATACACCGAATAGGTAAGGCAAGTACGTAAAACTTTTAAGTAAAATCCTATACAAGGGTTTTAACTCCGCCTAGCTTCCGGGTTCACCGGGTGTGGTGTCTAACTCAATTTACCTGTCATTTTTTAGTTTTCATAATAAAAGATCACAGGTCATGGCAGTTAAAAAATCAGATGATCATTAGACGCTGTTGTTACCATTATCAACTTTTAACATCAGCTTAATGGTGAAAAAGTACATCACCTAGAGTGGGTGTTCCTAGCCAAAAGTGCGGTTAAAAAGTCCCTACTTAGAGTAAGTAGAGCAAATGTCAAAATGTTCACCGATTTTAACCACGCCATTCTTTACTTATTAAAAAATATTGCATACCTGGGATAACATTTTGGAATCTAAAGTGTTGTTCATCTTTGGCAACATTTATAATGTTAGTGTTGTCCGAATCTCTTAGCAACATTTTTTACTGTCAAAATGTTGCCCGGTCGGTGTTTGCAACATTTTGCTTGTGGGCAACATTCATTAAAGCAAAATGTTGCAAACACCGGCCGGGCAACATTTTTACAACAACATTTTCCCGGTAAAAGAACATCTCCTAGGATCAACGGGTTAACTTTGTTGAAAACCAGGATCTCTCTCTCTCTCTCTCTCTCTCTCTCTCTACTATTCCTATGTATGGAAGTCTACCCAGACAACATCGTAATCAACCTCGAACTCGAAACGTATAGAGGTGGTTTGTGAACTCCACGTACGTGGTCTTCGTTTTCCGTTCGTCACATACTCTTCCTCTCAATCCGTACCTGGAAAAGTAGTAAGGTTCGTGTCCTCCACATTACATCGATCCGTAAGAGTAGAGTACTTCGTTACCTTGAATTTTAGGGTTTTAGGATATTTATCTACCCAAAGAGAAAACTAATGTTCTCCGTAGAGGATTTTTAGAACAAATTACCTTCAGTTATGTTCTCAAACCGTCTATATTTACACTCTCATTGCTATTAAAAATCAGGGTTTATTGTGTCGTTTCAGTAAAATGGAACGTGTCATTTTACGTTCCATTTTGCGTTACCCACGGGAGGGAAAAGGTTCTATTCAATCTTCTTATTCGACTGGAATAAGGAATTACGAATCCGTTCCCATGGTTGTATCTTTTCTAAATGCCCGCCAAACGAAAGAGTAAATGTATACATTAATATCCATTTATCTATTACTAATAAATGGATACATAGATCATTCTCAGACCTAGGAGACGAGTTCGGCTACCTCGTCTCTTGGGACGACGACGGCTGGATTAACCAGGTACAGTCGAACTACCACAGACGTAACACGCGACTGTGACACCCCGACTGCACCTGGTTAGTTTCTCACCGTTTCGTCCCAAAGAGATGAACCGAGCTCGTTTTCTAGACCTAACTACATCATTAATGTATACATTTCGAACAAACTTTCGAAGGGTAGGGTTTCGTAACTTAAACATGTGAAAAGTACATATTATTAACGTCCCGGGCGGTACTACAAAAATAGAATAGGTGCGGCGAGTTGACAAGATGGTCGAGTAAAATCCCGAACTGGGTTTTTACTCCGTCTAAACCTCGAGTTCGCCTGGTGTGGTATCCTCTGTTACCCTTAACTTACGGATTACAACTTTTGAAGAACCCTCGGTACCTTCAAAACCTAGTTCAAATATAAACACGTATGGGAAATATCTACAATCACACTCGAATACTTGCCCAACCTACTATCTATGTGTGAGGACACACGGCATTCTTCAAAAGTCAAAATCACAACCGTACTACGAGGGACGTCGCCAAGTAAACCATTGCCCGTTCCATACGAGAAAAATAGACTCGGACACTTTCAAATTAAAAAGAGACCAACCAGGTCATCACATCAACAGAATGATCGACGAACGAAACTTCACTGATTTCTCCTGGGTGATCTGGTGTTTAGTTTCCCAGGACCCTTTCTCCTGATTTCCCATCTCGCCTAATCCATTCTGGGGCCGGAGTGGATTCTGCCACGCCGGGAATGTTATACAAATGGCACCCCGGGTGGAACTACTTACATAATACATAGGTGCGGCAGGTTGGCAAACATGTGTATTAAAATCCCGTAATGTGATTTTTAATTCTTCTAGGTTAATAGTCTATCTGGTATAGTATTCTTTGTCACCACTAACTGGTAATTACCCACTTTCCTTAAAACCTAGTTCGAATGTAAACAAAAAATGAAAGTAGTTCAGAATACATTGGAATAGGTGTCTAACCTACCAAAATAAACATTACGGAAACATTAAGGAGCGCCCTAAGAAGTTTTTAATGGTAGGGCAGGCATTCTATCGTTCACCTGTTAATTGGATCTGCTTCCTTTTTGTATAATGCCTTAAATGATGAGAAAAAACGGATGGATGACATGGATGCATAATACATACATCAAGTGGGCCCCATGGTATACCCACAGTAAGAGCCCCACTGTCACCTAATCCGCTCTCACTAAAGAGGCCCACTAGACAGGAAATTACTAGGAATTAGACTACTAAAGGTGATGATTCGGGAGTGACTTAGCTCTAACTCACATCTAGCGATGCAGGTGGGGCCCACCTCAATGTATGCATTCTATATCTATACCCTTCACACCACAAGAAACAATGATCATTGAACATCCACCTCTAAAAGTTTCCAAAAGTCCACCCCAATGTTTATTAATTGCCATCCAACCTGTTGACAAGGTCTCAATGATCAGAATGAAGGGAAAACACAAATATCAGCTTGATCTAAACTTCTTGTCACTTTTGTGGTTGACAATTTAATACTTCATGACCACTACCGTTCTTTGTTTTGTGATCCACCTCAGATTTGGATCTACTTTATTTTTGGTCATGCCTTAAAATGAGCTGGCAAAATAGATAGAAGAGAAAACAAGGTCTCAATGACCAGTTTGGGGCCTGGTCGTATAAAAAAAACAAAAAAAAAACAAAGGTCTCAATGACCTGAACGAAGGGAAAACACAAATATCAGCTTGGTCATTGAGACAAGGGAAAACACAAATGTCAGCTTGTTCTAAAACTTATTGTCACTTTCTAAAACTTCTTGTCATTTTTGTGGTTGACAAAAAGTTTTTAATGCTTCATAACCACTACTGTTCCTTGTTTTGTGATCCACCTGAGATTTGGATGTACTTTATTTTTGGGGCCATGCCCTAAAATGAGCAGGCAAAACAGATAGAAAATCTACGTAGACATGCAACATATATGCAATGTATACTTTGAGGTGGGCCCAAGTCAGGGTCCCACCAACATTGGTGCATCCGGGGTCAAGTCGCCGGAGATGACCTTGCATGCAGTGATGTGGGTGGGACCCTTTCCATGGGGTCCACCTCAATGTACGCTTCATATATCCACGCCGTCCATCTATTTTCCATATTATTTTAAAGCATGGTCCCAAAAATGAAGTAGATACAAATTTCAAGTGGGCCACATAATAGGAAACAATGGTTCCTCTGTGTGACCTTATCAAAAGGTTTGGATGTCAAATAAACATTGCAGTGGACCCTAAGAAGCTTTAATGGTGGGCATTTAATGAACATTATTTCTTGATGGTGTGGTCCACCTGAGTTTTGTATCTAGTTTAATTTTTGGACTATGCCCTAAAATGGATGCATACATCGCGTTGGCCTCGTGGTGAGCGTCCCACCCACATATTGCTGCTTTTGGGTTCCCAGCCAAAGTCGCCTCCGAGTAGAATTGGCAAAATTCAACCCAACCCGCTAACCCAACCCAACCTGACCCGGATTTTTCCAGTTTAGGGTTGGAAAATTTGACCCGAATTTAATTTTTGGGTTGACCCAACCCGACCCAAATCATATAGGGCTTAAGTAGATTATTATATATTGATTTTCTTATTAGTTAAATAATACATAGTTTTTTCTCACATACCCTACTGGGAACGATCCACATGTCTATTAATTTAATAAACATTTCGGTAGGCCCTAAGACTATTATATACTAATTTTCTTATTAGTTAAATAATACATAGTTTTTTTTTTCTCACACACCCTACTGAGAATGGTCCACATTTCTGTCAATTTAATAAACCTAATCAATGTGTTTGAAGCATCATTCCATTACTCTAACTACCTTGATGGTTAAAGAGGTATGATTTAAATCTACACTCCATTTTATCCATTTATTTTTCTCTTTCAGTATTTGCGTACTAGAAATACTCTATAAAAAAAAGTCTCAATATATATATATATATATATATATATTATATATATATATATATATATATATATATATATATATAGAAAAGATACTATGTGTTGACCTCATCGTAAGTTCCTATGAGGTTGAACTATGTGGGCCCCACTATAACGTGTGATGGGCATCCACACCATCAGTCAGATGCAACATTTTGTAGTGGGTCATGGGCCTAAAACTAAGGCCAATCCATGACTTCAGTGGGCCACACCATAGACAACAATTAAGAGTGGATATCCACCCATTGAAACCTTTATGATCGTTTATAGGATTGACTGCAATGTGGTTGAGAAATCCAGCCCATCTATTGTGTGTGTCCCACTTAAACCAGAGGTCACACTAAGTTTCAACCGTATCCAAAACATAGGTGGGCCCCAACAAGTGCTTTTAGATGTTGTAGGCATAATTTTACACTCTTTCAACTGGTATGGCCCACTTGTGCTCCGAATGCAACTGATTTTTTGGATATCCTATAGGGACCCACCAAATGCATGGTGTGGATGCTCATCACACATCACAGTGGGGCCCACATAGCTCGACCTCATGGGAACTTGGAACTTCCCATGAGGTTATAGTACATTTTCTTTGCGCGCACGCACTGAGTTTAATTTATAAATTAGTTAGTTGATCATTAAAATATGGGTCAACCCAACTCGGCCCGTTTAATTTGGGTTGGGTAAGGATTGGGAAAATCCAACCCAAATTCAATTTGGGTCGGGTTAGGGTTGAGGTGGAAATGACCCTACCCAAACTTGACCCGACCCGACCCATTGCCACCTCTACCTCGGAGTAATGGAGAACAATGCTTCCTTGCCTGATTTCCTGGTTAAGACATGGGTTCTCGACTGAGACCCACCCTAATGTTTATGTAAAATCCACCCCGTCCACGAGGTGCATCACCCCATGTGAGGCCTAGCTACCAAATATCAGCCCTATAACTTACTAAAGTTGGCCAAACCAAGGAAACAATTTGAAGGGTGAATGTCACCTATATATTGTTTACGATCGGGTAACCCACCTGAATAACAGATGAACCTGGATTTTGGGCCCTAAGCCTAAACTTGGGTCACTCATCTGATGGTTGGAGTGGATTTGGAAATACATGTTGGTGGGCCACCCTAACGGTACAACATTTCTAGGTAAAAAGCTTTCAGGTGATGGATGAGGTTGTGGAGTGAGGTGGTGACCGCATGTGTTTTATCCACGCCGTCCATCCGTTTCTTCAGCTCATTTTAGGGCATTATACTAAGATTGCAGTGTATCAAAAGCTTAAGTAGACCACACCACAAAAACTAGTGAGAATTGAATGCCTACTGTTGAAGAATTCATGGGGCAGAGAAGTTTTGGATGAAGCTGATATTTGTCTTTATCCTTTCCCACGTCTGTCTGACTTTATGAACAGTTTGGATGACTAATTAAAATCGCCGTGGGCTCTAACATGGTTTCAACGGTGGATGTCATCATCCCCACGTTTTTTGTGGTGGGTCCACTTGATCTTTCGATATGTTTCATTTTTTTTACTCGTGCCCTAAAATGAGCCGGAGAAACGGATGGACGGCGTGGATAGAAAAACATATATCATAGTGGGCCCCAAGAGTCTTCACACCACATTAAAGGGCGGTGACGGCCTCACTGCACAATCCCGGTCACTTGTAGGTAAAGAGTTGTCAGAGGTGGTCCACTATCATATATCTTCAACATCCATTCCTTCCAGCAGGTAAGTGACTTAAGTATAGACCTAAAGATGAAATAACAGCCCCACCCCACCCATGATTAATGTGGACGACAATATTGGAAACAGTGTAAAGGTGTCACACCCTCCAAACAATATTTTCCCTTAGTATGGCCCACCAGAATCACAGATGGGCGTGATGTTTGGGACCTAGGCCTAATTGGGCTTGACGCATCTGATGGCCGGAATGAAGTCCACATACACATCACAGTGGGGCCCACTTGAACAAGTCAATGCACCGGACCGTAAATAGCTTATTTAAGGCCTATTTCGTTGCATACCGTACGTATAATAATCAATTAGTGGACATTTGTGGGATGGTTGTAAAAAAGAAACTAAAAACAAAAGAAAAAAAGAAAAGAAAAGTCCAACGACCTGGATTCAGCATCAAGTGCCCGTCGGCAGGAGAATTAAACAGTTCCCAATCAAGTGGGGACTCATGTCATGTGTAAAATAAATGGACAGTTAGATGAGTGTATTGTCCAGATTTTAGAGTGGGCCCGGCTGAGCAGTGGATCGGGTCGTGTGAGCAGCAAGTAGCATTGCATGCCATCTTTGTTGCAATTACGTCTTGCTGCTGCGAACATTTGATGGACCAAAAGCAAGACTGGTCCACTCATCAGCTGAACTACGATAAACTATTGCAATATTGAGTCATTGACGTTTGGTCTTTTTTTATCTAAACGTCCATTTTTCAGATAAAGCTGTACAGTGCCTGGTGAGTGGACCAACCTCACTTTTGAGACATGCGATGTTTATGGACCCTATAATGGCATGGAAGAGTGTGGATCATCTATTGCTGAAGGCACAAGAAATTCCAGCGCCATTGCCTGTCATTGTTCCATGTCATCCCAGAGGACTCTGGCTGACGAGATATGAGAGATTTCTCTCCCAAATACAGGGCGTGCTACACAACATCACTTTTACCGTGTCAAACTTCTTTGGGTCCCACAATGATTTATGTTTCATATCCACACCGTCCATCAATTTTTACATATGATTCTAGAGCATGAGCCCAAAACTGAGGCATAACCAAAGCTCAAGGAAGCCACGTCAAAGAAAGTAGTCGATATTGAATGGAAACCGTTGACACCTTCCTACGGTCTACTGTTACGTTTATTTGTCATCTAACCACTTAATAATCTTACACATACATTCATCAAGGGAAAACACAAATATAAGCTTGATCAAAGCCTCCTATGGCTCCAAGAAGTTTTCAACCGTAGGCATTCAATTCGGACTGTTTCTGTACTATGGCCCGGTTGAGCTTGGTTCTGCCTCATTTTTTGTCCAGTTCCATAAAATGATATGAAAAAATGGCTGGACGGTGTTGATCTGACAGACTATCTGCACTCATTTTTTTCGTCTAGTTGCAACACAGACGATCTGACGATCCGCACTCATTTTGAGAAGCCTTAGCCGTATCTCGCGCGAGAGTGCATGCTTCCTCTTACGGACGTTTCTTGCTAAAGCCTTACAGGGGAAGTTACTGCACTGGAACCAGGGTGGGACTACTTGATGTTTGTGAGAAATTCACCCTGTCCATTCATTGTGTGAGATCATTTTAGGACAAGAGACCAAAAATAAACCGGATCCAAGGATCCAGTGGGCTGAAAAAAAAGAGGATTGAACGTCCAAAGTTGAAATATTGGCATCCTCCTTTGACGACATCGTACCACCAGGTAACCCTTGTTACACGAAAAACGTGTAACCCAAAACTCTGCGTCACCTCGATGTCTATGTGACATCCACCCGTCCATCAGATTAGGTGCGGCCCGGGCCTCTCCCTAGAGAGCTGATTAGGTGAGACCCAGCCGTATGGTCAAATGGATTGGCTGGATTTCTTCGCCACGTTGGTTTCATGGTGTGGCCCACTTTGTATGGCTTGTTTGAATTGCATTGGGACACGTGGAAAATTGACATTAACGTGATGTCCGTTGAGGCGGTTGTGAACATTGCCCTGCTGTCAATCAACGACCTTCGGTCATGGGTAGGTTGACCCGGACGCGGATTAGATACTTACAGGTTGAGTAGCTATCTCGCTACTGAAGTGACGTCACCAACTTCTGTGAGCCCCATCGTGATGTATGTGTTGTATCTACACCGTCCATCCATTTGGAGAGATCATTTTAGGGAATGATCTAGAGAATGAGATAGATCCAAATCTCAAGTAGACCCCACCAAAGAAAACAGTGGGGACAATGACCAGACCGTTGAAACCTTCCTACGGCTCACCATGATGTTTATTTGAGATCCAACCTGTTCATAAGTTCACACATGCATGGAATAAGGGAAAAACAAAAATATCAGCTTGATCGAAAACTTATGTGGCCACAAGAAGTTTTTAATGGTAGGAGATCAATTTCCACTGTTTTCTTTGGTGAGGTCCACTTGAGCTTTGTATCTGCCTCGTTCTTTCTCTCATGCCATAAAATGATCTCTCCAAATGGATGAACGGTGTGGATACAACACATACATCACAGTGAGGCTCACAGAAGTTGGTGACGTCACTTCGAGAAAGCTACTCAACCTATCAGTAGCTAATCCGCGTTCGGTTGACCCGTAGTTGCGTGAAAAATTGGTGATCATTTTGCCACGTGTACGGTGGAAACTTCCCTAGATAAAATAAGCTATCTCACTCGCATGAAAGGTTGCATGGCGTTTTGTATATTCGAGTTGGGGTGGAGCCCACGTTGACGTATCAGACATTCAAAACTAGAGGTTCTCATCGGGATCCGAGCTCAGGTGTGCCATACTAGCAGAAACAGTATAAAATCATGTATAAAGCCACTTAGAGACACTGTTTTTACGCTTGACTTCTGGATGGCCTTATTTTTGGACTGTCCCTTCATCCTTGTGGGGCGCACATAATATCAGGCTGATCCCAACCGTTAAAACTTTCCAAGTCCCACCATAATGTTTCGGTTTCCATCAACCTGTTGATCAGGTCAAATAAAGGAAACCTGTTGATAAGGTTAAATAAACCCGGTTGAAGGGGAAAAAAAACCAACATCAGCTTGATCCAAAACTTATGTGGCCCATTAATGGTCAATCACCACCGTTTCCTATGTTATAGTCCACTTCAGAATTAGATCTCTGCTTCATTTTTGAGCTAATGCCCTAAAGTCATCTATTAAAATTGATGAGCGGCATTGATACAGAATAAATAAACCAAAGTGGGCCCCACTGTAAGTGCCGCATGGTCTTAGGTGAGACCGGGCCGCACCTAATTCCACTTACCCCGAGAACAGCTTAGTGGGTGTTACCCATACCATACGGCCCACATGGATGATATTTTGTATATCCACACAGTGCAACGTTTTCTACAGCCCATTGTAGAATGAGTTTCCAAAAATTATGCAGATCTAAATCTCAAAGGACCATACCACTAGAAACAGTGTGATTGAGTGTTCTACCGTTAAAAATTCCAAAGAGCCCATCGTAGGATTTTGATAATGCTCATTTTCAATCCAAGCTCTTGGTAATGTCAATAAGGTCTTGCTGAAGTGAAAATATAGATATCAGATTGATCCAAAATTTTTGTGCCCCACAAAACATTTTTAATGGTTATTCATCACTGTTTCTAGAGGTATGGTCCGCCTGAGATTTGGATCTTCTTAGGGTTTTGGATCCTTTTTTTCTTATATGGAGTAGGGGGACCTAATTCTTCAGATCATGCCCTAAAAATGATCTCTCCAAATGGATGGTGTGGATACAACACATACATCATGGTGAGGCCCACAGAAGTTGGTGACGTCACTTCAGCAACCCTTTTTTTTTAATGGTTAGTACACCCACCCATCCTGTTATTCACATTACAATGTTAGCCACCCCCTCTATGGGAATCCATACCATGACCTCAGTGTTGAGACAAGGCTATATTCACTCAGTCTGCCACTTGAGCTATGGACCTGGGTGTTCAAAGATCTCTTATTAGTAGCTCATCCGCGTCCATGGAGTAGGTATCCAGACAATCATATCTAAGTCATCAAGAGCTCACTTTCCATACACGTGTCATGCAGGTGTAAGGTTACATCAAATGCATGGCACGATGTCCATCACACAACATAGTGGGGCCCACAGAGCTTGACCTCATGGGAAGCTCCCATGTGGTCGACCTCATAGTACCATTTCCCATTAAATATATATTGATATTTTAGCAATGAAGGTAAGGTTTCCTATGCCATGCGTATGTAAAGGAGCTTGATTACACGCCATGCATTAGCCAAAGTGGCACATGTGTGTGTGATCTAATCCCTCCACTAGGCGGCATCGACTATGTAAATAATCTTATTTGTCCCAAACCCAACTCGAAGTCTAGATCCAACATGACTTGATGGATACCCAAAGATGAGTACTTGAACTTAAGCAAATTCAAGTCTTAAAAAACGAGGCCTGGACTCATCAAGACCCAAACTTGGTTAACCAACCTACGAGTACTACAGAACCTGGTTAACCCAAGTACGGGTACTATAAGACTCGACCTGTTGACAGCCCTAGCTATTCGGTAGCCAAGGAGCAAATTCTGTGGTTTTTGGCAAATTTAGGAGTGTAAAAATTTAAAATTAGCTAAATATTTCTTAGAGGAAATATAGATTTTTGGTTGACACATCGAGTGATCTGATGGGGAATGAGAAAAGTCTTAAATTGCGTTTGGTTCACATTATGATTTTTCTTGGAAAATACTGTCATTGGTCACATACGGTGTCTCCATCACATATGTAGCGCCTTTAACCGACCATGACTTGACTATCGCTTTGAAGATAATCCCAGCTATTGATTAGTGGAAAGAAAAATGTCAGAGTTTGATTAATTGATCATATTGGAAAATGTTATATCATTGATTTAGATTCTCCATAATGTATCCCATCTTTGATTGCCCATCTATCCAAAAATCTTATATTATCCACACCTCATCAATGTCTATGAAAATGGACAATCCATGTAAGTTACAATAGAGATATTCCGATTATTAATATGGATCATCCATCATGTGGGGCTGGGATTTTATTTCCTTTTTTTTTTCTTCAATTAGTACTAGAGCTGGACATGAACCAAGTTTGATCATTCGGATTGACTCTAATTGACTCGGAAAATCTGTTCGAACAAAAAGTCTTCGTGCGCACAAGGTCTATTCGAAAAAAAATTCAAGTCTGTTTCAATCACAGCCCTGTTCGACTCGACTCAAATATTGATCGGCTTAACTCGACTTGTGGGTGCGGGTGTGTGTGTGTGTGTGTGTGTGTGTGTGTGTGTGTGTGAGAGAGAGAGAGAGAGAGAGAGAGAGAGAGAACAGGTTGGATGACAAATAAACATGAGTGTGGGCCCTAGGAAGGTTTCAATGGTGGACATCATTCTCCTCACTGTTTCCTGTGGTGTGGTCCACTTGAGCTTTGTATTTGCCTCATTTTTTGTTCAATGCCTCAAAATGAGTTGTACAAATGGATGGACGGAGTGGATAAAATAAATACATCATGGTGGGACCCATAGAGCTTTGACACCAACTTACTAGCTGGTGTTCGTGTCACCAACCAACTCATGTTCATGGATTGGGTACTACCAGTCTACCCCACCAGGACCTATCTAGAGACGGACGGTCTTGTCAGTGCTCTGTGGGGCCCATAGTGATATATTTGTATATCTAAGCCATTCGTCCATTTTTTAAATATCATTTATGACATTATCCAAAAAATGAAGTGGATCGAAGGCTCGAGTGGACCACACTACGGGAAATAGTGGGGATGTTAAGTATTTATATTATGGTCTTTTATTTAGTTAATTGAAAATTTTAAACCTTGTGATTTGTCATTTGTGATATATAATTTGTGAATAGATCGGTATTCACTATTCAGTAGTAGAAAAAATATTTTCAAGCAAAAAAAAGTGAAATTGTTCGAACTTGTAAAAATTGTCCAAAATACATATGTTCGAACATGGCTAGGCCAGACCAAACCAAGTTTGAACAGAGCCACCCTGTTTGAATGTTTGTTCGAACATTGTTCGAACACACTCACCCAAGCAGCCAAACAATCCAATCTACTCCATGTTCAACTCGGATTGGATCGTTGCCCACCTCTAGTTAGGGCTCTCAATGGGTCGGATCTAGATCGGATCCAGTTGGATCCAGTTCCAAGTCCATATAACTGTAGACGGATTTGGATCGGATTCGGATTCAACTCGGATCCAAAAGGTGATATCCATATCCGATCCATTTATAAATTGTTAGATCCATTTCCGATCCAAAATCCATATAACCATCGGATTCGGGTCAGATCTAGGTCTGAATCCACCTCATTACAAATCTAAAAAAATATATGATATAAAATATATAATATAATATGTTTTATTTAGTAGAAAAATGATGCAAATCCCACTATTTACTATGGTATCGTCGACATGGCCTAAAATAATTTGTAAAACGGATGGTCTACATGAATATAACATATACAGTCAGATCTTAATCGAATTCGGATCAAACTCAGATATGTTCCTGTGAATCCATATCCGGTCCATTTAAGTAATCAGACCTATTTTAAGATCCAAATCCGGTCCATTTAACTAATCGGAACTATTTTAAGATCCAAATTTTTTCCAATTAACTAATCGGACCTATTTTAAGATCCAAATCCGCATTATACGGATTCGGAGCAAATCGGATCTCGGATCTGACCCGCTCCATTGAGAGCCCTACCTCTAGTTAGTACACACACCCAACCACCCAGTTAATCAACCCCTTGGGAAGAGTGCGGCTCATCTGTGTTGAAGGCACAAGAAGTTCCAGCGCCTTTGCTTCTCATTAGTCCAGGTCATTTTTTATGACTCCATCTACCAAGATAGGCTGGACATTTCTCTCCCACATACATTGCTAACTACACAACCGACTTTTAACGTGTGAAACTTTTTCTGAGTCCCACCATGAATTTTTTGTTAAATCTATACCGTCCATTAATTTTTTTCAGATAAATCTAGAGCACGGTCCCTAAAACTAGCTACGTACAAACATCAAGTGGATCACACCACATAAAACAGTGGGGATTGAACAAACTTCAGTTGAAACTTTTCTAGGTTCAACATCAGGGCTTATTTCCCATCTGACCTGTACATAAGATCACACATGCCTAGATGAAGTTAAAATAAAAATATCAGCTAGATAAGAGCATTCTGTGGCCCCATGAAGTTTTCAATGGTAGCATCAATTCCTAACGTCCTCAATGATGCAGTCCACTTTAACTTTGAATCTGCATTGTTTTTAGGTTTATAGCCTATAACGATCTGAAAAAATGAATTGACTGTGTGGATCTAACAAATACATCATCGTGGAGCCCACGTAAATTTCACGCCTCCAATGCAGGGGAGTGGATTAGGTGAGACTTGGCATCACTCAAGACGGTGCAACCCTTACCGTGGTGCCCACCTTGATTTGTATATTCTATATCCACTTCGTCCATCCGAATTTTCAGACCATTTTAGATTATTCTACCATAATTTAAGAATATCCAATTATCAGGTGGACCATACTCTAGGAAAAAGTGGTGATTGAATACTCTACTATTAAAAACTTCTTAGGGATTACCTTAATGTTTCTATGATTTTTATTTGACATCCAATCTGTTGATAAGTTCACATAAGCCTAGATGAAGAGGAAAAACATATGTCAGCTTGATACAAAACTTTTGTGGCCCATTATTGGTAAGTCACCACTGTTTCCTATGGCATAGGTAATGGTAAGCCACCACTGTTTCATTTTTTGGATAATTCTTTAAAATGATCCGGAAAAATGGATGGACGGGGTGGATATAGAATACACATGTCAAGGTGGGCACCACTGTAAGGGCCACACGGTCTTGGGTGAGGCCGGGGTCTCACCTAATATGCTCCCGTGGTGCAGCACTGTGAGAGAAGAAAACCGAAAGTATTTACATGTGATACTTCAGTGGAACCTATTATGATGTATTTATCAGATCCACACCATCCAACCATATTTTCATACCATTTTATGGAACTAGACAAAAAATGTGGCAGAACCAAGCTCAATCGGGCCACATTACAGAAACAGTCTGAATTGACCGCCTACTGTTGAAAACTTCTATTTGTGTTTTCCCTTCATGAAGGTATGTGTGACATTATTAAGATTTTAGATAGCAAATAAACGTAACAGTATGCCTAGGAGGTGTCAACGGTTTCCATTCAATCTTGGCAACGGGGAAATAGGAGTCTCTGATCAAACTTATATTTGTGTTTTCCCTTCATGAAGGTATGTGTGACATTATTACGAGGTTAGATAGCAAATAAACGTAACAGTATACCCTAGGAGGTGTCAACGGTTTCCATTCAATCTTGGCTACTTTCTTTGACATGGTTTAGTTGAGCTTTGGATATGCCTCGGTTTTGGGCTCAAGCTCTAGAATCATCTGTAAAAATTGATGGATGGTGTGGATATGAAACATAAATCATTGTGGGACCCAAATAAGTTCCACATGTTAAAAGTGATGTTGTGTTGCACGCCGTATATTGGCGTGGAGGAATTTCTTGTGCCTTCAGTACAGACGATCCACACTCATTCTCAGCGTACTCGCTCCATTGAGTTGAAAAAGAGCTTCCCGTTGTAATTGTCCAAGTGGCAAAGTCAAACGAGATCCAGGCCACTCATCAAGTAAGTCCTACTGCGAATATTTTAGGGACCAAAAACAAGACCCATCCACTCATCAGATGTGCTACAATACACTATGAAAATACTGACGTTTGGTCTTCTTTTTTTTTTTTTTTTTAATTACTGTTCATTTTTCAGATACAAGTGTTCCGTGCCTGAAGAATAGTGGACCAACCTCATTTTTAGGACATGACATGACATGTTTATGGACCCTATAATGGCCTGAATCGTACGTGCCATGTTCCTACGTGGTTAAGCCTGCATGCATGTTAAACTTACAACAACACCCAGGTCCATAGCTCAAGTGGTAGACTGAGTGAAGAAAGCATCGTTTCAACACTTAGGTCATGGTATAGATTACCATATTGGGGGTGGCTAACATTGTGATGTGACTAACAGGGGTTGGTGGGTGTACTAACAATGGGGTGTGCGAACTAACCCATTAAAAAAAAAAGAGAAAGGCAGCTGGTTTGACCCAAATCTCTGTGGGCCAGTCTATGTCCATGTGATGCATATCAAAAACTCAAGTACGGCACGTAGGAGGAAAACAATAGAGCATCACTGATGTCTTTATGCACCACCAACCCATTTGGAAGGTTATTCTACCATGACAGGAAAACACCTTCCTAGGGAAGCACAAATGTCACCCTCATCCCATACTTATGTAAGACCCTAAAAAGGTTTCAATAACACATTACGCAACAAATAAAGTACATTCCATCTTCCATTTAAGATGCTTCCAGTGACTTCGGCGCTCCAAACAAAAAGTACAATGCATATTCCAATTTAGAGGTTGGAGACTTTTCCAATGGGGGCGTATTTGATTTCCATGCATGCGGCAGACTTTTCCATTCAGAGCATGTTTGATTTTTCATTTAACCCATGAATATGTTGTAGATGAGTAATAATCATTTACTCAATTAATTAGGACATTGTTTCCAATGTTTAAATTTGACGGCTACCTTCGAATGCTAAAACCGAGGACATTACGAAATATATGTACATGTGTGGCCTAATAATGTATGTGACTTATCCATGCTATCCATCTGTTATGCCAGCTGAATTTTGGGCATGAGCTACAAAACTGAGACAGATCCAAAGCTCAAGTGGACCACACAATAGGAGAAACGAAATCAAATGCCTACCGTTAAAAACTTATTGGGTCCACTGTTTCCTTTAGTGTGGGCCACTTGAGTACTAGATGTGCCTCATTTTTCGGCTTATGTCTAAAATTGTTCAATAAAATGGATGAACATCATAGATATATATGTTATATACACCATGGTGGGGCCCAAAAATTTAAGCTAGTCCTTTTAAACCGATTTTTAAAGCGGGAATGCTAATATATATTCAAATACAGTGAAAGAATGATAATTTCTTATTTACAACGTTTGTTAGCATAGGATGCTCTTAAAATGAAAGTGAATTAGATAATAGACATCTCTTGGCACTTCAGTATTTCTTTTTTCAGGGCAATGCGAAAAAGAGCTCAGTACCTCTTAGTCGTGAATACCTGAATAAGATGAGCCGGTCATTGTGAATATCTTCGCTTCAGAATAAAAGAATTAGATTTAATCTCAAACAAATTGGAATGTGTATTCACCGTCCGAGAGATCTTCCAATGTGAACTATGGATGATGTGGATGTCACAGTAACAATCTTGGTTGGCTCAGTAGAGCTTTGGGTTACATGGGCTACACGTAATTGTAAATACAAAGCACTATTGAAAGTTGATATGGGCCACACCAATAGGATCAATAAAAACTTGCTCTTAAAACTTATTATTTCAAACGGTTTGACCTACTTGAGTCTTCCACCAGGATGATTTTTGCATTGGATTGAACTTCATCCTGGTGAGTGGAACTTGACGAACGGGTTTGATGAAAGAAACACCACGGTGGGCCACACAAAAACTATGGTTTGCATCTCATCCCCATTATACCCTATGGTGTTGCTCACTTGAGTTGTGGATCAAAGCTGATGTAACTCCCCAAGGCCTATATTTGAGGATAGAACCTGATGGACAGTGGATATTTCATATAGAACCTGGTGGGTCCTAAGAGGTTGAGTTTTGTACTACCTGCGTAAAACTAAGGGGGCATATGGCATCTCTACAAATAAGAGCTTATTGTTTATTTCTAAACAAATAAGGTTTTAGACTGTTTGGTGGCCTAATCAATGTGCTTATTGTTTAGAGAGTAGTAAATAAGCTTTGATTTAATAAGTTGAAAGGGGTTACTTTTTGGAACGGAGTTTATTCGGCTTTAGCAGGTATATAATTTAGACTAAATTTTGGACAAGTTTGTTCTTAAACTTTTCAAGTAATTCTCATTTTATCTTTTTCTCTTCTCATTACAATTTCCTCAAGGTAGGCCCATATGATGAACAACCCATAGTGAAGGTGGGCTCCACATCATGAATGACCCATATCAAAGGTGGGCCTACATAATGCACAATCACATCAAAGGTGAGCCCCACATTATGTATGGCCTACTTCGAAGTATGGACCTGCATGATAAATGATCCACATCAAGCAAGCCCTACCTGATGGATAATCCACATCGAAGGTAGGACCCACATGATGGATGGTGGACATTGAATGTGGGACCATATGACTATATGATAGAAGGTTGACATTAAAGGTGGGCCCACATGATTAATGACCCATATTGAAGGTTGGGCCCCAAATGATGGATAGTCCACATCAAAGGTAGGATTCACATGATAGATGGTAGATATTGAATGTGGGACCACATGATAGAAGGTGGGCCTACATGATGAATCAGCCATATTGAAGGTTGGGCCCCAAATGATGGATAGTCCACATTAAAGGTAGGATTCACATGATAGATGGTAGATATTGAATGTGGGACCACATGATAGAAGGTGGGCCTACATGATGAATCAGCCATATTGAAGGTTGGGCCCCACATGATGGACGGTCCACAACCAAGGTGGGACCTACATGATGGATGGTGGACATCAAAGGTGGGTCCCACATGATGGACTATCCACAACAAAGGTGGGACCCACGTGTTAGATGGTGGATATTAAAGATGGGCCCCTCATGATGAACAAATCATATTGTAGTCGGGCCCCACATCAAGGTGGGCCCATGTAATGAAAGGTTCACATCAAAGGTGGGCCCCACATGATAGATGGCTTGCATCAAAGTGCGGCCCAACATGACAAAACATGCACATCAAGTGGGTCCCATTTGATAAGCAGTCTAAGTCAAAGGTGGGACCCACATGATGGATGATGGTCATTGAAAGTGGGCCCACATGATGATCGGTTGATATCAAAGATGGGTCCACATGATGAACAACCCATAATGAGGGTGAGACCCCACACAATGAATGGTCCACATCAAGGTGGCCCACATAATGACAAAGTGGGCTTCATAAGATGGATGGCCCACATAAAATTGTGGCCCCTCACAATGGACAGTTCACATCAAGTGGGCCCCACCTAATGGACGGTCCAAATCCAAGGCGGGCCTTATGATGGATGATTCACATAAAAGGTGCACCCCACATGATGAATAATGGATATCAAAAGTAGGTCCCACATGATGGATAATCCACTTTAAAGGTAGTGCCCACACTATGGGCACATCAAATGTGGAGTCCACGTGATGGGTGATGGGTAGTGGACATTGAGGGGCCCACATAAAGGATAAATAGCATTGATATTAGGCCCCACATAATGTACCATCCACCAAAACAACCATTTAGATTGCTCTTATATTAAAGTTTGTTATAATCTTAAAAAATGACGTCAACTACCCTTATAAAAGCTCTTATTTGAAGGTTTTACCAAAAGTATTTTAAATGAGATTTTATTTATTTATTTATTTTTAATTTCGCCAAATGAGCTTCTTTAAAACAAGTGCTAGACTAAAAAAGAGCTCATTGGAGTAGCTCATTAAAATAACTCTTATTGAATAGGAGCAGAGATGTCAAACCAGCCCAAAGTGTTGTGGAAGATTTGGGTCCCATCAACGCGGTTGGTTTTTTTTATTTTTTTCTTTTGTCTTTTTGTTAATCATGCCAGTTAGTCACAGGATGCATCCACCCACCCTCCGGTGGGGTTAGTGTGTCTCCTTAGCACTTGAACCTGAGACTTGCTGTTGAAACGCTCAGGTGTCTTCTAGCTGGGCTAGACCCATCATCTTCGCCGTAAACTGGAAAGGTGATCCTCGCACAACAGCCCATGCGATCACAGGTTAGGATACCCTAGAACCTTCACCCTTCAGATGAAGCATCCACGCAGTGGGGCCCACCTGATGAGTGGTTTAGATCTTGTACAGGTGCAAGGTTGCCACACGTGGGAGGCCGCGGAAAGCAAAGTTACATTTGCTTGGTCTCCGTTCGACCAAATTGACTGGCACTGATTGACTACCATTTACTAAAATTATTATTATTATTATTATTTTTTTCTAACGGAGTAGGTAGGCCATCCACAAAAAATCCGTATCCAAATCTTATGTAAAACATACTCTTGGAAACAGTGGTGATTGAGTGCCCTACCATTAAAAACTTGTGGGGTTCACCTTAGTGTTTTTGTAATGTTTATTTGCCATCTAATCCGTTGATAAGGTCGCATAAGCCTGGATGAAGAGGAAAAAGCAAATATCAGCTGGATCCAAAACTTTTGTGGCCCATTAATGGTCACAACACTGTTTCCTATGGTATGGTCCACCTGATAATTGGATCTACTTCATTTTTTTTTATTATGCACAAAAATGATATGGAAAAAAGGATGGATGGCGTGGATACAGGATAAATACATAAAGGTGGGCCACATGGTAAGGGCTAACCGTCTTGGGTGAGGCCGACTCTCACCTAATCTCGTCCCGTCTCTCGGACCTACGCTTAGCTGACTATTTGTAAACCTAACGGGCTGTTTGGACTTTGGAGGGCTGTCGGTGGGTACCGCCCAAGGAATGAACCCAACCCCTTTTTAAGGGGCCCCATCCCCCTTTGGACCCGTTAACAATTGGTTCCGGTCCCACGTTAGTTTTTATATTATATATGCATTAAAAATATATATTTGATTATTTTAACTATGAAGTGAGGTTTCCTAACAATTGCTTTGGCATCTTGAACTCGATGGTGTTTGAATGTATTCGCAATTCAAAAACTTGCCTTTTTCGCATTTGGCAGCAGAATGATTATCAAGGATTTGAATTCGAATGCATTTCAAATTTCTCAAAAATAATGATTTGAATTCACAGCAAAATGATGTGTTTTTATACTCATTAACTATCAAAACTTAAGAAGGAGAACCACACCAGGTGTGTGCAACGTTTGGTTGGCATAGGTCAACAAGGTAAGTGTTCTCCACTGTGATGCATGATTATGTGAAATTCACTCCAACCATCAGTTGCTTCATCCCATGTTATGCTCAAGGCTCAAAAATCAGCCCTATTCTTGATTAGGTGGACTATATGATCGGAAATAGTGTATTGACAAGTGGACCCTTCAAACTATTTTTCTTGGTGTGGCCCACCTCAATCAAGGATAGGCCTGATTTTTGGGACCTAAGTCTTTTTTTTTTTTTTTTTTGCTCCATCTAATAGTTGGAGTAGATTTTATATAATCATCATGGTGGGCCTTGTAAAAATCAAGGGTGGGTGTCTCTCCCATTTTTTGTGTGGCTCACCTGAATCATATGTCAGCTGCCTAAATATTTTGCCTTAGGTGTGACATTGGATGACCCATCTAATGGTGAGACTAGATTTCATGTACAAATCATTGTGGCCCCTAGATGGATTGTCTTTTTGACATAAGTAGATATTTACATGTTCGGGAGCCCACTTTTATGACCCACTCGAGGCTTGGAATTACCTCAATTTCAATTAAAGTGCATGTTGTGGTGGGTTTATTACAATGACTATCTATAATGTTGCACATGTACACCATTTTAGAATATTGTAGATGATTGAATTTAGGATTCTACAAAAATAATACAGGATTTCAATGCTTTTACAACATAGGTTACCAAACAAAAATTAAGATTCTAGTGCATTCTAATTATGAATGCCTGACACAGTATTTGAGGATTCCAATGTATTTGGGATTTAAAATCCAATGCATTTCAATTATAAGTAACCCAACAACCCCTACATGGTGCACATGTAAAAGAGCTTGTTTACACACCATGCATGTGCCAAAGTGGCGGATGTGCATATGATCTAATTAATCCATGGGGTAGTTTCAACCATGTAAGTGTTCTTATTTGTCCCATATTGGAACAAATTCGAGAACCAAACCCGAATTAAAAAATGGAGAATATACTTGAAACCTCATACCTATTTGGTATAGTTGCAGAGATAGAAGAAGAGCTTAAATTTTTTTTTTTTTTGTTTTTTGGGTGAGGCACAAACTTGGCTGTTACCTTTGAGATAGTATGTGCCCTTTGGTTTTCTCGACCAGTGTAGGAAGCTACCTGACATGTTACCTCTGGGATACAATGCTCAACATGGCTATCTACGATGTGCACTGATTGTGGATGAACCTAATACCCAACACTAGCTTAGAGAACCCTCGTATGACCTGAAAAGAAGAGAAAATTGTTTGTTTTTTTTTTTTTTTTTTAATTTTCTTACTTAGCGTTAAACAACAGAAACTATACATGATAGAAAACTATAACTTGTATTATTTCTCTCATAGAAAATGAATATATAGAGGAAGTGTGAGATTTGTAAAGATCTTCATAGATACACATTTAAACAAATAAGAAAATATCCTTAATCAAATTAGATATCCTAATCTAATTTAATATACTTGAACATCCCCTCTCAAACTAAAGGTGCTCTGAAAGGAGTAACTTGAGTTTGAAAAGCATGATTAACATTTAATTATGCAAAAAAAAAAAAAAAAGGCAACTGTAGTATGGGCGAGCATATGGGATGACGAAAAGGCAAATGGCGACAAAATGATAAGTAGTTTCAAGCGAGCAAGCTCTTTTGATGACTTTTAGGATGTAAACCAACAACCCTTTGAACGACTGATGAATAATCTAACAATACTTCTAATGGTTGGGATTTCACCCATTTGCTCTTCTGGTGGATACATACTTTTAATGGTTGGGAGTTTAACCTTTGTTCTTTTGGTAACTCTAGATGTTCTAACAACACATGAAATTAGGCCCTATTGTAACTGTAATAACTCAAATTTTTTTTACGCATGAGTAGGTACATGAGTACTTTCTATGTGTGTATTTTAGCACTTTGAGTTTTTTAGAGATTCTTAAATATTGGCGCATGTACACGCCCTTAAACTCACATACTTACTATAATGGACTTCGAACCCTCATGTATCTTAACTTACTTGATCAATCATCAATTCAACTATCAAGAAATCTTATGGACAACTTAAGTCATCAAACTATTCAATTTAAATTTAGAACCTTACATCATCATTAGATGGTTAGTAAGTCCACCTCAACCATTTACATCCTATCATCCTTGATTCTGAACCCATCATCTTAATCCTATTATACTAAGAAGTGTTTTATATCATGAAAATAAAATCCTAATGGTTACATACGTACTGGTAATCGTCTTCAATTTTTCATGATATATTTGCTTATACCCAACATTGAATCTTAGAAAACATAGTTCTATGAACCTGATAGTGATGAAATTTCAGACAACGCTTAGTTATCACAATTGAGTCATACATTGTCAATCCTAGCATCTAATCATAAGATCAACTATCCATCGGAAGCCTTACCATATCCGTTGGATGACCCACCTGAAAATTAAATAAAGATCATCGTTGCAACCTACAAACAAACCTCGATGAATCTACCGGTTCACTTTGTGCATCGGGCCATGTCTAGGCCAAGGGGGTTTTTGGCATCTCTACTCTAATTCAATAAGAGTTTTTTAAATAAGTGCTACTTTAATAAGCTC
The DNA here is from genome assembly GCA_003013855.2 of Liriodendron chinense. NCBI lineage: Eukaryota > Viridiplantae > Streptophyta > Magnoliopsida > Magnoliales > Magnoliaceae > Liriodendron > Liriodendron chinense. The sequence continues at coordinate 789,369 of ML058400.1, read as the reverse complement.
TTTTTATTCTAGCGCTTGTTTTAAATAAGCCTGTTTGGTAAAATCTTCAAAAAAAGCTCTTATTTAAAATAAGCACGATTGGTAAAACTTTCAAATAAGAGCTTTTTTAAGGGTAGTTGATGTTAGTTTTAAAGATTACAACAATTTAAATATAAGAGCAATCCAAATGGTTGTTTGGGTGGACTGTCCATCTTGTGGTGCCCAACATCAATGCTAATTGTCCTTTTATGTGGAGCTCCTCAATGTCCACTACTCATCACCATCACGTGGACTCCACATTTGATGTATCCATAGTATGGGCCCTACCTTTGAAGTGTATTGTCCATCATGTGGGGCTCAGTTTTGATATACCACTCATCGTGTGAGGTGCACCTTCTATATGGATCATCCATCATATGGCCCACTTTGGATATGGGTCATCCATCATGAGAGACCTTGGATGTGGACCATCCATTAGGTGGGGCTCACTTGATGTCAATTGTCCATTATGAGGGGCCAGACTTTTATGTGAGCCATCTATCATGTGAAGCCCACTTCGACCATTGCATGGGCCCACCTTGATGTGGACCATTCCCTGTGTGGGGCCACACCTTCATTATGGGTCGTTCATCATGTGAGCCCATCTTTGATATCAACTGACCATCATGTGGACCCACCTTCAATGACCATCATCCATCACGTGGATCCCACCTTTGACGTGGACTGCCATTTAAATGGGACCTACTTGATGTGCATGTTCCGTCATGTTAAGCTACGCTTTGATGTGGGCCATTTATCATGTGGGGCCTACCTTTCATGTGAACCTTTCATTACTGGGCCCACCTTGATGTAGGGCCCCACTTCAATATGAGGGGCCCATCTTTGATGTCCACCATCCATCATGTGGGTCTTACCTTTGTTGTGGACCACTATCATGTGGGGCCCACATCACATAGGTAGTCCATCATGTGGGACCCATTTGATGTCCACCATCCATCATGTAGGTCCACCTTGGCTGTGGATTGTCCATTATGTGGGGTCCGACCTTCAATATGGGTCATTCATCATGTAGGCCCACCTTTAATGTCAACCTTCCATCATGTGGTCCCACATTCAATATCCACCATCCATCACTTGGATCCTACCTTTGATATGGACCATCCATCATGTGGGTCCCACCTTTGTTGTGGACCATCTATCATGTGGGGCCCCCTTGATGTGGATAGTCCATCATGTGGGACCCACCTTTGATGTCCATCATCCATCATGTAGGTCCCACCTTTGCTATGGACCATCCATCATGTGTGGGGCCCAACCTTCAATATGGGTCATTCATCTTGTGGTCCCACATTTAATGTCAATATTCCATCATGTGGTCCCACATTCAATGTCCACCATCCATCATATGGGTCCAACCTTTGCTATGAACAGTCCATCATATGGGGCCCACTTGATGTGGATAGTTCATCCACCATGTGGGGCCACATTTTAATGTGGGTCATCCATCATGTGGGACCCACCTTTAGTGTCCACCGTCAATCATGTGGGGCCCAACCTTCAATATGGGTTGTTCATCATGTGAGCCTACTATTGATATCAACCTTCCATCATGTGTTCCCACCTTCAATGTCCCCCATCCATCATGTGGGTCCCACCTTTAATGTGGGTTCATCATGTGAGGCCCACCTTTGATGTGACCATGCATTATGTGGGCCCACCTTGATGTGGAAACCCACCTTCAATATGGGTTGTTCATCATGTGGGCCCACCTTAGAAATATTCTAAAGAAGAGAAGAGGGCAAGATGGAAATTAGTTAAAAAGTTTAAGGATAAACTTGTCAAAAAATTAATTAAAAATGTCTACCAGCTTAAGATAAATAAGCTCTTAAAGAAAAAGTGACCTCCTTATCACTGATTATTTAAGAGTTTTTTTGCTAGTTTCTAAAAAGATAAGCTTTAAAATGAAAGCTTTACTAAACAGTCTACTTTCATAATAAGAGCTTATTTTTTTAGAATAAGCAAATAAGCTCTTATTAATAGATTTGCCAAACGCCCTATCAATTTCAAAGATCTGAGACGTTTGGAGAAGAATTCTAAAAGATCTCTTATTTTTAAAAATAAAAAGGATTCAGTATATGCATGCATAGCCTACATCATGCACACTCACCCGAAAAGACCACGATTTGATCTGAACGTGAGTCTGATTGTGCAACTACACCTAAACATATCTAAGAACACCATGGACTAGTCAATTTATGATTTAAAATGTGATCCAATCATTAACTTCGAATCAAATGCTTCTTAACCATCCAAGTAAGAATGACCAACTAGAATAATCTTTTTTACAATCTAACCTGTACATTGGGTGGGTCGCTAGACACCACAACTGAAGGCTAATCTACAATGCTTCTCTGGGCGGTCCCGCATGTGAACCAACGTGGAGGTGCACCCTGCACTAGTGAGTGCATGAGAAAATTTGAAAATCACATTTAGCGCTAAACTCAAGAATGAAGTAATTATAATTGACTTCATAAGGTTCAAAGATAATTTAGTTGATCCACTAACTAAAACTCTATCAAGAGAATTGGCGATCATAAACACATAAAAGGGAATGAGCCGGGTTAAGACCCACAAATTGAATCAATGACCATGGAAACCCAACCTATGTGATTGGAAATCCCATGAATTGTTTCAATAGGTAAAAACAAATTGTATTCGAGTGATTCAATATCAACACTGTGTGATTATAATTGAGGGCTCCGTTCCTATGATGTTGTGGTGTTATGACTTGTAGCAATAGAGGTTGGACTTTACCCTTACTGAGTTTTATAACTATGGTTTAGTGGAATGTACAACTACAGGTACATTCTTGATGGAGTCACATATAGGAGTGTGAAAATTAGGCCACTTCTTATGAGAATGATTTATTCTCTAGAGCGGTCATGAAATTGAGAATAGGTCATAGGCGAAACGTGCTAGCTTCTACAAGGAATAAGGATGATTTAAGAAATGTTTATGTATGATATATTAAAAATGTGATATAAGAAGATTAGTTCAAAACTTTAGTTCGCTAATCTTCTAATAAATATGATATATGTACACATTTCTATCGTTATGCCCAATTTCTATTATTTTAAAAATTCTGGGAGATTGTTAGTAAAAAATTAATTAAGAATTTTTAAAATATAAAATAATATTTTTTAATGTTTTTTTTTTTAAAAATCTTTTATACTTTTTTCCTATGTGACTTTTAGTCCATCATCTTTACTTTTTTCCTTTTGTCTCACGTCAGATGGGAGTGTGGGAAAAGAAGCCCGTATAAGATATCATTGTCTCTTAGGTTTGTGGAGTAAACTGACTAGAGAAAATTATGAGTTAGGGTTAGGGTTTGGGTTGATTTATTTGCTAGACACTTGCGTGCCAAGCTGAGCCGATCCGTTGCCACGTAGATGTGAACTTGGCGTGGTGTGTGGTTATGGGCTCAGGCTTATATATAATTTTTTTGGTCAAAAGTTTTTATTTAAATTTCAAATTTAAAATGTTAAGGTTAATCAATTAGTTTGGACATATGTCTTAAGGAAAGAGTCTCTTGCTCATGCAACAAGTCTCCTTGTGACACGTGTTGTAGTTGTAGTTGGACCAATCTTCCAACTGTTTGCCTCTTGAATTTTGATTTTTGATTTTTTTCTTCCCAGTCTAATTTCGAGATTAATCTACAAAGCTCTCAGTTTTACATTTGTTAACACCGGAAAAAAAAAAGAAAAAAAAAAGGCTACCATTCTTTAAGAGGTTTTTTTCTTCAGAAAAATAAGTACAAATTTTCCAATGATGGTATATTTTTTCTTTTTTTGGCAAAAAGTTGCGACCCAGTGTATCTTCCTCCAACCCGGCCTGAACCCGGACATAACCGCCCGGACCAAAAGCACCCAAAGGTGCTGCTGGTGTGCCTTGAACCCGAGACCAGCTGGTTGATAAAGTCGGACTCAACCAGCTGGTGCGACCCAATGTATCTTCATCCATTGCTATCTATAGCGGGGGCTTATTTATTTTTAAGAAAATGTTCCGTGCCTCTTCTCTTTTAATTTCAGATTACTTTTATTTATTCTGCATTCTATTATTATTCTCCTGAGTTGTTATTTCTTTTTGCAATTCATTTAATTGTCATGTAATAATATTTTTATTTCCGTGCCTCTACTCTTTTAAATTCAGATTACTTTTATTTATTCTGAATTCTATTATTATTCTTCTGAGTTGTTTTTTCTTTTTGCAACTCATTTAATTGTTATGTAATAATATTTTTATTTCCGAAGTCATTTTTAATTTTTTAATTCATCAAAACTAATTTGGAATTTATATAAATAACAGCCAATCCGCCCTTGAGAGGGCCCATTAGACCCTGAAATGATCAGGAATGATGAACACCGCCTTACGACTTCCTGATGTAAAGACAACTCTTCCTTTTCTCGTGATCTCATCTCACTAAATGGATATAAACTTTGATACTCTGGTGGGCGATGGTTGATATACGGGCACTAAGAAATTATACATGCGGCATGAAAGTAACTCAATTTAAACCGTCCAAATGTTGGTCGCTGCTTTAGATGGATTGTAAACTTTTAAGGAAAAATCAATTGGTGGACAATTATCAGACCGTTAAGATTAAAAATACCCAACGGTCTGGATTCAGCAATATATGCCCGTGGATCAAAGGTTAATGTTGTTAAAACAATCTGATAGCCGAGATAATGACCAATCTACAGTGGGTACTACAGTTTGAGAAGTATCGCTTTATTTAATGTGTGCCACGTGTATACTTTATGAGTGCCTGCTTATCAACCATCATACTCGGCTGGAGTATCAAACAGCTTCCATTTGGGCTCAATTGTATATTAATGGACGGTTGAAAGAAGTTGACCGGCGGTCATATTCATGAGCATGTGTCGCCAGCTCGGCCAGATGAGCATATTGGCTAGATGATACTGTGGCCCTGCTGAGCAGCGGATTGGGTGTTTCAAATGTGTTTCTCGATGAAACGCGTGAACAGTCAGCAGCAGCATGGCATCTTTGTAGCCGTGTGGATGATTTCAATGAAGATGGCAAGTGGATGAATGGTTGAAGGACGCTGATTGCGTACTGAGTAACAAAGTACACTATAGCAAACTGAGTAAACTGTGGGTCCCACCATGATGTATGTATTTTATCCATTATTTTAGGGCATGAGCCCAGAATTGAAGCGTGAGCTCAAGTTACTGAAGAGTGGTAATTGATTGCCTACCATTGAAAACTTCCTAGGCAGCAGAGGTTTTGGATCAAGCTCATAATTGTGTTTTTCCTTCCTTCATGTTTTTTTGTGACCTTATGAACCAGTAACCAGTAAGGACAAATAAGAATTTGGATCGTCTCCTCATCTTTAACGTGATTTTTCTATTTTCGGTGACGTCATTGGTCCAGCATACATCAGCTGACAAAGTCATGTGTCAGTGCTTACGTGTGCTGGAATAATGAGGTTGGCCAAGAAACAGGAAAACCTGTTAAATTAAGATGATTGGGATTCGACAAATAAACATCACTGTGGCCCTCAAAAGGTTTCAATGGTAGATGTCATTATCCCTTTTTCCTGAAGTGTGACCCCACTTGAGATTTTGATACCCTTTGATTTTTTGTTTATGCCCAATGGTAGATGTCATTATCCCTTTTTCCTTAAGTGTGACCCCACTTGAGATTTTGATACCCTTTGATTTTTTGTTCATGCCCTAAAATAAGCTGATAAAACCGACGAACGAGGTGGATAAGACATAAAACGGCACACAATAATTACGCTCTTGGCTGTCAAAAGGTGGCGCCGTATTTGAAAGGCGGGAATCGCTGCCACCCACTGGAAGTTCCTGCTGTCGGAAGCTATGTGGGGCCGACGGAGGATCCGTGACAAATCCAATCCGTCCATTGGTTTCTAAATGCCACAATAGGACATGATTTCAAAAATCAGACAGATCCAATACTCAGGTTAACCCTTGGAGTGTTAAAAAGCCTATGAACGGTTTTGATGGCCTATAAGCATCATGGTGGGCTCCAGAAAGATTTCAATAGTGTACAATTTCCTCCCCCTCATAACCAGTGCTTCGTCTATAGTGGGACCTATGCCATCGCTTTTCTTTCTCATCGCCTTCGCCTGAAGGGTTGAGATAATGGTTTCCACGCCAATAGTCTCCCTACCTGCGCACAACAAGTCCTTAAGTGACTCATATGATTCTGGAAAAGAATTTAATAGGATAAACGCTTGATTCTCGTCCTTCATCGGTTCATCTACATCCATCAACTTGTAAATAAGCCTATTGAAATTGCTGATGTGGCTCTCAACATCGACCCCCTCCTCCATCCTCAAATTATACAACTGAAGCATTAAGTATATGCGATTTTCCAGAGATTTCTTCGCGTAGATATTCTCCAACTTCACCTATGTTTCAGCCGCAGTTTTCTTTTTCATTACGTTATATAGGACTTCATCTGCCAGGCATAATTGGATTGAGACATTGGCCTTTTCATCGATCTTCTTCCACTCTTCGTCTTTCGTAGCCTCCGGTCGCTTTCCAAGGAGCGCATCTTGCAGTCCTCTCTGAACTAGAAAGCCTTTTATCTTCACTTTCCAAAGTTTGAAATTATTTGTCCCCGAATACTTCTCTATGTCAAACCTTATGCCCGATGCCATGCTCTTGTCTTAGATCCGAATTTCTGCTACACCCCAACGATCTCTCTGATACCAGTTGTTGGGATAGAGGCCAGTAACGGAAGTAAAGCCGAACACAAATAACAAATTGAATCAAACAAGCAACACAATACAATCTCAATGCATGCAACCAACCACACATAGACAATTCGAATTTAACGTGGAAAAACCCTTCACGGGTAAAAAACACAGCACAAAGCGACACCAATCCACCATAATATAAGAAGTTACAAGAGATGGAACTCAAAACCCAAGATCACAAGCCCACAAGAGAAATTCAAGCTTTCCTAGAAAGAAAACCCTCTTCTCAAGCTCTTTCTCTCACCTAGAACCTCTCTCAATCTCCTTTCCAATCTAGGATACCTCTAATCCCGTAATACACCCCCTTAAACAGGAGAAAATTGAGAATAAAAATTCTTTGCGCAAAACCGCGCAAGAGACATACTACAACTGGGAAACCTGTCAACCGGTCGAGGACCCTTGCCGACCGGTCGGTAATGCCCAAATTCGATCCAGTAGCTTTGCTGCCTTGGCTCCACCGTGACTGACTGGTCAGACGATCGATCGGTGGCCTCTGTTGCATGAAGGTTGAGGCGCCCGTTTCTAACACAACAAGACCTATCTAGGGTGAGGAGTGCATTGGGTTTTGGGTTCCAAGTCTACGGTTTGCTAACTAACCACCAAGTTATTCATGCTCCTCAGTGAACATAATCACTTCTTGCTAGGAATTCCAAGCGGTTTTCGCATACAAAAAAACCCTAGTTTCTAGGTTATAGACATGCGTGCGTGCTGGTGCAATAATGAAAATAATCGGAAATTTCTTAGTGATGCCCGGGGACATCCAATACCTAAGTATTGAATCGGGCCGGGGTGTTACACACTTAGCCCCTAGCTCACTCAAGAAATGGGCCACACTTTCATCATGAATCATATGGTTTAGTGGGCCTACACCCACAACGCAATTTAAGTACAATATTGGGTCACGAATATTACATTACACTAATTTGAGGGTCACTAATTGGTCGAGTTATGGAGTCCATTGTTCATCACCAATCGTATGATTTGACCGTTGTAGACGTGCCACATGATCACACGATAAATAGCCAGATTTACGTCTTATTTCCTGCATGTTTTTGTAGCCCATACCACATCACATGATCGTGTGGTTTGTGCCTGCACACACTTCACAATTTTCGTACATTCACGGAGTTAAGATACATCAAAATGACCCACAGTGAGGTTCCTTGTCCAAATGGACGGGGATAGTCTCTAATAAATAAAAGTGGGGCTCAATGTCCAATCTGGACAGCGTTGATAGCCCTCACAATGGGTGGGGTCCACTGTCTAGTTTGGACATGCTGTCTCTAAGTGGCCATAAAAGTTTTGTATCAAATTGGTATTTGTATGGTCCCTTCATCCAAGTATGTCTGATCTTAACAACAGGTTGGATGGCTAATAAACATCACTTGGGACCCACAAGGGGGCCCACCCACTGGAAATTCTAACAGGGTCACACCTGCTGCACAGTACAGCAATGTGGCCCACCAGATTTGGATCTGATTCATTTTTTAGATCATGCACTAAAATGTGCTTCCAGAAATGGATTGACGTCCTAGATATAAAATACATGCATCAAGGTGGGGTCCACAGTGTGCCCATATTTCAGATAGTTTGGATGGCAAATAAACATCACGGTGGTTCCCAAAAAGTTTTTAACAATAGAGGGACGGTGAGGATAAAACCCATATATCAGAGTGGACCTTAGGAACATTCCGACGGTAGGCCCCGCTGTTTTCTACAGTGGGGTCCACACGATGGTACGTTGAGGTTTTTAATGGTAGGCATTCAGTGCTTACAGTTTCTAGTCTAAACTATTATTTGACTGCCCACGACCATTGAAATTTGTGATCGATTTTTCTGCATTTTCATGTAGTGATATCCACCGTCCATCACGTGGGGCCAACCTTTAATGTGGGTTGTCCATCATGCGAGGTCTGCCTTGGATGTGGGCCATTTATCATTGGGGGGCGACCTTTAACGCGCACTGTTCATTATGTGGGGCCCACCTTTGATGTTGATCATCCATCATGTGAGGCCCACCTTCAATATTCACCACCCATCATGTGGAGCTCACCTTCCATGTGGACCGTCTATCATGTGGGCCCTACCTCCAATATGGGCCGTCCATCATGCAAGGCCGCCTTAGATATGGGCAACTCATCATTAGGGTTGACCTTTGATGTGGACCATCCATCATGTGTGGCCACCTCAATATGGGCCATCCATCATGTCGAGCCAGCTTCAATGTCCATCGCCCATCATGTGTGCCCACCTTTGAGGTGGACCGTCCATCATGTAGGTCCCACGTTTGAAGTGGGACGTCCATCATACTTGCCTGCTTTAGATGTGGACTATTTATCATTATGGGCCAACTTTTGATGTGGACCATCAGCCTACATTAATATGAATTCATCCATTATGTGGGGCCACCTTTGATGTTGACTGTCCGTCGTGTGAGCCCACACCTTCAATGTGGACAGTCCATCATGTGGGGCGCAGTGAGAGAGAGCCTCATTTGATAAGGACTGATAGAGAGAAAAGTAGAAAAGTAAAATCTTAAAAAGCTATAGAAAATAACTGTTTAGAGATAAGTAGTTTTTAATACAAAGTTTTTCTATGATAACTATCTTCACGCGTAACATAAGTTAAAAAGCACCCAACTATCTTCATGCTTATGCCCGTTTGAATTGTAAGTAACTTAAGATAAGCTACTTCTGAGGTAAGCCACTTATCTTGGTTTCTACTTATTAAGTAAATAAGTATGTTTGGTAAACAACATACTCATCAGCCAATAAGTAGATAAGTATGTTTGGTTTTCAACATCATAGGTATTAATCCCTCAAGTATGCTTGGTACCCTTCATATCCACTCTCCATCATTCAAGTATGCTTGGTCCCCTAACATCCACTCTCCATCATGTGGGGCCAACCTTTGATGTAAACCATCCAGCAGCGGGCCCCACCCGATTTATTTGTCTCATCACTACCGTTTTCCATTTTTACCAAATCATTTCAGGGCTTGGGCCCTAAGGCGTGGCAGACCCAAGGCCGAAAGTGGGCCACACCACTGAAGACCATGGTCATTGAACGTCTGCCCTTGAAACCTTCCTTGGGCCCACTATGGCACGTGTGTTGGAAACACACTGTCCATCCAACTTTCTAGCCCACTTCCGGGCCCGGGCCCAGATATGAGGCAGATCCAAAGTTCAAGTGGACTGTAGCGCACAGTGAGGTATGATCCCCATCCTTAGATTTTCTGTGGGGCCCACCATGCTTTTTCTTTGACACCCAACCTGTTGGTATGACCACATAGGGTCTGGGTACAGCCAAAACATAAATATCAGCTTGTTGCAAAGCTTAAGTGGGGCCATCTCATGTATCAATGGTGGATGAATTTCCATCGTTGAAACACTCCCTAGGGCCCACTGTGATGTTTTTCGCTAACACTCTTACCGTTGAAATCTTCCTGGGTCCACTTTCTTTCACACTAGGAGGCCCACCTTGATGCATGAGTTTTACACACACCATCCAGCCATTTGTACCAGCTCGCTTCAAGGTACGGGCTTAAAATCAAGACTTTCAAATTTCAGGTGGGCCATACCATAGAAAACGGTGCTGGGTTTTCCACCATTGAAACCCTTTTTGTGGGGCGAATTGTAATGTCTGTCTGTCATGGAACCTGTCCAAACGGTCACCTGGACCTGGATGTGGGGGCGGGGCCCACAGATGGGGCAGATCCAAAGCTTGATGGACCGCAGCACAGAAGCTGCGGTGGTTTTCTGTCCACCGTTGAAACCTTAATGTAGGACCCACCATGCTATTTTTTTTTTTTTTTTTTTTTTTTTTTTTTCACTTAGACCTTTTGGAAGGGAAGACATAAATATCAGCTTGATCTAAGCTTAAATGGACCCCACCATAGGCAATTGCGGTGATTGACTCCCACCATTGAATCACAGTGATGGTGATGTGCCCTCTCACCTGTTGTTATGGTCCCACAAACCTGGGAGAAGGGACAACACAAACATCAACTTGATCCAAAACCACTGTGGGCCCACCCCAAGAAACAGTGTTGGTGAAACATCCACCACAAGAAATAGTGTACATGGAGCACCCTCCGTTAAATCTTCCTTTGGGCCCACCATGATGTTTATTTGCCATCTAATTGAGTGTAAGGTCACCTAGGCCTCGTCGTGGCCTAGCCACATAAAGGAAGCAGATTCAAAGTTCAAGTGGGCCCCACCCCCCAATGAAACAGTAGTGAATGAATTTCTACCGTTGAAACCTTCCTGGCCCCATCCCCCATGAAACAGTAGTGAATGAATTTCTACCGTTGAAACCTTCCTGGTCCCACCCTACCATTTATTTGCCATCTAACCAATTGATTGGGTGACACAGACCTTGATGAAGGGAAAATACAAGTATCAGCTTCGTCCACAAGCTCCAATGGACCCCACGGCAAGGAGCAGTGGTGATTAAAGGCCCACCTAGTCAAACTATGATAGTGACAGGTGTGCGGCTGAAGAGTCACTATCATGTTGGAATGACGGTGAACTATCACCATGTGCAGTAGATTTAGATCCAGTAATGATGGCTTTTCACTTTTCAGCAGGTGAAAAAAAATAAGAAAGCAAAAAATAAAAGGAAAGAAAGCAAAAAAAAAAAAAAAAAAAAAAAAAAAAAAAAATCACTAAAATACTTAACCAAGTTTTAACAAATAAATAGCCAATGATTAAGTGTTAACCAAACTTATTTTTCTTAAATAAGTAACTTAACTCCTAACATCAGCAGTAAAAGTTACTTATCTAGTTGCATCCAAACGGACCCTTCACAATAGTTAAAAAGTAACTTAATTGGCGGTATCGAAACAGGCCCTAAATATGTATATATAGAAGTATATACATACACATATTTATGCATGTATAGAGAGATCGGAAGCAGTCATCACCGTCCATTTTCGGTATCCTCATGCAGCATCGGCTCAGTGCCACTCAGGGATGAGCTGCTTGCATACCACGACGAGAACTGGTGGCTGCTGGCAGTTACACCAGTCGATGCTCTGGAAGGATCATCAATCATGAAGCTGCTCGTATCGTTGGATGGCAAACCAGTTAAGTAGCTCGGCTTCGACGAGACAGTGCCCACTTCAGTTTCTCCCAGCAGCATGTTCACTACCCTTGACATGGGCGGGCGTTGTGACGGCAATGCCTGGATGCATTGAAGAGCAATGCTGATCATCCGAGCTGCTTCTCCTTCATCGAATATGGATAGTGTTGGATCCACCAGTTCCAATGCGCGGTTGTTTTCATGGAGATGCCAAGCCTGCAAGGCCATAGAACGGATAGGACACACACATCAAAAACAAGAAAAAAAAAAAGGAAATGAGAAATGAGATGTGGGTCACTTGTGCTGATGCCCTACCATCTAGAATCTAGATGATCTGGTCCAAAAATCGAAATTCAGGATGGATGGCCTATCAGTTGCCAAACTTGTATGTTGAATACAGTTCTGTTGGTCATTTTCTTTCAACTGTCCATTTTATCAGTCTGGGTACATGGGTGGCCGACCTGATGAGTGGACAGCCCACATTGTCAGAACAGGGAAGTTCATGATGAGGCCTGCCTGATGAATGGTGTGAATATTGCATAGGTGCCGCCATCTTGGCATGGATATGCAATTTTCTGCTTCTCACAATCCGAAGCACTACCGGGATCCATTACAAATTTTGACAGTTCTGAAACAACCCGGTGCTTCCGATCATTGTTTCAGAATCAAAAGCAAGCAAATCGAAATTGATAGCCACTACATGCAAACCAATAAGATGGATGCTGAAACATGAATAGGGCGAATTTCACTGCATGCAAAAAGAGAATACAGTAGAAACATGCTACCGACTGAACGATCCAGAGATTGGGACCGTTGATGGTCACCCAAATGAGGAGGAGAGTGCCGTGAGACTGGCGATAGCAATGGGAGAGTGCTCTTCCTGACTGTAAGTAGTTCTCTTCTCTCTTGTTTCTTGTTCTTTTAGCAATGGGGTTGCTAATCCCCTTTATAAAGACTATGATCCACCATCCTAATGGTCAGATCAACTCTCCGAAGGTGAAATGATCCTCTCATTCAATCCTAACCGTTTTACAAATTAAGTAACATTGATAATAATAGTAATACAAAATCAAGATGATTTAAGAAGTTTGATTTACAAGCCGATGGGATTAATAGGATCTCCTCCCTGAACGGCTAGCTTCAAGAGGGCTTCATGGCCATTGATCCAACATCCGCAACAGAGAGAGAGAGAGAGAGAGAGAGAGAGAGAGAGAAAACTAAGTTGGGAATGCTTGAGTTCCACTCTCCACTTTGAAAGGCTTATTTGAAAGGCTTTGGAAAATAAAAGTAACAATTAGGGATCCATTAACAACTTAGTAGAAGTTGTTAATGATTAGCGATCCATTATCAACTTAGTAGTTGTTAATGGACTGCTAATCGTTACTTTTATTTGTACAAGATTTTGGTATTTTAAAGAGACCTGTGTCATATATGCAGTAAAAGATTCATGGCAAATGTCAGCCATGTTTGTGGGACGGATATTTCAAGAGCCCTGTGTTAGTTGTTGAGAATGCATGTATGCCCCATCTAGGTAGTTAAGGTTGCATTTGGATGCACCCCAAATCAACAGCCCGGAAGATACCCCATTAGAAATGATGCTCTTTCGATCAGTTACGCGTTATGGGACGGCAAGGATTTCAGGAACCGCCATAACTAGGATCCCATTCACCCACAAAATATCCAGGACATTTAAGGTTCGACTTGAAACTGTTGGATATTTAAGCTTGCATTTGGATGTACCCCAAATGAGCTTCCTGGAAGATAATTCATTAGGAAGGATGTTCTTTTGATCAGTTGCATGTTTTGGAGTGGTGGGGATTTCAGGAACTGCAATGTCCAGGATTCTCTTTTCACCCACAACACAAGATCCCAGATGCTGAAGGTTCGACTTGAATCGTCTTGAATATTCATTTGGGCGCCAGAACATCCAAATTCAACTAAAATGTTATGAAAGTTATCTGAGTTTGAGCACTTAAATAAGTGTTTTTGGGTCATTTTTCTAACTACCGAAGAATTTCAGATTCTCAAGAGATGGGAGTAATGTTTTCCAAAATGAAAGAATTGAGTTTCAGCCCTTACGTTTCGATTTATGTTAGTAGAAAAATTTAAATGTCATACCCATTCAAGGAGATACATCTTCTCCAGATCCACGTTCTGGCATGTGTTTGGCCTTCCACTTACAATCTCCAGAGCAACGACTCCAAATCCAAATACATCAGCCTTCTCCGTCAGATGTCCACGCATTGCGTACTCTGGTGCAAGATAGCCACTGCGAGAATATAAAGATAGCAGTTTGAGGTACACTAATATACACCAACATTGTGTAATAAGAAATGTAGGCCGCGTTTGGATGCAGAATTGAATTGAATTGTGATAATTCAATTCAATGAAGTGAAAATTGCCAAAACAATGCTATAGACTAAAAGGGACCAATACAAAAATCATTTCTGGACCAACTTCAATGCATAGAATTAGCCATTTAATTGTTCTATGTCGAATTGAATTGTTGCAGTTTAGCTCAATTGAGTATCCAAACGCACCCCTAGGAATATTATATTAACTGTTTGAGGCACTTCTACAGAAACCATTGTCGCATAATAAGAAATTTAGGCTGCATTTGGATTCGCAATCGATTTGCATTGCATTAATTAAAGATCAAAGTGGAAATTACCAAACTCTGCATGCCCACTCCATTCATAATGACAAACCAACCCCAAGATTGAAATTGTGAAATGGAACGACTGCTGCTTTGGCTTTGTGCTTTGCATTGAGTTGGGTTATTGCATTTTAGCTCAATCAAGCATCCAAATGTGCCCTTAAGAAAGGAAGGTCAATGGGAAGTTTCAGAAATACTTACATTGTCCCTGCTACTCGTGTACTCATGTGGGTCATCTTGTCATCGTAGAGCTTGGCCAAACCAAAATCTGATATCTTTGGATTGAGATCCGCGTCAAGCAGAATGTTACTGGCTTTGACATCCCTGTGAACAATGCGGGGCCTGGATTCCTCATGAAGGTAAGCAAGACCTCTTGCTGTCCCCAAGCATATCTCAAAGCGGGTATGCCAATCCAGGTGTAAGTTACTGTTTCCTGCAAGGAAATGGCAGCCATTAGCATTGAAATGCAGTACAATCAAGCTCTCCTACAGCTACCTGTTACAGACTTACAGTAGGATTTTGAATTGTACACAATCAAGCTCTCCTACAGATTCCTGTTACAGTAAGATTTTGAATTGTACCCTGCCTGTGGATTCGAGGTCCAGACCATTCCTTAGGTGGGGCCCACCATGTATGTGTAGTAGGCAGAAAACGAGCCAGTATAGTCATCAGATGGACCACAATGCATATTGAATTTAGACCATTCTCCCTTTTGTTTATTGCTTTTCATGCATATGTGGTTCACCTCGTGACTGAATATTTGGGCCATGGTTCATACAATGGGGACCACCACATGAACAACCTGGATCTTACTAACATGGAGCACATTGACACATCCCATGCATGCAGGCGTCTAGATCATCCAGATAGCCGACCAACTCTTCATTGAACCCCTAACTCAAAAATCCTACAAGCTCATAACATTGTTTCATGGCCCATTTTACGAGCAAGAAAATTTTAAGATCAACTGTCCAAAACAAAATGTATATAAGATCATATCATTAGAAACAGCTGAAAACTGCAATATTTCTACCATCACCTTATCCATAAGAGTGGCCTATTATTAGGTCAGTTCAGACTCTTCAAATGGATGGAACTCACACACCTTGATCCATAGCTCAAGTGGTAGACTGAGTGAAGATATCCTTGTTTCAACACTGAGGCCTTGGTATCGATTCCCAAAGTGAGGGTGGCTAACATTGGGGTGTGACTAACAGGGTGGGTGGGTGCACTAAAAAAAGGATGGAATGCACTGTTCAATCTCATCGCCAACATAATTTGTACAAGGTCACATTTGAATGGATATGACCTGCGAGCTGTCACTTTAAACCAGTGGAAAACGAAATTCCCAATCCCTCAGTAAATGCTAAGGGCATGTTTGGTTGTGGCTTAAAAATGTTTTTTTATATTTAATTTTATTGAAAGAATGGGAACTAGGGCTGTCAATGGATCGGATCATGGTCTGAATCCGATCGGGATCCAACCCGAATTAACCGGATTCGGATAAAAATCTATGATCCGTTTATTAATCGGATCAGGTTCGGGTTGACTCTGATCCGATCCGGTAATGATCCGGATAGGTGTGTATAAAAGGAAACACCGTGGGTGTGGTGCGTTGTGCAACTAACAGCATAGGTGTATTGCGCGACTAACATCATTGGTGCGTTGCGTGACTAACAGAAAAAGAAAAAAAACCCCTACAACTTCTTCTTCTTCACAGTGGGCTGAGAGAGAGAGAGAGAGAGAGAGAGAGAGGGCGGATGCAACCCTATTCTTCTTCTTCTTTGTCACAGCTTCTGAAAGAGAGGCCTCCACTGAAATCGCAACCCTACTCTTCTTCTTCTTCTTCGTCATAGCCGCTGAGAGAGAAAGAGGCCTCCACCGAAATCACTGGAGATTCGGCTTTGAATCGGATCGGATAGGGATCGCTAAAAATACAAACGGATCGAGCACGGATCATGCATGCTGTGATTCGATCGGATTGGGATGAGGTATATTCTTAATCAGATCGGATTCGGATCAGCACTGATCCGCTCTGAATTCGACCCGTATACAGCCCTAAGGGGAAGGGGGACCATACAGAAAACCTGGGCCGCCTATCATATACCCCTAATTTCAAGTGGCGCAGTGATATAATTGAGGCCCACAGATTGGGGGCCCCTGCCCTAATGCAGCCTAGGCCTATCTTATCAAGGAGGGTTCCACTTAAAAATGAGTTCATATCATTTTGACAGCAATTATGTATTAGAGATTTTGGCAAGGATTAAAATAAAATTCTTGAAAACCCATTGTTCATATAGAGAAATGCTCCAGTGCTCTCAAAGCACTTCAAGTTATAGTGCTCCTACTTGTATTGATTCACTTAGACGGTCCAATTGATCAACCTGAACTGTCTATTAATCCGATGGCTGGCAGCAGGTACATCGCCACAGCCGGAGAGAGGAAATCTTCGGCCTTTTCACTGGGAATCTACCTCTTTCGATGGAGGTAGACAATGATAGGGCCAGATTAGGCCAGTTTGGAGAACTAGTCAATGTCTTTATCCTGACATTTCAGGCATCGGGAAGGGGCAGAGGCTATACATTTGTTCGTTTCCGTCAAGAAGAGTACACACGGAAAGCAATGGGGATGCTCAATGGTCAGATTCTAGGTGATCGAAAAATGGTAGTTTCGGTGGCTCGTTAGAGAGAGAACAGAACCGGAGAGAAAAACTGCCACAAAACTGCCTCCATCACAGGCAACAACATTTTGTTTGGATTGCACGTAAGAGTTGATTTATGTATCGGAAAACTGCATGTTGCCGCGTTTGGAATGGAGGTGTTTCCATGAATTAAACGTTGTACAACAGCAAAATGAGATGGGCTGTGCTGACACAGAATTCAAGACGGGATTTGGTGAATCCCTTCAAAGTAGCACAGTTTATGATGTTCCCTGTGGTGGATTCTCATCCAGCCATCCAAACATGAATGTGGGTGGATTTCATGATCCAATCCCTCTTAAGCCCATCTAACCCCACCTAAGTTCTATAAAGCGAACATTTTGTTTTCATTGGGCAGACCGGTTTAAACTAGGATAAACCCAGCAAGGAAATGATTCCTTCGATCCGAATCCAAGAGTGCGGAGCCACCAATGATCTGTTAACCCCTCCGGTTCAAACTAGGATAAACACAGTAGGGAAATGACTTCTCATCGACCGGGCAAGAGGGGAAATGGTGGCTCCGGACTAATGTGGTATGCTGATGCAGTCAGGCCTAGAGAGCCCTCTTTTAGATCAAGGTTTTCTCTAGTGGTCCCCAAATGGATCTCTGACAGAAGAAGGAATGAACTAGCCAATGCTATTGTGGGGGAAGTACAAGACCCTGAGGTTACTGCATGCCAACTGCTCGACATATTGTCCAACTCAATTTTCGGCACTATGCCCCCATCTCAATGCTGGCTGAGAATACCTATCTGTTGTCATTCCACTCTAGAGAAGCTGCAGTTGCATTCCATAGAGACAAACTACTCCGTAAGCAGATGTCACTTGTTAACATCAGAACCTGGCTTCCCGGGATAGGGGGTCTTGGATTTGGATCGAAGGGATCCCTTTACTAGCCTGGAGTGAACACAGATTATTGGTCAGATTGTATAACTCTTTGGATCAGTGGTAGAAATAGACAAACAGTCCCTAGATGGCTCGAATCTATGTTTTGCTAGAGTTAAGATCGTCCCAATTCCAGATTCGCCGATCTACAGGATTCTGGACCTCATGGTTGATGGACAAGCTTTCTCAATCACGGCCTACTTTGAACCATTCATAACGATGCAGCCTCCTCAACCCAAGGCCCAGCAGTACAACATGCGAAACAACCAGCACTCAGATCACAGAAGGGGCCCAAGCGAGCACAGAAGCTGTTCAATCAAATGCCAGAAAAGAGGGAGGTTCAACAGAGCATACTGGTCAGAAGTCAAGTGAAGAATGTATCCCTAATGATCGACCTGCTGCCATAGTGCATATCGAGGAAGAGACTTTGACTTGGTTTGCAGGGACGGAGGCAGAACAGACTGATGCAATGACTCTAATGAATCACATCCAGGATAACCTGAGAGCAACCCCTATATCAGAGGGAGACAGAGCTCAGCCGCCATCTCTTGCATCCCATGGGAACCCTCAAGGGCATTTAAAAGTTACCCAACTCTCCAGCCAGCTTGCCAGAATGGGATACCAGCCGATTCTAGCAGCTTTCAGCTCCCCTTCTCACCCTCCAGATGGTTCTGACACATCAGCTCCAGCCCCGCATATCCAACCTCCCCCTCGGGCATCTAGAGATTGTTCACGATCTCCCCGGTCACCAGGTGCCCTCAACCCTCCTGCAGCCCCTTAGTCGCGACACTGCCAGAGATAGATGTAGCAGATCAGATCCTTCTTACGCAAGAAAACAGGGTGACAGGAGGGAACCTCAAGGCTTGGTCAGAAACTTGCATTTCTGAAGAAGATTCACCAAATTTGGTAGAACTCCAATCTGAATCTGAAGCGGGAGATGCTCAACCATTTCATGATATGCTAACTGATCAGGCAGAGAGACAACCCCTGGTCAAGCTGAACTTGTGGGTCGACTTGCGAGGTGAAAATGCCAGGAAAGTAGAAGACCTTCAGGCAGCAGAGAAGGAAATGGAACCAAACAACGTCCAACCTCAGCGGGGAAAAAACTCCAAAAGAAATCAGAAAAGTGAAGTAGGGGCCAAACGGACGAGCAAAAGAATAGCTAGGAAAAGCAAGAGGGCTGCGCTAACAGGATGGGTTTCCGATGAGTAATGTCTTATCTTGGAATGTGCAAGGTGTGGGGAATGCACCTACCAGGAGACATCTGAAGCGCCTGATCAAGATTCATAAAGTCGGTATGCTATGTCTGCAAGAACCCATGATAGAAGAGTCTTGGGCTAAGATCATCTCAGTGAAACTCGGCTTTCACAGTTGGATCATGGAAGACGACACTGAAGGTAGGATCTGGATCCTCTACAAAATTCATTTACAAGTATCCCTTGTCTTAGCCACTAGGCAATGCATTACTGTGAAAATTAACCTAGAGGATTGTCCTATTGAGGTGTATGTCACAACTGTTTATGCTAGCTGTGACAGATTAGCTAGAACTTCTTTTTGGAATGACCTGCGCACTATCCACAGCGGCATCCGAGGACCCTGGTTGCTATGCGGAGATTTTAATGTCACAGTTGATCCTGATGAATGCCTTGGGGGAACTCCAGAGGACTCTTCAGCGATGGAGGACTTCAGAAAAGCTATCAACGATTGCGGGCTGTTTGACGCAGGTTTTGTGGGTCCCAAGTATACGTGTTGCAATAACTGAGCGGGGTTGAGCCGCAGATGGGCTAGGCTCGATAGGATGCTATTCAATGGAAGCTGACTTCGCGTTTTCCCATCTTCTTCAGTTCAACATCTTACCAGAACTCATTCTGATCATGCACCGCTGCTCCTTCGACTGGAAGAAGATCACAAGCTCTTCCCAAAACAGTTCAGATTTCAGAGAATGTGAGCCGCTCATGAGGAATTCCTGTCAGTTGTGAAACAATGTGAGGACACGGGGATAGCTGCTTCACCATTGTACAAACTCTTTCTCGAATTGAAGAGGCTAAAGGGAGTTGTCAGAAACTGGAACAAACGGATCTTCAGAAACATTTTTACTAACATTCAGGGAGCAGAAGAAAGGGTCGATGCTGCAGAAATAAAGCTGCTACATTCTCGTTCGAAATAGACAGGATCGAGCCTGATGAAGCGAAAAAGACCCTGGATAAAGCTCTTCTCCAGGAAGAGATTTTCGGGTAAAAGAAATCCATAAATGCATGGCTAGATGAGGGTGATAGAAACACAAGGTTTTTCCACAACTAGGTCATGGATCGCAAGATGAGCTTGGCCATCAAGAGACTCCAATTGCCCTCAGGCAATTACTTAGACTCATTAGAAGAGATGGAACAGGAAGCAGTCTCCTATTTCTCAAATATTTTCTCATCAGAAGGGACAGATTTAGATGACTCCTTGGTGGAATGCATCCCTCGGCTGATAACTGATCAAATGAATACTGCTCTCATAGGTGTGCCATCCCCTGATGAGGTTAAAAATGCGATGCTTTTGATTCCAGCAGATAGCGCCTCAGGTCCGGACAGATTCACGGGAGTGTTCTTCTCCTCGTGCTGGGAAATTATTGGCAAAGATGTGTGCCAGGCAACCTGTGATTTCTTTCAGGGAGGACCCATTCCTAGAGCCTTCTTGAGCACTCTCATATGTCTTATTCCTAAGAAGTCAGGCCCAAAATGGCTGGCCGACTATCGTCCTGTCAGACTCTGCAATGCAGTATACAAGATCTTTTCAAGGTTATGGCCAACAGGCTTGCGAAGATTCTCCCAGACATCATTTCTGAAGAACAAGGGGCATTTATTCAAGGAAGGGCGATAGCTGAAAACATATCCTTAGCCAGAGAGATGGTCCAAGATATTGACAGAAAAGCGAATGGTGGAAACGTCATTATCAAACTGGATATGGAGAAGGTGTATGACAGGCTTGAATGGCAGTTTATTGTTAAGGTTATGAAGTTTGGGTTCAGTAACAGGTGGTTTGACCTGATTTTAAACAGCTGGAAAGGTGGATGGTATTCGGTCCTTTTTAATGGCAAACCTACGGGTTTTTTCCAGGCCAGCAGAGGCATCATGCAGGGAGACCCGATTTCCCCTGCACTCTTCATCATAGCTGCTTACTTTCTAAGCAGGGGAATTCGGAATCTGATCCTCTCGGGCAGTTGTAACCCCTTCCTTACTTCTCGGTCTTGTCCGGTGATTTACCACTTGCTCTTCACTGATGACACCATGTTGTTTCTCAATGGCAGGTTGTCGTCCATTCAAGGGATGATCAAATTCCTTTCCCTATATGAAAAAGCTTCGGGCCAGAAAATTAATGCGTCCAAGAGATGCTTCATCCTTCTGAGCAACTCTTCACCCTCTAGAGGAGTTAAAATCCATCAGATCATGGGATTCTGTCAAGCTAATCTTCCTATTACGTATCTGGGAGCTCCTGTATCTAAAGGTAAACCGCGGGCTGCTCTTTTCCAGCCTCTTCTCGGAAAGATTTCGAACAAGGTTGTGGGTTGGAAATTGAAGCTGCTCAATGCCATAGGCAAGACAACCTTAAACACGTCCTGGCCAGTTATCTGATTCATTTCATGGCAGCTCTTAATATCCCCAAAGCAACCTGTGCCAATATGGAAGCTGCATTCAGTAATTTCTTTTGGGGATCATCGGAGGAAGAAAAGAGAAGACATTGGATCAGCTGGTCGAGAATTTGTCTGCCTTTGCAGGAAGGTGGGCTGGGCATTCGTAGAGTCACCGAAGTGATGAATGCATTCAGAACCAAGATGTGTTGGCGTTTGCTGGCAAGGAATTCCCTATGGTCGAAATTTTTCACCGGCAAATACCTGTCAAAGTTTCTGAGAACCAGGGGCAAGGTTCTGCCATCGGCTTTGAACCTCTGGACGGACTTAAGCAAGAAAGTTCTGTCCACTCTCCTCAATTCTAGGTGGCTGTTAGGGAAGGGCCAAGTAAGTTTCTGGCGGTGTAACTGGACCCGAGGAGGATTGCATGCAGCAGCGACTACAGGGGCAATTTTAGATGACTTGATTGCTGCTCAGTTGAAGGATTTCTGGGAGAATTCCTGTAATTTTTCCAGCGTCACAGGAATCCTGCCGGTGCATCTGTTACAATCTATTCAGCAAAGCTTGTTCATATCATTAGATAAAGAAGATCGTCTAGTGTGGACGGCAGCTTTGAATGGTAAATTCTCTTTCCGCTCAGCGTGGGAGCTGATCTGCCTAAGGAAACCGAAGATGGCTTGGACAAGATGGGTCTGGAACAGGTATATTCCCCAAAAGATTGCCATTTTCGCGTGGAGAGTAATGATGAAAGCTGTTCCAGTCGACTCTCAAATCCAGAAAATCGGGTGCAGATGGCCTCCAAGTGCAACTGCTGTGCAGACAGATCCTTTTCGTTCCCTCAGGACTGAACAGAGGTAATGTCCACCAGATTCGGGAGAAGCAGAGATGGGTATCCCAGTCAGCAGGTTTGGCCTGGGTCAGCGGATTCTATCCAGCCTCGATACGCTCAAAGGACCCAGTCCATAGATCCTGCATCTCTTCAAGAGCAACACAATAGGGAGGACCCCGTCTCGCGGAACTTCTAGGAAATCAGTGCATCCAGATTGTCGTTAGATCAAACATTTCACTCAGAGGCTCAGCATCAGAGGCCTAATCTACATCTACGAGCTCCAATCCAGGATCATTTGATGCCTCAAGCTGCTGATTAGAATCAGCATATATCCTCGGAAGACATCAATCATGTGTTCTGTAACGGGGAGCTTGCGATACAGGTATGGAAATATTTTTCACACCTCTTTGATATGCATTTGCAACCTAACCAGTTGACAGCACAAAGGATCGTCCAATGGTCCAGTAGGGCCTCTAGCTCAACCAGGCTCAAGCTGCTCAGGGGTCTGGTCCCAGCCTTTGTCGTTTGGGAGATTTGGCTAGTAAGAAATGCCAACATATTTGACAATAGGCCTGTATTAGTCGAATCAGTCATTGGAAAAATCCTCAGATGGTTGAAGGAAGTGGGTTGCAAGCTGCCCGTGGGAGGAAAAGAATCCTTGGTGGAAAGGGCCACCCTCCAGGTGCTGGGCCTTCCTGAAACTATGGCTGGTGAGAAAGATAGGTTCCGTATCGTTAAGTGGACCCATCCCCCAAGCGGTTGGCTCAAATTAAACGTAGATGGTTCTGCGAGAGGTAACCTGGGTGAGGGCGGCGGTGGGGGAATCTGTAGAGACCACAGGGGGCAAATGTTGTTCGCCTTCCACATGAACTCTTACGGTCGGGTGTCCAATAACACGGCGGAGGCTCAAGCTATGGTTGATGGTCTTCAGATGTGTGAGAATATAGGGCTGTCCAATATCATTGTGGAATCGGATTCTAGAATTGTCACCAAGGCTAACCCCCATGCTTCAGCTCCATATAATATTTGGTACAGGCTAGGCACCATTTAGTCCCTTTAGCGATCGTTACGAGTAGTCATTACACACACGCTACGTGAAGGCAATGCGGTTGCGGACGCGCTCGCGAAACTGGACAGTGGGGGAGTGCCTAACATGACCGATCTAAACAGGTCAAATATCCCTAGGCAGGTGAAAGGCCTCATCATCCTTGATGGTGTGGGTTTGGGATCTCTTAGAAAGGGGTAATTGCCAACTTATGGTGGGTCGTTGTGCATATTCCAAGCATACGATTGTTGGAGGCGTCAGCAAACCCCTTGATATACATTGTTCTGTTGTTTCCTAACAACACGAGCTTTTAGTGCAACCGGTCAGTAACATGGTATCAGAGCAAGACGTCCGGTGTTCGAGTCCCGGGGTTTGCAAAATTCGGTATTATAGGGCATCCGGTATTGTATCAGCCCAGAATATCGCATGCGGGGCCAGTATACCGCCCGCACGTGAGGGGAGGTGTTGGAGGCGTCAGCAAACCCCACCGGTTAGTAACAACGATTAGGTGAGGTAGTCTAGTGTTTTTGTGTGGCGCCCATCGGAATGTGGATTCGATTTCTCATTATTAATAAAATCTCTCTTCTTCCAAAAATAAAAAAATAAAAAAATCCAATTGATTCTTGATTTGGCCTTATCTTCTATAGTCGTCCATTTTCCAAGCCATGGATGGGATGGTTATGATGGCCTAACAAACTTGATTCTTTAGAATCAAAGGCCATCCATCATGGTCCCAAGAACCAGATGGATCAAATTCTTTCTTAGATTTTTTTAAATGATCTTGACTGTACATATTTAGGCCCATTGTTCAATGGTTAATATTTACTAGATCAACATGATGTCTTCGTAGTAGACCATGAAATGTGAGTTAAGTCTAATGAACAATCTAGATCAATGGATTGGACTGTCTAATTGCCCCAATGAAACTAGTAGCACTATAACTTATAGTTCTTGAGAGCACCATAGCATTTCTCATATATATAAACTATAACATGTTATACATAATGACTGTTAACTAAATGAAATGAAATCATTTTTAAGTAGCAACCAAATAAGCCAAAAGGTAATTACAATTTAGTTATTTCCACTTCATTGTGACAGTTACTACAATTTAATTCAATAGTGCATATGTACCTCTTTGGGCACGGGTCTCTCTTCAATCCCTGGGTCTAGCAGAGCCTAAGGACAGTAATGTTCAGAAGATTCGTATTGTGAAGTGGACTCGTCTATCTAGGGGCTGGCTCAAATTAAATGTGGATGGCTCTGCAAGAGGAAACCCAGGTGAAGTGGGTGGAGGTGGAATCTGTAGGGACCATAGGGGGCAATTGATTTTTGCATTTCACTACGCATATGGGAGGGTTTCAAACAATACAGTGGAAACTCAGGCCACAGTGGATGGTCCTAAAATCTGTGTTCGTAAGGGGTTCTCCAGCAGCATTGTGGAAACGGACTCTCGTATTGTAGCGGAGGTGGTTTCTAATCCATTGTCTGCGGCTCCCTGGAACTTATGGTATCAGCTGGGTATCATTTAGTCCATTCAGCAGACTATGTGCATCAAAATCTCCCACACTTTGTGGGAAGGCAATGCCATAGCTGATGCGCTAACCTTTTAGTGTAGCCCACTTGAATTGTGGATAGTCTTTCCCTAATCAATAAAATTTTCTCTCTTAAAATTAAAAATAAAAATTCAATAGTGCATACCCTAGACCCGCCCTCACATGATAAGGGATGTGCTTAGGTCAAACTGGCCGCTTTTTCTATATATACGGGTGTGTTCGGACACACGAGCAAATTGATTACAAACAAACTTTTCATATTGTCCACAATGATGAAGAGCCCTTAAATTGCAGTCACATTCTTGTGAAGTCCAACTTGAAAATAGTGTAATTGCAATTCATTGCCTCTATTCCATCAATGCGAATGCTAAGGATGGTAAGTAATTACAACATTAGTAAACTATTAACTATTATCCAATTCGATGGTGCTGGTTTCGTGTCCTGAACAATTAATGTGGAACTTGTTCGTGGATGACATGGATGCGATGCAAATGATCTTATCGTAGCATGATGACCATGGACCTTAAATAGACATGTTGTGATGCCATAGTTAATATGTGGGAGTACCTTAAACATATATGAACTTGGGTTAAAAGAGAGTAATTCCTCTAGTTGTCTTGAGGAATTTGAGATTGGACACAATGGTCACAGATCAAGGGAGAGTTGTGGGTCATGGATCTCAATACCTTATTCTTTCAGGACTACCTAGCAGGGTGGGATAGACACATGGTTACTACTAATATTATGTGATCATCATCCGTGAGAAGATTGATGACGAATCAAGATAGAAGGTCTCTACCATTGGGCATGATGATAAGTTGGTGTCCCTTTGCCCTACCCCAATAAGAGTGCGATTGTTCTATGGAAATAAGCTCCTAATGTTGGACCTATAGTGCACTTGCATTTGTGGATCAATTCAAGTCCGATGCAAGGAGTACCGAACAATATACTAAAAGCTCTAGAGTTGTTGAGGAAACACCGAAATATCCTTTATCCTGGCCCTCCTAAGCTACTCGACCGAGACCACCCTGAGGACTACCTCGCATTTCATTGGTCCCACAGATGCATGTGCATCTCCACATTGGGGTGGGGTGGCCCACGAGGTGGGGACTGTGAGATGCGGGATGGCCACGGGGTGGGTCCCACTGTGGGACTTGTGAGATGCAGGGTAACCCACGGGGAGGTCTTGATCGGGTTGCTTGGGAGGGCTAGGATAAAGAGATATTCTGGTGCTTCCCCAATAGCTCTGGAGCTTTTGGTGCGTTGGTTAGTACTCCTTACATCAAGTAGTATCAGAGCGGGAGACCAATGTTTGAGTCTCCTTATCGATATAGGTGGATGATGCAGGTACATCTCCACACTAGGGTGGGGTGGCCCACGAGGTGGGGCTTGTGAGATGCCAGATGGCCACGAGGTTGGTCCCATTGTCGAACCTGTGAGATGTGCGGTAGCCCAAGGGGAGGTCTTGGTCGGGTTGCCTGGAGGGCCAGGATAAAGGGATATTCCGATGTTTCCCAAACAACTCTAGAGCTTTTGGTGCGTAGGTCGGTACTCCCTGCATCAAGTGGTATCAAAGCGGAAAACCAGTGTCCGAGTCTCCTTACTGGTGTGGGTGAATGATGTAGGTGCATTTCCACACTAGGGTTGCCCATGAGGTGGGGCCTGTGAGATGCAGGATGACCATAGGGTGGGTCCCACTATGGGACCTAAAAGATGCGGGGTAGCCTACGGGGTGGTATTGGTTGGGTTACTTAGGAGGGCCAAGATAAAGGGATATTCCAGTGCTTCTACAACAACTCTAGAGCTTTTAGTGCATTTGTTGGTACTCCTTGCATCAAGTAATATCAGAGTAGGAGACCAACGTTTTAGTCTCCTTACCGTTGTGGGTGGATGATGTAAGTGCATCTCCACACTGGGGTGGGGTGGCCCACAAGGTAGGGCTCGTGAGATGCGAGATGGCCATAGGGTGGGTCCCATTATCGGACCTGTGAGATGAGTGGTAGTCCACGGGGAGGTCTCGGTTAGGTTGTTTGGGACGGCCAGGATAAATGGATATTCAGGTGCTTCCCCAATAGCTCTGGAGCTTTTGGTGCATTGGCCGGTAGTCCCTGCATCAAACTCTCTAGACTAGGAGGTCGATCATGCCTAGACTATAATTGATACGTGGATGTACTAGCTTTAATTAATCCTTGGACTTGTATACATGTGAGGAGCTCAATGTCTTGATGACATGAGCTTTGGTTCGCTTTACGAGGTCAAATATTGCTAACAAAAGTGAGTGTCTGTGCAGCTAGGTTTATACAACAAGGTTCAGTTTAGACTCATGTGGTCTAGCAAGGGATCATTGGTTTCCTAAGAACTCTCATAGCTTAGATATTAAAGATTAGAAATTGACCAAGTGCTTTTTCCACTAATTCTAGCTCTTAAAAGATTTTAAAAGGTTTTAGACTTTTATTTTAACTTAAAAGCTGCTTCTCACATTTAATGATACCCTAATCGTTTATTTTTGGGGTTTGTCACTTAGTTTGCATGGGTGTTGGATAAATGGTGGATTGCCATACCATCGAAGGAATTTGATCAATTTGGGTACATAGGTTAAGGCAAGATTATAGCCTTTAAATGTAGTAAACTATATACAAGACTATAGGATAGTAGAGTACCATACTTGTATTGCTTTGTGAAACCCAAACTTTAGAGAGATCCTGGATGTCCCTATCCCGCTAGAGCGTCACTACATCATAGAGAGAGAGAGAGAGAGAGAGAGAGAGAGAGAGAGAGCCCTCCTTCCATCACATATTCCACATATGGGGGTACACTTGGAAGGCTCTGTGCATTGTCTCCCTTGGCCCTGCTCTAAGGTTGATGTGTTGGCTCTCAACTTTATCTTCATCTAGGATGGTTATGGAAGAGACCTTCTCGTTTCAAGGATTGGTATTAGCAAATCGGTGGGTTTTTTTTTTTTTTTTCCAAAATCGATCTAAGGTAATTCTAATTCTTAAAATTATATTTCTCCACTTTAAAATTTTGTTAAATATTAAACTGGGGTCTTTATGCTAAACAGTATAGAATATATATTTTGAAAAACCCTAAATTCTGCTGCATTTCAAAAATCCTAACAGATGGTGCAACCAAATGCAGCCTAAAACCATATGAGATATAATAAGGCTAGTGTTGGTTTTCATTTAAGTATATGTTTCATTGAGAAGGGATAGGATGGTATCGTACCGAAGAGTGCTTGATCAAGGCTCTTGTTTTCCAGATACTCATAAACAAGGACCTGATTCGCTCCCTCTATGCAGCATCCATACAACTTCACGAGGTTCCGATGTTGGACAGCAGATATAGCAGCAATTTCCGCTACAAACTGACTCTTTCCTTGGTGAGATGCCACCGAGAGTTGCTTCACAGCCACTATCCGCCCATCTAGCAATGTGCCCTGTGTAGTGCAAATCAGATCAATTGGTTTTCCTTGCAAGCATTTTTCATTTGGGATTTGAAATAGTACAAAAGTGTATGACAATTTGCCAAAAACGAAAAAAAAAGAAAAAAGAAAAAGAAAAATGGAAAATGCATCCTGAGCCTAAGTGAACGGTTTGGATGTGATCCAGCCCACTGATCTGATGCACAGCACTGAAGATGGTTGATGACCTAAATATCTCTCAAATTGGAAGATCCCAACAATTTGATTATTGGCCTTGGTTCCATTGAATGGGAACAATTGCTTTTTTCCCTATCATTTGTAGGTTACTTATCGGAGATTTCAGATTGTTCTATCAAGAAGTGGGCATTCCTCATCTACAGCTGGGCTCCACATGCATGCAATCACGACACGGAGGCTTAGGAGTTAGGATCATTAAGATCTTCTGATCATTGTAGTTTACATACAATAAAAGCTAACTGACCTTAAAAACAGGCCCAAATCCTCCCTGACCCAGCTTATTTGCAGGACTGAAGGCTTTGGTGGCGGTCTTCAGTTCCCGGTAACTGAAAATGTTTGGTTTGGGACCCATTCCTAGAAATTCTGCAGATACACATAAAAGGCAGGTTGCATTCATCCGTTCAGTTTAATCCCATGAAGAAAAAAATTTGTAAAAAATGCGGACATAAGACCATTTCAAGTTTACCAATGAAGAAAACGCCCACCACAAGCCTCTTCCTTGTAGTTAGGCGTTCATTGAGGAGCACTGAGCCTTTACACATGTGGGTTGCCACAAAGGAAGCCCCACATTGGGAGGACATGTGTGTAGGAGGAAGAAGAAGACGACCCGCTGGACAGATTTCAGTGTCTTCGGGCGCCTGATCGGGCCCTCGACCACTGTCTTCGGGCACCCGAACTTAGCCTATCTGGTGTCCGAAACTCTCTGGACGTTTTTGGATGTTTTCGAGCGCCCGACCTTTTACGCAGATTGTTTTTCTTTTCCGTTTTACTTAAACATTGAGGGTAATTTAGTCTTTTTACTTGCTTTTAGTATTTATTTAAGAGGGCTAAGCCTTAAACTCGAATTTAACTTTGATTATTAATTAATGAAAAGCCTCTTGGTGCTTCTCTCTCTCTATCTCTCTCTCTCTCTCATGGTGATGTTTCTTCTTCCTTGACCCCTCTTTCTTCTATTTGCTTCTTATGCCCCTCTAAACTTCTTTCAGGTAATTCTATCCCTCTTAATCCATTCACTTCCATACTTCTAATCCCAAATCTAAATTTGAACCTAGACCCTAAATTTTCAGATTTCAAAATCCCTAATCCGAAATCTTTTGATCTTCTGGATTAGAGATCTTCATTGATTGATCGGATTATTACCATGTAAGATCAAGATGTTCCATCCCTCTCCGGATCTAACCTAAGCGATAGTTGAATTCCAAACTTCATGGTTGTGATGATGACCCGCTCCATTGAATATTTCCTTTGTGATTCTCTTAGTTATGATGATTAATGCTAGTTTTTTAGATTATCATTGTCTTTTATTTCCGTTGATTTAATTGTGTTTATGAACATGCATCATAATTAGGGCATCCTACATCAATTTGCAGTTCAAGTTCTATTTATTTTGACTACTCATTGGATTTGAATATCTTTTTAGAAATCACAATAAAAAAAATTAAGGAAATAAAATACACCCAGTTGAAAAAAGTTGAACCCAATGAATGGGAATGGGTCAATAAGCATGTGTTTGGATGCACTATAAAATTGAATTGCAATTGGTCATCTAATAAAGTGGAAAGCATCATATTTTAGTTTCCTTAACATTCATATTGACGATCTGGGCTTTGAATTGTCATTTCCTCTTGATAAGATGGAACGCTTGCAATTCAGATGGCTTGTGCATCCAAACATGGAAGTGGGCGACATTTGGATTTTCCCACTTACCAAAGACGATTTGATAGGCTAGCACCAAATCTTGTGGTTTGGAAAAGCACCCAACTGCAATTCAGTGGTACATCCAAACATACCTTTAATATACTCTTGAACCGTACTATGCTACTTTAACATTTCTGAAATTTCATTTATGTTATCTTTTAGTTATTAACGAACATTGGAATTACCTTCATCTTCATCAACATTCAACCTTCTACTCTTTTTCCAAATCAAAACTACGAAAACAGATACACATAGGACAACAGAAACCAAAATTCCAACGGCCAAGGCAGTCTTGTTCTTCTTTCGTGGAGTACTCCTGACAGTCGGTTCAAAATCTGGGCAAGAATCGATACAATTAGTCAATGTTGAGCTTTCAGATATGCTACAATGTACTTATAGAGGAATGCTAAAAGTGGACTTGCCTTTGGTTATTAGAACTGATGATTTGGTGAGCCATCACTTGGATGGTCCATAAATAGGACTATTGTAGCCAACCAATTAGTAGTGGTCAAATCACTAATTCTCTATGACTTCTGAGCCATGCTATGAAACTTTTGGAAAAAGCGAATGATAAAAGACAAAGGCATGAGTGTATTAGAAAATCAGTTTAGTTTCATGGCAGAGAGGTCTACTTTAAAGTTAACCGTCTGCTTAGACATTTAATGGAGAAATATAAAGAGATGAGGAATGATCTCCACATGGTTTTTATTGTCTTAGAGAAGGCTTATGATAGAATCCTAGATGATTAATCTCCTGAGTGCTAGAAAAGAAAGGAATGTTAAAAGGATATATTGACATGATTAAGGATATGCATAAGGGAGCAATAACAAGTATGAGATCCAGGAGTGAAGAGATAAGTGATTCCCAATTACTATAGGCTTGCTCAACATGTCAGCATTAAGCTCATATCTCTTTGCCTTTGCTATTGATAGGTTAACAAGACATTTGCAAGAAGAGATATCACATGGTGTATGTTGTTTGCAAATGACAATATCAATTCACAAGCTGAGGAAGGGCGTAAACAAAAAACTAAATTTGTAGAGACGTGCTTTAGAATCTAAAGGATTTAAAATTAGTTGGACTAATATATATGAAGTGCAATTAAGGAATTAATTAAGATTGCTGACCGAAAAGGTTTTCAAAATGACCACTTTTCATACTTGATTTAATAATTCATGAGAGTGGAGAGGTTAAGAAGAATGTTGCTTATAGAAGTCAAGTAGGGTGGAAGAAATGGAGAATTGCATCTGCAGTTTTATATGATTAATGTGTATCACTTAAATTGAAAGGAAAATTTTATAGGATAACTATAAGACCAGCTATGCTTTAGAGACATGTTCATAGGATGAGTGTAGCTTAAATGAGGATGTTGAGATAGATAAGTGGCAAGACAAGGAAGGATAGAATTACAAATGAACGCATTCACTGAATTTTAGGACTAGCAACAATTGGTAATAAGATGAGGAAAGTAGATTTAGATGGTTTGGCCATGAGAAATAGAAAAACAAAAACCTCGTCAAATAGGAGTGAGTGGGTATGACTTAGAGGCTCTAAAAGAGAGAGTAAAAGGCCAAAAAGTATGTGGGTGAAGAGAGTAAGAAAAGACTTGACAAACGATGTGGGTGTAGGTAATAAGAAAAGATGTGCCTTCGGGATTTTTATGTAATTATTCATGCAGCTAACCCCAATTAATTGATTGGGATAAGGCTTAGATGATGATGATGATTTTTGCCTAATGATCCATCTATGCGATGACCACCAAACAACCAGTTGCAATTACCTAGGGGTGTCAATGGGCCGGGCTTGGGCCTGGAAAATCAGAATTTTGAATAGGGCTGGTCCGTCAGCCTGGCCCGAAACAATTCAAAATCCGGGCCCAGACCTACCCCAGGCCCGGTCGTTGACTGCCCTAGCAATTACCATCCACGATCACCACATTTATGGTTGGGATCACACTACAAAGAATTTCTATGAAGAGCATCGGTCAATAATAGCATTTCTCTTAGTCCTATTATAGAATCAAACTTCAATAAATAAAAAATCTTGAAATCTTACTAGGAGTAACACGGATGGCTGAGATGGCGGGTCCATAAGTGCCATAAGAAGGTATGCAGCAAGTCCCCTTTCCAGCCCAAAGGAGATGAATTTCAAGAACGTTATGGTATACCATAACCCACTGTTCCTTCTCAATGGATCTGTTGACAAAGCGTGCTTCCTTTTGTATATTGAAATCTTTCCATGCTAGTGTTCCCTGCACCGTTAAAATTCGAAATTTCAAAAACAGAATTCTGATTGGAACAGATGGTAATTCTTATGTTTGGAACTCTTTGCAATTACACGGAATTCAAGAAAATATCAATACCTTGATCATTGGACAATGCATGCAAAAGAAAAATAAAAAGCTAGTTTATGATTATAATAATCAAAGAGTTTTGCTTAGATCACATGATCTGAGATGGATACGATTGCGCTTATGCTAATACCAATATACCTGAAGATAAATATCGAAAACGCGCTTTCCAACACTCTTCAAAGTTGGTGTATCTGGAAATTCGGTCTCTGCAAATTTGAGATTTACAGTGTAGTTCCCATTTTGGAGCCCCAGACCATAATATCTCAGCGAACCTGGTGATAGCCTTGCGTATTCGAACAGCCACGAGTCGGTTGTATTCGGAACATCCTTAGTGTGCCTGGAATATCCGGTGTTGCTGCCATCATCAAACATTCCAACACTGCTGCCATCATCAAACATTCCAACACTGCTGACGGCCCACTTCTCTTTGCTGGCCACCTTATAGGATACTGGGCCCAGACGTTCCTTGTCTTCCTCATACAGATCTGTGTCGGACCCATAGCTGGGCCCACCGCACCTGATCGCAAATGAAGAATCTGTAGATCAATGGAACAGTGAGACAATGATCAGTCAATAGAATATTTGATGGGTTGTTTATGTACAGTGGTACATTCTATCTTTGGATAATTGTCAGATCGTGGTCCGGGATCATCACCTCATTGGATGACCACTGTTAGATCATGACCTGCAGTGATCTTTTCAATGAGGATGGAAGATCCAATGCAGAAAAAGAAACATTGATCTCATTAAACTAAAGCTTAATATGGTTACATAACACTACAATAGATTGTCTAACATCCCTAATCATTTGATCAGAAAGACACATTGATAAAAATGTCCTGCATTCGAACAATTAGGATCATCCAAGTAGCGTTATTTTGAGACCATTGCCCATTTATGGTGAGTAACACATGATGATCTATATGGTGGGTCCAACTGCATGTGGAGGTGTCATTACCATAGGTAAATCACATGGTAATGGATTCTGTGGCTGTGCGGGGCTCGAAGGAATGTCTGTAACAAATTCACTCGGCCCACCTGTGTCCACCTGTTTTGCGAGACCACAATAGCACATGAATCTAAAAATCAGGGCAGATCCAAAACTCATGCGAATCATACCACTCCAAACAGGGGGTGATTTGACATCTTGGGTTGACAAGTTTTGTATTAGGATGATATTTGTGTCTACAGTTTATCTGAGCGGTAATAACCCAATGGAAAGTTTCAACGGTGGACGTTTCTGTTCCCATTGTTTAGTTTGGTGTGTCCCACCTAAGGTTTGAATCTACCTGATTTTTAGACTGTCTTAATGTGGTCTTTCAAAACAGTTGGAGGTAGTGAATTTATCACGGACATCCCTATGGACCCCACAGGGAATGGCACAGGTATATCTCTGTGCGCCAGTTACAGGCTATATATCCTCTTCCAAACGGCATACACCTAAAGAAAAGAAGAGTGCGGATCATCTGTTTCCAGCGCACAAGGAGTCCCTGCCTCCTCGAATTTAATTGGGCCATGTAATTGACGAGTCCAAGACTTAATAAAAAAAAATTAAATTAAATTAAATTTTAGACGATAGGTAACGGAGAAGGAGATTTCTAACCGGGGGTTTCCATGAAAGAGAACCCTACCTTGGAGATTTCTTTCAAATCTTCCCTCTTTGACTGAGCTTTCTAATGGGATCCAGAAAAAAATTTTGCTACACCCACCCGTGAGCTACACTAGCTACACCGGTGGTAGCAATGACCCCACCATGATGTATGTGTTGAAGCCACGCCGTCCATCCATTTGGAGAGATCATTTTCGGCTATGATACCAAAAATGAGGCAGATCCTAAGATCAAGTAGCCCCAAGAAGTTTTTAATGGTTCGCGTTCAATCCTCCCTATCTGGGCTAGGTCCACTTGAGCTTTGGATCTACATCATTTTTTGTTTCATACCCTAAATTGATCACACCAAATATATAGACTGCGTGGATACAACACATACATCATGATAGGGTCATTCCGTATATCCAATGCTGTAGCCGACCACACAAAATAGTAAGCTTGGGTTGCACCAAATGCACATATTATTTAATGCAAGCTGCATTAAATGCAATAGTCGTCTCTCATGTTTTCCATTACACTGTTGGATCTGCGAGTTTTAGCTCATCCCCTAAAATTATCTTAGAAAATGTATGGACGGTGTGGATAAACAGATACATCACGGTGGGCCCTCGCACAGATCTGTTCGGACCCTTAAAGGTCCCACCATGGGTCAGATGGAATCCGCATCTGTTCGAACCCTATTTTGGGATGAGCGCGGATCTGCTAGTCGTGGGGTGTTTTCAAAGATCAGTGGTCCCACCATGATGTATGTGTTTTATCCACGCCGTCCATTCATTTTGCCATCTTATTTTAAGGCACAATCCCAAAAATGAGAAAGATCCAAATTTCAGGTGGATCGCACCACAGGAAAACAGTGGGGATTGGCGATTACGGGGTTCAACTAGACAAAGTGACGAGGTTACTAACCAAAGTGATGGGGTTTTGCTATATACAGTGATGAGGTTGCCGGCCAAAATGACCGGTTCCGCTATACAAAGTGACGGGGTTGCTGACCAAAGGGATCAGGTTCCGCTATACGAAGTAACGAGGTTGCCGGTTAAAGTGACTAGGTGTTGCTATACAAAGTGACGAGGTTGCCAACCAAAATGATAGGGTTCAACTAGCCGAAGTGACGGGATTCCCAACCAACCAGGGTTCAACTAGACAAAAGGTTCCACTATACAAAGTATAAGGGTTCCACTATACAAAATGTCAGGTTGTGGGCCAAAGTAATGGGGTTCAATTAGACAAAGTGACAGGGTTTCTCTATACAAAGTGACGGTGTTGACGACCAAAGTGATTGTGTTCCGCTATACAAAGTGAAGGGGTTCAACTAGCCAAAGTGACGAGGTTACTAGCCAAAGTGACGGGGTTCCACTAGACAAACTGACGGAGTTACATTATACAAAATGACGAAGTTGCTGACCAAAGTGACTGGGTTCTGCTATAAAAAGCGACGGGGTTGTCAGCCAAAATGACAGGGTTCCGCTATGCAAAGTGACGAAGTTGCCAGCCAAAGTGATGATGTTTAACTAGCCGAAGTGATGGGGTCACTAATCGGAGTTCAACTAGACAAAGTGGCATAATTCCACGATACCAAGTCACGGGGTTCTACTATACAAAGTGTCGAGGTTCCGGGCTAAAGTAATGGGGTTCAACTAGACAAAGTGATGGAGTTCCACTATACTAAGTAACGGGGTTGCCGGCCGAAGTGACGGGGTTTAACTACACAAAGGGACAACGTTGCCAGCCAAAGTGATGGAATTCAACTATATAAAGTAAATGGGTTCCACTATGCTAAGTGATGGAGTTGGTTGCCAAAGTGATGGGGTTCCACTATACAAAGTATCGAGGTTGTAGGCCAAAGTGATGGAGTTTCAACTAGACAAAGTGATAAGGTTTTACTATACTAAATAATGGGGTTGCTTGCCAATTTGATGGGGTTCCACTATAGAAAATGTCGGTGTTACAAGCCAAAGTGACGAGGCTCCACTAGACAAAGTAACGAGGTTCCACTCTATAAAGTGTTGATGTTGCCGGACAAAGTGATGGGATTCTACTATGTGACAGAGTTTTCCATCAAAGTGATGAGATTACAATAGATAGAGTGGAAAGGTTGTTGGTCAAAGTGATGGGGTTCCACTAGGCTAAGTGCAGGGGTTACGCTAGACAAAGTGACAGAGTCGGTTTACGCTAGACTAAGTGTCGGGGTGTAGACACCCCACCTTCGGCTACACTGTTGGTAGAGATAGCTGGATGAATGGAGGACCGTATCCCCAAACCCCAAGTCCAAACTCAGCCAAACTCACCCTTGTAAGCCCCAATCCATAGCCCAGTTCAAGCCTGAACCCAGTCCACCCAGTCCTAAACATTAGTCTGAAAAACCCCCCATAAGAAAAGCCAGTCAAAAAATCCCAAAAAAAGTCAAATTCGCTGAGTCAACCCACTGAGTTAACCCACTGAGTCAATCCGCTGAGTCAACTCGTCGAGTCAAAACACCGAGTCAACCCGCTGAGTCAAATCACCAAGTCGACCCGCTGAGTCAACTCACTGAGTCGACCCAGCGAGTCAAACAGCAGCCCCGAGGGAGCGACCGTACCTCGCTGGAAATCGAGGAACGGCCGTACGGGCGGCCCATAGCAGGCCGCCCAAAATAAATTACGCGAAATGCCACTGCCCGCTGCTATAAATACCCCCCTCCCCTTCTCATTTCAACACAGCAACTAGCCAGAGAGAGTCCGTCCGTTCGAGTTTCTTTCTCCACCCCTTAGCCCATTTTCCCACCAAGGAGAGCCCGAGTGAGGAGAGCCTAGCCCTGGTCCAGCCCAGCCTGACCACTGGTCCAAGCCTCCCAAGCCATCCAAGTCTTGATCCAGCCACTCGAAGCCAACCCTTGCGACACCTCCGTACATCCATTTACTCTTTTTCCAGCATCATCTCATTTGCATCTAGCATAAGTGCAACATTTACTTTTCTTCCAACCCCCCTGCTTCACTGCAAGCACCTTGATTATTCAAGCACACTGCATATGTCTTAAATTAAGCACCTGTCAGTTCGAGCGTATGCTCTGGGCTTGCCCGTTGTTGGAACCTGCCCATCAGAAACTCTTACTGTTCAGACCTGAATTCATGCTTCACTATAAAGCACTTTGATTATTCAAGCACACTGCATACGTCTTAAATTAAGCACCTGTCAGTTCGAGCGTATGCTCTGGGCTTGCCCGTTGTTGGAACCTGCCCATCAGAAACTCTTACTGTTCAGACCTGCATTCATGCTTCACTATAAAGCAGTTTGATTATTCAAGCACACTGCATACGTCTTATATTAAGCACCTGTCAGTTTGAGCGTATGCTCTAGGCTTGCCTGTTGTTGGAACCTGCCCATCAGAAACTCTTACTGTTCAGACCCGCATTCATGCATCATGTCATCTATGAGAATGTACGAGGATTAAATTAGACTTTCAAGTATTCGATCGATTCTGTGAAGTAGAGACCGTACTTCGGTACGGGCAGTGTGTGGGGTGCTTAACCTCTTCCCACCCTGTAACTGTGATCCCTTACCTTGAATCTCTGACCGCAGATCAACAGGAGTCATTTTAGAGGAAGGAATCCTCGGATCCCCTTCTCTAACGTTTCTACGGGGTCTAGCCGACTGTAGATTCGAAGTAACTGGCTAGTGGCGACTCTGGTCTTATACAAACTCATTTAAACACATCCAGCTTAAACACGACTACCAAACAAAGCCCTCGAGAACGAGGCAAGCCAGTGGCACAAACGGCGATTTCGCACTCACGCATCATCCTCTCCTTCTTTTCCCAAAAGGGGAAGGGGCGAGAACGTCGTGTGGGAGCACGAAAACGGCGAGGGTCCACAGAATGACGACTCTGCTGGGGATGAGCTAGTCCCACTAGTCGTGATCCGACTTGAAAAACAGAATCCTTACCGTACTTGAAAGTCACTAATCCTCATACAATCTCATCTGCATAAGCATTCTACCCAAAACAAACAAAAAATAGAAAATTCCAAAACCAAAAAAAAGAGTAGAAAATCCCAAAACCCAAAAGAGTAGAGTATAGTCCTCACCATTGCTCCTCCTCGGGCTCAACGTACGCGGAGACAACTTCCCTACCGCAGCATAATCCGCACTCGGGCTCAACAAGCCATGTCCGACCACGAAGAAGAAACTCATTTCTTCCCCGCTCTTGAGATGACCGAAGCGCAACCTCCAGCGCAACAGCCGATCGAGAATACGCCAATCATACAAGAATTGGCACAAGGAATGAGAGCAATGCAAGAAATGCTCTTGCAATTCATGCAAGTACAAGCCACCGCAGCAGCCAACAATCAGGGTGGCCCAGTTCAGCAATCTCAGCAGCCATGCCGGGTCCTTCCGGCCTCCAGTTCAAATCAAGCACAACCATCGGAGTCTGGCCAAGACTACCGACAGCAGCCGTCTCAGCCCTTCGCTATGGGGCATCCTCCTCAGTACCTTCCCGCGACGACAAGGCCATCTCAGAGCACTTCCTTTGCAGGAACTTCTAGTCAGCTTCCAGTCAATCTTGCAAACAACAGTCTCAGTAGATCTCAGCATGTCCCCACCAATGGGACCCCTTTTCAATTTCAGCACATCCCCGCCGATGGGATTTCAATTCAATTTCCAGCAACAGAGACAGCACTGGCGAATGCCCACAACGGGGGTCAGTGTCAAGCCCACATCAATCAGCGAACATTGGCGAATACCCAACAAGGGGGTCACTTCCCAGCATCTCAGCCTCCTGCAAACAGGAGCACTTTTCAATTCCAGCACATCCCCGCCGATGGGATTTCAGTTGATTTCCAGCAATCTTCAATTCAGCAAAATCCAGTTAATTTCCAGCAATCTTCAGTTCAGCAATTTCCAGTTAATTTCCAGCAAGTTCCAGTTCAACCTTCAGGACAATCTCCAGTTCAGTCACAATCCTTTCAAGCACCAGTTCATCAGAATCCAGTTCAGTCATCAAATCAATTTCAGCAACCCGCGGTTGCTTTTCAGCAAGCCCATAGGGTCGAAGACATCGACCACTATGCCGAAGAAGAACGTACCTTACTCCAGGAGGCACCAGTCGCTCGAACAGATCACTCAGGACTGGACGAGTTGCGGGAGCAGTTCCAGATCTTGCAAAATCAGCTTCAACGACAACAAGGAATTGATCTACCTTTGACCAAGTTCAGAGACTTGTGTCCCTTCCCAGATGCTTAAGTACCTCAAAACTTTAAGGTTCCAAAATTCAAAAGATACGATGGCAGCGGTTGTCCCACGGCACATCTCAAGGCCTTATGTGGAGAACTGAGTGCAATCTCAGGAAATGAAGGGGCCCTCATTCGCTTGTTCCAAAAATCCTTGAAGGGCGACGCCCTAGATTGGTACACTTCATTGGACTGCCACCGCATCAGGACATGGGAACAACTTTCCCAGGCTTTCGTCGACAAATTCGCATACAATCTCAACATGGCACCTAGAAGAGCCGACCTCGCGGTTCTCAGGCAAAGGAGTGATGAAACACTATCAGCTTATGTGGGACGTTGGCGAGCTATGGCGGCCAGAATGCGAACGCCTATCGACGACGAAGAACAAATCTCCATGATTGTTCATTCAACATATCCAGGCATATCCGGGTATCTCATCTCGCATCCATATGTGAATTTCTCACAATTGATCCGTGCTGGAGAGCAAGTCGAAGCAGGAATCCGTGCCGGGACAATCTCCCCATGGCCTCATCAAGCCACTCCAATCAAAAGGAACAGAGTGGAAGGAAGACCTATCGGGCACGGGAATGGAAACCGCAATGGTTCTCCTCCCCGCCCAACAGAGGTAAACAACATCAATACCACTGCTCAAGGAAATCAACATGCTCCCCCACAGGGACATCAACATCGTCAGCAGAATCAGGTTCAGTACCAACCTCAGAGGTATCAACCACGACCGAATCCTCAACCACAACCACAATCACAACCACCTCGACAGCAGCAACAGTTCAGAGGAAACGGTCAATACCGGTACC
The DNA here is from genome assembly GCA_003013855.2 of Liriodendron chinense. Classification (NCBI taxonomy): domain Eukaryota; kingdom Viridiplantae; phylum Streptophyta; class Magnoliopsida; order Magnoliales; family Magnoliaceae; genus Liriodendron; species Liriodendron chinense. The sequence goes on along the minus strand of ML058400.1, from coordinate 748,885 downwards.
AGAATAGGCAGAATTACAGGGAGCTCAGGAAGTTCACTCCACTCACTCAACCGCTTAGTCAAGTCATGACTATGCTGGTACAAAAGCAGTTGCTCACTCTAATGGCACCCAGGCCTCCTCCTCATCCTCTGCCTCCAAACTACCGAGAAAACGAGTACTGTGCCTACCATCAAGGACGTGGCCATGCTACTGATCGATGTTTTACTCTGAAGAATGCCATACAAGATCTGATTGATGACTGCAAGATCGTCATCTCGGTCCCTGGGACTCCTGCACAGCTTCCACCAATATTCTTCAGAATCCTCTGCCTCAACATCCGACGGATCCCAGTTCATCTCGAGGCCCCACCGTCAACAGCATAGAAGAAGAAGAACGCCTCAATCGCTTCTTCTCCCCCATCCAATCCATTCATGCCTACACTTATGGGCCGACAAATCCTCCTCCGATCTTGCAAGGGGCAAGTCCCTTTCTTCCTTCAGTCTCCGAGCCAGTAGTACTCGAAGGAACACTTCCATACGATGTGCCAGTTGTGCAAGGGGCATCTTACAGCCCCTCATGTTGGGAACCAGTCGTCCTGGAAGGGGCACAATCATACATTGAGCCCACATCCGAACCTGTCATCTTGCAAGGGGCAATCCCAGCACAAGAACAATCCAATCTGCAATGGAGGGATTATACTCATCAGCATCAAGAACCCATTGTATTGGAAGGAGCTCCTCCAGTTGAGCCAGTCGTATTGTAAGGGGCAAATCCCGGAGGCGTGTCAATCACACTACGACAGCTGGGACGAACAGAGAAACCTCCTGCCATATCAAGGGGACCAGTATTCATTCCATGGGAGCCTCCTGCTCCAGGAACAGTAAAGCCAAGACCACGACCTTATGTGATCTATGAAGACAAGCCTCGATATTACCCTTTCAGCACGGGCAACAATGTAGTTCTCAAGGCAAAAGCTCCATACGAGGAAGATCTGGTACCCACACCAGCACCGATGCAAGAACCAGTGATCCTAGAAGGCAAAGGTGAGGAAAATTATAAAGAAGTCCCATGGCACTATCCAGAATGTGCAGAAGTGGGAAACATGAATCCCAATGGGCGTTGCATCCGAAGAGATAATCAAAACAGAGGAGATCCCAAAGGTACTCTTTCAGGCCTCGGCAACAAAAATGAAGCCGCGTACGATGTGACGACTCAGCTCAAGACAATCCCTGCACAAATCTCAGTATGGGAGCTACTCTGCACATCTCGCATACACCGAGAAATGTTTGCCAAAACCTTGAGCGATGCTCACGTCTCCTCCGATACGGCACCAGAGATGATAGCATTGATGATTGGACAACTCTTGGCTCCGCGTGCTATCACCTTCACTGATAACGAGTTGCCACCAGAAGGACGTGATCATGGGCGATCCCTCAACATAGCCTTACGATACAAAGACCTCCGCGTCCCACTGGTCCTTATCGATAATGGCTCAAGCTTAAACGTCTGCCCACTTAAGACTGCGGAACGTGACCCTTAGTCAGGAAGAAGTAAGGCTGGGTCGTGGTAAACGCAGTCTCGTAAGCTATTGTGAGCGGCTAGTCACCTTCCCCTCCAGCTGTATCTCCATGTCTATCCAGGCCTTCAGAGGTGGTAGTGTAAGGTTTAAGACCTATATAGTCGGAGAAAGTTGTACAACGAGTCTGCTGGCACCGACGTATTCCAACCTCGACACGGTAGTTGGGACGTAGTTGCTCACTTCATGTAGACACCTTTAGTTCACTAGAAATAGGTACGTCTCTTCCTTGAGTAGTAAGGAAGGTTACGACGACGGTGACTTGGTCTGTAGGGCCAGTAGCTATAGGTCGTGAGACTCCTTCTGTAGGGCAAAGTATCAAAGCTTAAGCTCTGACACTTGAGATAGCGATTAGGTCTTGGCTATTCCCACCTGGCACAGAAAAGTGGCCGTCTCGCAGACTCGGAGTTTATGGCTTACTTCTTAGTGAAGTTCAGATCTTTCCATGACGACTAATATAACCAACGCAAATGGGGACTCGGATACAGGGCAATCTTCATGGACAAAAGGAGGAAGAAATTTCGGTGCTCACCCATCCAATTCGTCAAGCCAGGAGAACCTTGCAAAGATCCAGGAGGGAATCAACCGACTGCACTACACAAAGGCCTCCCGATGAGCCTAGTTTGGGCCACGTGGCCCCCCATTCGATGGGATCAGATTCTCGAACCATCTAAGCCTCCAGAAGAAGAAGGAAATGATGAAGACGAAGAAGGAAGTCAAGTACAACAGCTTCAGGACCAGGTTACTCTAACACCTGCTCCCAACCAAGGACACAACCTGCCCACTTCTCTCAACCAGGGGCACAACCTGCCCACTTCAATCAACCAGGGGCACAACTTGCCCATCTCAGCATCAATCAGCAAGGGGCACGACTCTCCCATCTCTGCAGAATCAACATCAACAATCATCAGCCAGGGGCAGAAGCAACCCATCCATTGGACCAAGAAAGGGAAGTGGCCAGCCCTAGATTGGTCTGATGTCCAGATTCCAAACTTGTGTCTAGCCGTAGAACCAGACGAACTGCAGTGCGAGGTAAGTGATCCGGGAGGGACTGAGTACGACTCAGATCTTGAACCCGACCAGCGAGAAATCATGGTCATTGGGCCAGACCATGATTCTTTGCCCGAATCATCAACCCCCACCTCTTCAAGGGAGGAAGTGTGGGGTCCGGAATGGTCATCCGTTCCCCTAACTTTTGAATCAGTCAAAGAGCCATCTGAGGGCTCTGGCTTCCAAAAAAAAATGCCTGTTTAAGCAGCGACCGGAACTTTGGAACAAGTTGGGCTCAATCATGGTCTGTAATGCCCACTTGTTCAAAGTCCCATGAATTTCGAAAATTCAAAAAAATAAAAAATTTTCAAAAGCCAAAAACATCTAGTATTTCCATTTCAGAAAAATCTCAAAAACCAAAAAACATTTCTTTTCCTGCATTCAGTAGTGTGCCAAGTTCGTCTAAAGAGTCGCATGAGTTTGAAGTCGAATCATATGATTTCGACATCGAATTAGACTTCAAGCTCATGGGTCTGGACGAAGCTCGGGATGAGGAAGATGATGATCCGGCTCCCGAACTAGAGGATCTCCTCAAAAAGTTCGAATCTAAAGCTAATGTTGTAGTCGACGATTTTGAGATAGTAAACTTGGGGACACTTGAGATCCCTAGGGAAGTACGAATCGAAAAATCGTTGCCACCTGAGATAAAACAGAAAATGATAGAGTTCCTAGCTCCAAGATTGTCCAACTTCGCGCTCTCATATGAAGACATGCCGGGGCTCGATGAAGAGCTCGTTGTACACCATCTGCCAACCAAGGCAGACATGAAGCCAGTGAAGCAGAAACTTCAAAGAATGAAGCCAGAATGGGCTCTGAAAGTCCGAGATGAAGTCATCAAGCAGTACAATGCGGGATTCTTGGTAGTCTCCAACTACCCTGAATGGCTCGCCAACATCGTACCAGTACCAAAGAAGGATGGCAAGGTTCGAATGTGCATCGACTTCCGAGATCTCAACAAAGCCAGTCCTAAAGACGACTTCCCTTTGCCACACATCGACACCTTGGTCGACAATACTGCTGGATATAAGGTCTTCTCATTCATGGACGGGTTCTCAGGATACAATCAGATCAAGATGGCCGTCGAAGATCGCGAGAAGACATCGTTTATCACTCCCTGGGGAACCTTCTGTTACAGGGTGATGCCGTTCGGTTTGAAGAACGCAAGAGCAACATATCAGCGAGCAATGACAGCACTCTTCCACGACATGATGAACAAAGAGCTTGAAGTATATGTGGACGATATGGTCGTCAAAAATCGCACAATTGAAGGGCACTTTGAAGATCTGAAGAAGTTATTCAACAGATTAGAAAAGTATAAGCTCCGTCTCAACCCTCAGAAATGTGTCTTTGGCGCAATGGGAGGCAAGCTCCTCGGCTTTATGGTGAGCGAGGATGGCATCAGGGTCGACGAGACAAAAACCAGAGCAATCATTGAGATGCCCCCTCCTAGAACAGAGAAAGAAATTCGTGGCTTCCTCGGCAGAATTCAATACATCAGTCGCTTCATCGCACAGCTCACACCTATTTGCAAGCCCATTTTCAAGCTCTTTCGAAAGAACGTTTCGAAGGAATGGAATGAGGATTGCAAAGTCGCTTTCGACCGCATCAAGAAGTATCTCATGAATCCTCCAGTTCTAGTGCCGCCCACTCCCGGACATCCATTATTGTTATACATCTCGGTAGCAGCAGAAGCCATTGGCTGTGTCCTCGGCCAGCATGACGAGACCGGGAAGGAGGAACAAGCAATATACTATTTAAGTCGAAAGTTCACCGACTACGAGACCAGGTATTCCCCGATCGAGAAGACTTGCCTCGCCCTAGTCTGGGCAACTCAGCGACTCCGTCAATACATGATTGCATTCCCTATTCTCCTTCTCGCTCACATGGATCAGCTCAAGTACCTGTTCGAGAAACCGGCACTCACTGGAAGGATAGCTAAATGGCAGTTACTCCTTTCTGAGTTCGATATCACCTATGTCACTCAGAAGGCAATCAAGGGGCAGGCCCTCGCTGATCATCTTGCCGCTCACTCACTCCTGGATTATCAACCGCTTAAGACGTTCTTCCCTGATGAAGATCTCTTGCTTGTTGAAGAAGAAGAAAAGAAAAAAAATGAGTGGACGTTATTCTTCGACGGCGTAGCAAATTCTAAAGGGAGCGGTATTGGAGCAATCCTGTACTCTCCAGATGATGTCCCTATTCTTATCTCAAGGCGCATAGCATTTGAGTGCACCAACAACATGGCAGAGTACGAAGCATGCATCGCTGGCTTAAGGGAAGCCATAATCTTGGGCGTCCAGAAGCTACGAGTATTTGGAGACTCACAGCTTATCATCAATCAGACCAATGGCGAATGGAAAACCAAGGATGAGAAGTTGATACCATATCATGTGTATCATGAAAATTTGATCGAGGAGTTCAAAGAGGTCACCTTCTCATACATGCCCAGAGCCAAGAATCAGTTTGCAGACGCTCTCGCCACACTTGCATCAATGCTCGAGATCCCGAAAGGAGCTTCAGAATGGGAGCTCACAGTCGAAGTTCAAGATGAACTTGCTTTCTGCCTGTAAATAGAAGAAGCCAAAGCTGTCCCTGACAAACCCTGGTATGCCGACATCAAGCAATATCTCGAAACCCAGGAGTATCCAGAGTCAGCAACAGCAACAGATCGCCAAACCATTCAGCGTTTGGCCGGCCAGTTCACCATCAGTGGCGAAGTTCTTTACAAACGATCCTATAATCACATCCTCCTTCGATGCGTCGATGAAGCAGAAGCTGCAAAGATCATGGGAGAAATACACGAAGGAATCTGTGGTCCACACATGAATGGGCACATGATGGCAAAGAAGATTCTACGACTCGGCTACTATTGGCTCACCATGGAGACAGACTGTTGCCAGCACGTCAGAAAATGCTTCAAGTGTCAGGAGCATGCGAATCAAATCCATGCCCCATCATCAGAGTTATACAACCTGACCACCCCCTGGCCCTTCTCCATGTGGGGACTCGACATTATCGGCAAGATCAGTCCCAAAGCATCAAACGGTCATGAGTACATATTTGTGGCAGTCGACTACTTCACCAAGTGGGTAGAGGCTCCATGGTCCAGCATCTCAAGTGATCAAATTCATGAAGAACAACATCATATGCCGGTATGGAATCCCTAATGTTATCATCACAGATAATGGGACCCCGTTCGTCAACAAGAAGATGGATGACTTCCTCAGCAAATTCAAGATCCAACGTCATCGATCAAGCCCCTACCGTCCTTAAATGAATGGTGGGGTAGAAGCCGCAAACAAGACAATCGTCAGGATACTTGAGAAGATGGTCGTGACCTATCGAGATTGGTCAGATATGCTCCCATATGCACTTTGGGCTTATCGAACGTCTGTACGGTCTGCTACGGGCGTTACTCCTTTCGAACTTACTTATGGAATGGAAGCAGCTCTACCAGTCGAGGTGGAAATACCATCACTACGAGTGCTACTCGAATGCGGAATTGAAGAAGGAGAATGGCAACGGGCCAGATTCGATCAGTTGCAGCTAGCAGATGAAAAGCGCATGCGTGCACTAAGTCATTCACAGTGCTATCAAAAAAGGATCGCTCGGGCTTACAACAAGAGAGTCCGAAAAAGAAGTTTCAAGGTAGGCGACATGGTCATGAAGAAGATTCTACCGTCGCACCTTCCGGATCCCAGAGGAAAGTTCAAACCCTCATGGGACGGGCCGCTGATCATCAGAGAAGTACTTCCCGGAGGCGCCCTCAGACTCACCAGCATGAGAGGAGTGGATCTTCCTGAGCCAACCAACGCCGACAACGTTAAGACCTTTCACGGGTAAGTTATTCTGACTTTATCAAGAGTTACTTTAATAGAGCTGAAGTCAAGAGGTCAAAGCTGAGACCTCTGAGAAATCATTTCCGTCCACCAACAAGTGTTTCAAATAAGGGGATTCAAAAAGAGAAAAATACAAAAAAAAAGGGGATTCAAAAGGAAAAGACAAAAAAAAAGAGAGAAAAAGAATATAAAAGAAAAAGGAAAAAAAAAGAAAAGAGAAAGAAAAAGGGAAGCCAAAACAAGGCACCCAAGAAAAGATCAGTCCAAGAAGAAACACAGTCATCCATCCATTCATCTCAGAAGGGTCTTTAGCAAAGACCGACAGCTCCATTATCGTAACTCAGGATAAGGGCTGAAAGACTGCCATCGGCCGGCAACGACGGATTCCCGACCTCTAGCCGCCGCAGTTATCCAAAGATTCAGAAAAAGAAAAGAAAAGAAAAGAAAAAGAAAATGTGTGCCTAAACAAAGAGGGCGGAGTGAAAACCCGGAAGGGCGCTCCGAGTAAAAACAGTGGGCATACAGCGGACTCGGTGAAAATCCGAAAGGGCACTGAGGGTAAAAACAGCATAGCTGCCAAGGGGCAGGCAAGATCAAATACCCGGGACGTGGTGAAAACCCGAAAGGGCACCACGGGCAAAAATGACGGGAAAAGGCTGGCTGTGGTGAAAACTCGAAAGAGCACTGCAGGCAAAAATGGCTCAAATGGAAAAAGAAAAAAAAAATAAAAGTGCAGGTACCAAGAAGTCAGACGATCCAGATCGGTTCAAGCAGTGAAAGTACAAGAACAAGAGGAAGTACAGTCAGGAACAAAGAGCTCTACAAATTTTGACATTCTCAAGGGGCAACAGTTTCCATTACCTACACATCTAGGGAACCAAAGGAACACACAAGTCAAATCTCGAGACATCGGTCAAAACATTGGCCGAGCCCCAGTTCTGATTCCTATATCCCGACACAAAATCCAGACACTCACTCACAAGACAACTCATGGCACAGTAGATTTTCAAACAGTTTTCTCTTTTCAATTAAATGCATCATATTTCTTTTACACATATCATATCATCTTTTTCAAGAAAAATACAATTTTTTTTTCATCATCATCAATCATATATGCAAAAAAGAATGTGCAGGTGGCCAACACAATCAATCTCTACCCTCCTCCTCGGCCACATCAGGTAAGTCCTCTGACTCATAAAAAGATAGCCTCTCTCTCAACCTACTCACCTCCATACGTAGGTAATGCACCTCATCACGCTCAAGAGTACGGATCGCTGTCTCCTCGTCAGACAACCTCTGATCGGCAGCCAATCTCCTCGACATCATCTCACAATGATACCGAAGTGCAGAGATCTCAGACAGCAGATGGCCATGAGTGGCCAAAAGGAAGCAAGGATCGATAAACGGGCGTTCCTCAAAGGGTTCATATGAACCAGATGAAGAGCCAGCATCTCCAAGGATATCCTGCTCATCCTCATCAACAGTCTGGTGCCAGCAAGGGATACGTCGATACAAAAACTGCTCAGCAACCAGTACTGATATGGGGCGGTCGCCATCAAAAAAGTCCGCAGCTTAAAACCCAACAAATCAGCAGTCAAATAACTCGCCCAAGAACAATCAATCCGGGTCCTGAAGTCAAAGGATCTGGAGGGAAGTGCTCGACGCCCGATACCCGTGAAAGCAAAAAGAGGAACATCCTGCTCGTACCCAAACTGCCGCAGGAACCGAATAGGATGGTAAGAAAAGTAAGATCGAAAGCCTACCAACACCAGAAGAAGGCGGTGTGCATCGCAAAGCACTGGAGGAAGTGAAAGCCAAGATGACTCCCAACGAACGTTCCAGTCACAAAGTTCAGCAAACATCCTGCGATACAAGGGCTCACTCATCCTAGCTGTATGCGGAAGGAACTCCATGATATAACGCATAATGTCAGAGCTAGGAATGCCAGGAAGGGGTACAGGAACAGTCAAAGAAAGATGCTCCCATAGCCAGACCTGGTCACAAAAAGGAAAAGAAGTTCAGCTAGAGCCAAACAATTCCTAACAAAGCAAGAAGAAAAAAAAGGTGTAGAAAAGATACCTGCAGAAAGGCGCAGCAGCCGAGAAGGACACGAGTGCGGCCCAGGGCACAGTCAGTCAGCCCATTAAACAGCTCGGCCAAGATGAGAGAAATGATCCCCTGCCGTCGGATAACTCGGCTCATCACCTCAAAAAGCAGAGGAGTCTGGGACCTGCGCCATCCCGAGAACAGCACCTCAGCTATCAAGCAGAACATCAATGCGTTCCGAGCAAAGGTAGAATCGGCCACACTCCGAAGACCCGAAAAAAAGTCATACAGTAAGTCCAAGGAGAACACTACAGCATCCTGGCCGACAACTGCAGGCCGAACAAGATAGGGGATCCCGAACCAGTTCTGCGGTGTAGCAGTCTTCGGCGATGTCTTTGGCGAGAAATACTGAGTATAATCCCAAGGTAGGCCTGTCAAGCGTGCAAGCTCCTCCAAAGAGGGTCCCATCTCCATATCATTGAACGCGAACAAGTTCAACGAAGGGACCCAGTCAATCGAAGCAACTCCGAGCATCCTCCAATCAATGTCAACTCTGGCCATATGGATCAGACGGCCAAGGCCATAGGACTCCAAGTCCCGAATCTCATAGGCTGACAAGCTGTCAAGCCAAGCAAGCAGCCGTGGCGAGTAAGAAGGACGAGGAAGCAGCTGACAAGTCCTCACTGGTACCCCCTCCAGAACAAAAGGCCCAGAAATCAATGACAGCTCATCGAGGATCGGAAGGTCAACGGGCGAAGGCGAAGGAAAAGCTGGAACCTCTGCAGACTCGATAGCCCCTGACCTGCCCTCAATAACGGCTATATCTGATATAGTCGCATCACTATCTGAAACTGTCATAACCTCAGCCGCATGAGAAGACTCGCCCACCTCATGAATGGAGTGCGCAAAAGACCGACGATCAGGAGAAGGACGATACTCCCTATCAAAAGGGCTACCAGCAAAAATCACACCACACATCATGGCATCCTGGCTAATTTGACTGTCGAAAAATGCATCTGAACCATCAAAAAGGGTCCCGGCAACCCCGATCGAAGAATCAACGGTCAGATCTGGACCTGCGGCCCTCTCCAACAGGAAATCATGAATCCAATCATCATCCTGGCCAATCAAAGGGATCATTGAAGCATCTACACCGTCCATCATGAGGGGGGCATCATCAATGATCACATCAAGTCCACCCAAGCAAGTATGCCGCACATCTCGGCCCTCATCAAGAGCATCCAAACCGTCAAAGGTATCATCCGAACCGTCCATACCATCCAGACATGAGATCAGCCCATCTATGTCCATCATGACCCCATCACCACCATTAATCACATCATCCATATGGCCCCCACTCAAGGGACACATAGCCTCACCTATGTCCCATCTCCTCATCTCATCCATACCAACCATTTCTCCCATAATCAATGGCCCATTCAAATATGAAATTTCAGCATGGCTGCCATTAATAGGGCCATTCAAAGCTCCACCAACCACCACCCCTAATCCATCATCAATACCCCCATTCAATGCTCTATCTATACCATCCATTAAAGAGATTCCACCATCATTAAAGCCTTCACCACCTCTTGAAGTATGGGACCCATCATGGATAGCCCCCACAGCCCTTAGATCTCCACCATCCATTGCTTGAGAAAGGACAAACCAAGAAGAGGTCAAAAAGAGAAGGAAAGAAGAGACAAGGAAGAGATTCATGGCTGGATCGAAAAATCGGGTATAGGGATGAGGGAGACAGCAGCCAGGGGAATGTTCTCACTGTCTGAACCAGAGCCAACCCAGGCCGCACAAGAGGCAAGCCTTGGGCGGCACGCTATGGGCCGCCCGTACGGACGCGCTTCCTCTCTCTTCGCGGGATTGGCTCCATGGTCGTTGGTAGGTGAGGCTGACAGTCCACATCAGCAGATGGCACCCTGAGGGCCGCCCAAGGCTCCAATACACTCCAGATTTCGTTGGAGGTTGACCAGAATCATTTGGAAGATACCCCACCTGTCCAATCAGGAAGTAATGCGGCCAACATGGGCCTGATCGGGTCAAAGAGAAGGAAAGTTGATCAAGAGGGGCCCACAAGCAATCTGAGCCGTTCAAAGACTAGATCATCACGATCTAAACCATGGAAAAGCTTGCGTGAGCCATCAAGTAGCAACATCAAGGGTTTGATTGTCAAGAAAGGAGGCTAGAGTCCAAAATCTAATCATCAAGTGGACCCACATGGTTGAAAAGAGCAATCTGAGCCGTTCAAGTCATCATCCGCACCATGAAAAGCTTTCTTAGCCTCACAAAACATCAAGAAAATGTGCTCCAAAGCAAAGCTGAAGTCTGAAAAGGGCCCACAGGGCCAAATCAAGCAATTTGGATCACTCAAATCACAATCAGCCCCGTCAGAAGACAAACAAAGCAAGGTAAGTATGCCCAACCCCAAAAACTGGGTCCGAAGACCTTAAACTACGTTGGGATCAAGATCCCGAGGGATTTTTAATAAAAACGGGCATCGATCTCGACCCTCAAAATCAAAATCGATGACTCAGAACACTTTTCAAAAATCACAAAAAAATGTATGTTCAGTTTGTACAGTTTTTGGTCCGAAGACCTTAAACTACGTCGGGATCGACATCCTGAGAGATTTTCAATAAAAATCGGCATCGGTCTTGATTGCTCGAAACAAGATTTGACGACACCGGATACTTTCAAAAATCACAAAAAAAAATATATATATATATATATATACATTTCCAGCACTCTTTAGTACAGTTTCATGGTCCGAAGACCTTAAACTACGTCGGGATCGACATCCCGAGAGATTTCCAATAAAAACCAGTATCAATCTCAACCACTTGAGTTGAACTTTGGAACCTTTTAAAAAAAAAATAAATAAATAAAAAATTTCAACTGCACAAATTTATCTCCAGCGGTCCGAAGACCTAAAACTACACTGGGATTAACTTCTTGGGGGCTTTCTTTCCTAACCTGTTCCAGACATGGCTAACACTTGATCGTACGGGTGCCTGGAATCTTTTAAACAGGTAAGGGCTGAGACGGGCAGAACTCTGCAACCCTGTTCGTGTTGAACGCACCGTGATAGACAACCTTGATTTGGAAGTCGCTGTTGAATCTGGTGGATGTTCCCTGTTCCCAAAACTCATGAAGGGGATTAAGGCTGTTGGGAGGTGAAGCTCACCCTCACGGAATTGTGAGCGACGTAAGACCCCAAACTGGATTGACTAAGGGAAATGTGAGGATGTGGCTCATTTTGTGGCCGAAGGAGTCCGTCAGACGATATGTGGTCTATGTGCATTGCACATGAGGAACAGGCAACTTTGTGGGTGTGTTGTCTGAAAACCCTCAAAATCTCCTCATCCGAATATGTAAAACTACGGCACTTAACTGTGTGAGACTCGTCTTGCTCGCTGACGTAAAATGGATCGGGTGCCTTACCAGCAGTAGAAGCTGGAAATGGATGAAAATTCCATACTTTTCCTGCATTTAAGAAAAATCACAAAATACAAAAACATTGCAAAATCACCTCTTCAAAAATCACAAAAAATATTTCCCTTGCTTTCAATCAAAATATTGGCTAAAATCAAAAAAAATATTTCCTCGCTTTCAAACAAAATATTTTCAAAAATCACAAAAATATTTCCTTTGCTTTCAATAACCGATCTCTATCCTGACCACTCAGGTAAAGATTTGGACCACATATTCACAAAAAATACAAAAATTGTCACTAGCCCCCAGCACTACACTTCAGGAGTCTTGAACTCCACTCTCTTCACAGTATGGGATGACGGATCCAATCACCCACAAATTGGAATCTTGACCAAAACGGGCAACCAAACACCATCTCAATCACACGTGTGCCCAGAAGAACATCTTGAAGTCGGATAGCATCCTCGTACATTCTCATTCGCAAAGAAACAACATCTTGGGACGATGGACCTGAACGACTACGGGTCGGGATCTTGACCAACCCGCTGTCCAAACACCCGTATAAAAAAGGAAAATCCCCAGGGAAAACAACCCTGCAAGCAATAAGCTCAAAATTCTCTGCATCTCCAGCAAAAGCAAAATCATCAAACTAAAAGAGAATGAGCCAAGCCATGCATTCATCCTGCATCTCCATGCATCAGCATCCATCACATTAATCATCACGTTTACCTACTTTCAAAATAAAAGACGGTTAGCCAAAGACCCCACAGGCATCCCTAGTGGAGGCGCGTGCAAACCAGATTTCCATTTCAAAAAGACAAAAAAATATATTCCTATCTGCAAATAAAAACCCCACGGAGTATCACTCCCCAGAGTGGGTATCTTTTCAAAAATCCAAAAAAATATTTTCCCAGTAGAGCGTTCTGCCTCCAAAACACCATGAGATCTTCCATATCTCTGGGTAGGAGCCGACGCAAAAATCAAATAAGATCCGATGTCTCGCGGTTTCCCCGGAGACCATTGGATCCAATGCACTCAAAGTACGATCGAACTGAACTCCAGTGTCAGTGCGGTCGTACCACATGCCAAGATACAAAAGATGAAAGCCAAAAGGCTCGGTCACAGAAACCATTTGAACAGGTGGAAACGATGAATTGTAACCCAAGTATCAAAATCAGCAGATTGGGTGGAAAGAGTTCACCTGCACATACCTAGGCGTGGATGCCTGAAGTACCTTGACTGAGTCCAAGTCGGCGTAGTAGAATCCCGTAAGACTATCTGACGCAGGGCGTCTAACCACTTTGACAGTCAAGCGAAACAAGTACTCCTGGAGTGATCTGGGAAAACATCAAACATCACACAAACAGTCTCAGGGTCAGCATCCTCGTAAGACTACGGACGCAGAGGCTCTGCTGTACCTTTCCGATGTTAGTACCGATCAGGAATGGAAGGGTTGCGATTGGGTACCCAGGTTGCAGCAAACTGCAGGGACAATCGCAACGTTTTCTCCAAACTCCCGCGGTATGTGCGAGTTATCAATCTCCAGACAATCAACTGACTCAGATACAAAGCACAACAAAGATTCCAGACCACAATCGAGGAAAGAATGAATTACAAGCCAAGCATCGAAACCAGCAGGTCGGGTGGAAAAAGTCCACCTGCACATACCTAGGCGTGGATGCCTGAAGTACCTTGACTGAGTCCAAGTCGGCGTAGTAGAATCCCGTAAGACTATCGGACGCAGGGCGTCTAACCACTTTGACAGTCAAGCGAAACAAGTACTCCTGGAGTGATCTGGGAGAGCATCGAAGATACAATCAATCATAGGGTCAGTAACCTCGTAAGACTGGCGACGCAGAGGCTCTGCTGTACCTTTCCGATGTTAGTACCGATCGGGAATGGAAGGGTTGCAATTGGGTACCCAGGTTGCAGCGCATGCAGGGACAATCGCAACGTTTTCTCCAAACTTCCGCGGTATGTGCGAGTAATCGATTTCCAGACGATCAACTGGCACAGATGCAAAGGCAAGCAAAGATTTCAGACCATGATCTATGAATGACCGGGTCAGAAGTGGGGTGTCCATTCGCTTTGGCATTCAGTTGCACGCAACCTCTGCCAAAGAGGGGCATCTGTAGACACCCCACCTTCGGCTACACTGTTGGTAGAGATAGCTGGATGAATGGAGGATCGTATCCCCAAACCCCAAGTCCAAACTCAGCCAAACTCACCCTTGTAAGCCCCAATCCATAGCCCAGTTCAAGCCTGAACCCAGTCAACCCAATCCTAAACATTAGTCTGAAAAACCCCCCACAAGAAAAGCCAGTCAAAAAATCCCAAAAAAAGTCAAATTCGCTGAGTCAACCCACTGAGTTAACCCACTGAGTCAACCCGCTGAGTCAACTCGTCGAGTCAAAACACCGAGTCAACCCGTCGAGTCAAATCAACGAGTCAACTCGCTGAGTCAACTCACCGAGTCGACCCGCTGAGTCAACTCACTGAGTCGACCCAGCGAGTCAAACAGCAGCCCCGAGTGAGCGACCGTACCTCGCTGGAAATCGAGGAACGGCCGTACGGGCGGCCCATAACAGGCTGCCCAAAATAAATTACGCGAAATGCCACTGCCCGCTGCTATAAATACCCCCCTCCCCTTCTCATTTCAACACAGCAACCAGCCAGAGAGAGTCCGTCCGTTCGAGTTTCTTTCTCCACCCCTTAGCCCATTTTCCCACCAAGGAGAGCCCGAGTGAGGAGAGTCTAGCCCTGGTCCAGCCCAGCCTGACCACTGGTCCAAGCCTCCCAAGCCATCCAAGTCTTGATCCAGCCACTCGAAGCCAACCCTTGTGACACCTCCGTACATCCATTTACTCTTTTTCCAGCATCATCTCATTTGCATCTAGCATAAGTGCAACATTTACTTTTCTTCCAACCCCCCTGCTTCACTGCAAGCACCTTGATTATTCAAGCACACTGCATATGTCTTAAATTAAGCACCTGTCAGTTCGAGCGTATGCTCTGGGCTTGCCCGTTGTTGGAACCTGCCCATCAGAAACTCTTACTGTTCAGACCTGCATTCATGCTTCACTATAAAGCACTTTGATTATTCAAGCACACTGCATACGTCTTAAATTAAGCACCTGTCAGTTCGAGCGTATGCTCTGGGCTTGCCCGTTGTTGGAACCTGCCCATCAGAAACTCTTACTGTTCAGACCTGCATTCATGCTTCACTATAAAGCAGTTTGATTATTCAAGCACACTGCATACGTCTTATATTAAGCACCTGTCAGTTCGAGCGTATGCTCTAGGCTTGCCCGTTGTTGGAACCTGCCCATCAGAAGCTCTTACTGTTCAGACCCGCATTCATGCATCATGTCATCTATGAGAATGTACGAGGATTAAATTAGACTTTCAAGTATTCGATCGATTCTGTGAAGTAGAGACCGTACTTCGGTACGGGCAGTGTGTGGGGTGCTTAACCTCTTCCCACCCTGTAACCGTGATCCCTTACCTTGAATCTCTGACCGCAGATCAACAGGAGTCATTTTAGAGGAAGGAATCCTCGGATCCCCTTCTCTAACGTTTCTACGGGGTCTAGCCGACTGTAGATTCGAAGTAACTGGCTAGTGGCGACTCTGGTCTTATACAAACTCATTTAAACACATCCAGCTTAAACACGACTACCAAACAAAGCCCTTGAGAACGAGGCAAGCCAGTGGCACAAACGGCGATTTCGCACTCACGCATCCTCCTCTCCTTCTTTTCTCGAAAGGGGAAGGGGCGAGAACGTTGTGTGGGAGCGCGAAAACGGCGAGGGTCCACACGGGGCTATGGAGTTGCATGTATGATTCAAGTGTTGAAAGAATAGGGACACAAGTTTAAACATGTGGAACCTATATAGGCCCCACAATGAATTGTGTTAGATCCACACTAATTTTGTACATATAGTAGATATGATAGGTGAGGCCCATCCTTTTTGTGGAGCCACCCAAATCTCTAATTTGTAAATGCTTTTGATGCAATAAAGTCAGGCGAGGGATTTTCCATCTAATTAAAAAAAAAATCTATACCATCCATTAATATTTGCAGATCATTCTACATAATGAGCCTAAAAAATGAGGCACAACAAAACCTCAATTGGACCTCATCACTAAAAGAAATGGGGATTGAAGGAACTACGGTTGAAACCCTCCTAAGGCCAACCATGAGGTTTATTTGTCACCTAATTTGTTCATAAAGTTACATAGAATTGGATGAATAGAAAGCACAAATATCAACTTGATCATAGCATTCTATGCCCCTAAAAAGTTTCCAATGATAGGTGTCCAATTCCTACTATTTCCTCTGTGTGCGGTCCGCTTGAGCTGTGAATCTACCTTGTTTTTGGGCTAGATGGATGGTGCGTACCAAAGAAATACATCATGATGAGGCACACATAAAATTCACATGATCAAAAAATTTCACGTCAAATTTTTTTTGTACAATCAATAAGAAAAGAAAACAAGAAATGTTGACATGTGAAATTTTCGTGTGTTGCATTATGATGTATATGCTAGATTCACCCGGTCCTTCCATTTTTCCATATCAATTTAGGGCATGAGACCAAAACGGTGGCAGATCTCGGTCTCAAGTAGATTACACTCTAGAAAATATTAAGAAATGGATGTCAACCATTGGAAACATTTTGAGGTCACAGAAGGGTCTGATCATGTTGATATTTTCTTTTCCCATTGGAAGAGAAGAAGAAAGAAATCAAAGGAATAATAAAGATTTGAAAGAAATCCCTAAAAGAGGGTAAGGAAACCCTCCGTTCGCGAAGCTCCATTACCTATTCTCTGAAATTTAATTGTATTTTTTTTTTAAACTAAGTCTTGCTGGCATGGACTCCTCTATGACATGGCCCAATCAAATTCGAGGAGGCAGGGACTCCCTGTGCGCTGGAAACAGATTATCCGCAGTCAGAAAAGAACAACAGGAAGCTCTCACATTTTACAGGACAGCAATCTCATGCCGTGGGGGCCACTGTACTGTGCAAATGTGGCAAATATGGATGAGATCTGAACTGTTCATTCAGCTGTTGCGTAGTGAATGGGACATAGGCCAAACATCACATTGATTAGATGATATAAAATAACTAACTTCATGATGAACAAATATGGACAGAAAAAGGGGCAACAGGATTGTGATCCATCATAATGAGAAAAGTTCGTTGATCAGATAGCCAGGATTCCCCGATCAAAGACATTTCCTGTTATCGCCAATCAATGATGGATGGAGCAGATAAACTATACACACATGCCACATGTACGTTACAGATAATGGGCGGACAATAACTCAAATGCACATAGGCGCATAGGACCACCACGCCATTTTATTATTATGTTAAAAAAAAAAAAAAAAAAAAACAAGAAGAAGATTATGGATTGATAGAAATAGGAAGGATGGCTTACAGGTTGGAGAGTTCCGACGGCATGGAAAGCTTCGCTGAAGACAATTCATACTTGAAGGCAAATCACTGAATGCACAAGAAAAATGACTGTTAAATAATGGCTATTATATGATGGAATGACAGTCATTGATTACAGAGGATGTCTGGTTTATTTAACCAAAAAGCCAAAATGCAACATGGATGAAATCAATTCCGGGAAAGGCCGGGTATATAATGTTCTGAACTATTTTTTTTTTTTTAATCAGTGAACCAATGCAATTTTATTGCCTTGACTCATTTTAAAAAAATGACGTTGATAAACACTTGTAAAAACTATCGAATTCGAAATTATTAGCCACCAAGGTCCTGCAAACAAGGAGCGCAGTGTCAGTATCATCGACAATGGTGAAAGAAATGTGCTCTTACCATGCACATTTGAAAATTTTTGTCCTAATCGAGATTGTTGATCCAGTGGGCCATCACGTGAATGGTTCATTAACCAAAATTACAGTAATGAACAGCTTTGACTATCCTACCGCTCTACACTTTTCATTTTTCATTTTTCCTACAAAGTGCCTTTTTGAGTGATCATCCCTTTTGAGACCACAATCCATCGCTTACTCTTTTGGGGGCCCACCAAATCATCAGTCCTGATTGGTGTACACACCATAATATATATATATATATATATATATATATATATATATATATATATATATAGAGAGAGAGAGAGAGAGAGAGAGAGAGAGAGAGAGAGAGAGAGTGTGTGTGAGTGAGTTGGGGGGGGGGGGGGGGGGGGGGGGGGGGGGGATTTTTGAGGACTCATCACACCTGATGTGTTCTCAAAATCTGAGTTGTCCACGTGATGTAGTATCCCGAAAAACCCCCAAGGCCTAACTTTCAACTTGGTTCGCAAGTCTAGTGGGCCATGGAAAAAGGAAACAGTTTCCTCTCTTGATTTGCCTCTCACTCTCTTCCATGGCTCACAGGAGTTCTGGATCAGGTTGAAAGTTAGTTGAGCCTTGGGGGTTTTTTCGGGGTGCTACATTACATGGATGGCTCAGATTTTGAAAACACATCACGTGTCATGAGCATTCCTCTCTCTCTCTCTCTCTCTCTCTCTCTCTCTCTCTCTTTCTTTCTTTCTATATATATATATATATATATATATATATATATATATATATATAGGGAAAATGTACTATGCTCCTTAGGTGGAGTTGTGTGGGTCCCACTGTGATGTGTATTAGAAATCCACACCATCAGTCAGATGCACCATTCCGTCGTGAGTTATGAGCCTAAAACTCAGGCCAATCCATGACTTGGGTGGGCCACATCATAGAAAATATTTAAGAGTGGATATCCACCCATTGAAACCTTTATGATAGTTTATAAGATCGACTGAGATGGGGTTGAGAAATCCAGACCATCTATTGTGCGTGTCCCACTTAAACAAGAGGTAACAAAGAGTTTCAGCCATATCCAAAACTCAGGTGGGCCCCAGAAAGTGCTTTTAGATGTTTTAGGCATGATTTTACACTGTTTCAGTTGGTATAGCCCACTTAAGTCTTGGATACAGGTGATTTTTGAGATATCCCATAACCAATAGGGGACCCACCAAATGCATGGTGTGGATTTCTGATGCACATCACAGTGGGGCCCACACAGCTCAACCTCATGGGAACTTCCCATATGGTCGAGCGCATTGAACCTTTTCATATATATATATATATATATATATATATATATATATATATATATATATATATAGATTAAAATCATGTTTGTTTATTTTATTAAAAAAAAATCATGTTTATCTTATGACAAGAAAGAAAGAGGGTTCGGACTTCCATCCTATCTCTGGAAATGTTACGCAATCAGCATTTAACAGTGTACAACATGGTTTCACAAGTACAAAAAATGGTAGTGAAGGGAGGAAGGTTTGTGCTTCCTCAGACATACAAGTTTGAGGCTACGGGTGAAACCCAAGATGGAAATCTTCCTGATAATTGATTGTAAGATAAATCTCTGCAAATTATGAAAAAAAGAATATCAAATTAGATGATCCAAACATTGGATGTAAGATGGCATTTATCAGATAAACTGGCACTAAGTTATACGATTGTGATCATTAAGATGACTATTTTCGGCATACAAAACACATTATCTCTGTTGCTGAAGAACAATTGAAATTTAGCGGCCATAACTCCTGTACGTATAAAGAACGCTTGTTTGATTTTGATTGCAGAAAGTTTGTGATGACATGCTGTACAGCGACTTCGCAGCTCACTGGAACAAAATAAATCTTGTTTGTGGGGTCTCGTCCCCATAAGGCCACAGGTAATGATGATGTGGAGCCATGGTCCACGAATTGGCAGTAGCCTGTTGATGTTCAAAATTCAAATGGGTTTCTCTGTGTGAAAACATGGCACTAGATGGAGATAAAATGAACCAATTAAATCTTCATGATTCGATCATTTAAATAAATGAACAGCAGAGTTGGCACAGATGTGATCCACCTTACGTCTAAGGTTGAATTTCAATGAAATTCCGAGTTCAATTCAAGTTATTAGCTCAATAGAAAGGAAGTAACCAAATTGTAGTAACCTCCAAATTCATAGCGTCAGAGAGAAACAAATGCTGTATATTTTATTTTTGGTGCTCCCTAACTATCAATTTCCCCAAATTCCCTTGTCATGCTCTTCTCCAATAACACAGTAAAAGACCTCGAGTTGAAGTTTTAACGTAATTTCAATGTGGCAAAAACTAGTTCTTCGCCATGGATACTATAGAAAGTTAAAGGGTGTTTGGTCAGTGGAAAAGGAAGACATGGATATGGAAAAGTAAACTCGAATCCTCCAAAAATGGAAGACCGTGGATTCCAATTTGGCTTCATCTGTATGTTTGGGATTGGAGTTTTACATGGATTCCATTTATGATCACCTCCAACAGTCACTGTGTGTATCTTCTTTGCCTTGTGAAGATTTAAGGCTCGTTTGGACACGACCCCATATATAGCATTTTTCTTTTTTCTTTTTTAATTATGGCAGTAAAAAAGTTAATTTTTTAAGTTAAATTATCTTGGTAAATACCTTTTTAAAAGTAACTTAACACTCTAAAATTACTTAAATCTATTGGAAAAAAATTTACTTTCTAACTTTTTAGTTTTCTGTTCTGCCTGTCATTCTCTTTCATTCTCATCTCTCCACATAATGGATAATCCATATCAAAGGTGGTCGTGCATGATGGGCGATGACCCAAATTAAAGTTTGGGCCCACATAATGGACGGTCCTTATCAAAGGTGGGCTCCACATGATGAGCAGTGGACAATGAATGCGAGTCCCATATGATGAACAATTAACATTGAAGGTGGACCCATATGATGGATGACCCACATCAATGTGGGAATGGTCCACATCAAGGGCGAGCCCCGCATGATTGATGGCTTACATTAAAGGTGGGTGCCACATGATGGATGGTCCACATCAAAGGTGGTCACCACAGGATGGGTAGTGGAAATTGAAGGTGGACCCCACATGATGGATGCCCCACATTAAGGTAGGCCCCACATAATAGACAGTCCACATCAAAGGCCACCCCAAATGATGAATGGCCCACATCCAAGGAAGGCCCTTCATGATGGATGACCCACATTGAAGATGGGCCCACATGAGGGACGGTCCACATCAAAAGTGGGCTCCACATGATGGATGGTGGATATAAAGGCAGGCTTCACATGATGGATGACCCATATCTAGATGGGCCCCACATGGGGACAATTCACATAGAAGGTCAGCCCTTAATTATAAATGGGCCACATCTAAGGCAGGCCCACATGACTGATAGCCCACATCCAATGTCTAATATGAAGGACTGTCCACATCCAAGGTGGGCCCAGCATGATGGATAGCCCACATGAAAAGTGGGCCTCGCATGGTGGATGGTCCACATTGTATGTAGGCCCCACATGATGGACGGTTCACATTGAAGATGGGGTAAGGTAGACCCATCATAGTGAACAAGCCACATCAAAGGTTGGCTCCACCTCATAGATGGTAGGTGTTACCAAACAAACTTGAGAGATAAGTTTGGCTGATAAATATGTTGTTTATCAAACCTTTTTTTTTTTTGTGGAGAAAAAAGGAGTCTTTATTGATGGAGGAAAAAGCACTGAAGCTATACAAACTGACTTCAGGCAAGCCCACCTAACACTAGAAAAAGATAGCGAGGCCCACCTATCCTAACCCACCACCAACCAGAAACCTAAGGTTGCCCAGAAATCACCCAGCCTCCTAATCCTCCACCTGACCAGAAACCATATGTTGTTTATCAAACATATGTATTAGTTGAAGAGAGAGAGAGAGAGAGAGAGAGAGAGAGAGAGAAGAAACTAAGATAAGCTACTGGAGGAATAGGCAACTTATGTAAAGTAACTTATGATCCAAACGAACTGAAATCACCCAGCCTCCTAATCCTCCACCAACCAGAAACCAGATGTTATTTATCAAACATATGTATTAATTGAAAAAAGAAAAAAAAGAAAAAAAAAAAAAAAAAAAACCAGAGTAGAAACTAAGATAAGCTACTGGAGGTATAGGCAGCTTATGTAAAGTCACTTGTGATCCAAACGAACTGGCAAATGGGATTGGTTTTCAAAACTACTTTTTTTTTTTTTTTTCCTGCCAAACGGCAGAAATGTAAATTTTCCATGAAAATTGATTTCATTTCAAGGGTTTCCATCCCCCCAAAACATCCTCCAAGTTTCATTTGGTCATTTCCGCTTTATTAAGCCGTGTTTGCTAGTACACCCTAGTTGAGACTAATTGAGTATGCCAACGAGAGCATTTTGGGAAAGTTGACTATTTCTACTTGGCCAGGAAATGAGACCTCTTCAGGATATGGAATTGATTCTTCCCACCCATTTCCCGAGGTACTCTAAAAGTACTTATGACTAGTATTACACAATTCAAATCAACAGTTCAATCAAGTGCGAGCTTCCCATATGGTCAAGGTATCTATGGATGCCCAAGCAGGTTGGATTGTGAACATTGAGTTCAAATTAAAAAAAAAAGAAAAAAGAAAGGATTGTGCACATTCAATTCAAGAAAGAGAGCATAACAAACGTGAGAGTAGTTTTACACCCCTTGCGAACATTTAGTCCTTCTCCAATGATGTTTCCTAGCATTCATAGTGAGGAAGTAACCTTCAAATTGCAAGTGTGGTTGTTTCCAGTCTAACTTGAATGCAACGTAATTACAATTTGAGGATAGACCCTTAACTGGAATGCTGAAGAAGGAGACTCCAATTTGGGTATTTCTACTTTGTAAAAACTCTTATCATAAAATAAGTGTTGGCCAGTCATTTGCTCGAGAACAAAACATTTGTTTCTGAATTTCATCTCCCTTCTGCATGGTACTTGAGCTGGGGTTTTCCCTAACCTTAGTTTTATTCTTCCACTCTCGCTTCTCCCTTTTACATGATATCAAAGCTAGAGATTGGAATTCAACTTGATACTGTATCCAAGCACACCTAATGCTATATGTTCAGTACAAATGAGTTTGATGAACATACATATTAAGAAGCATATCGGGTTTCTTTAACGGCAGTGGACCGGATAAGCTGTTGTTTCCGAGAAACCTGAAACTCATGACAATGAAATACATACATCAAATCGAATTCTGTAAAGAAAACTGGATTGAGGAAAGGCAATTTGATCTTACAAGTAACGAAGCTGACTCATATTGAAGAGAGAGTCTGGAATTGGGCCACTTAAATTGTTGAAGCTCAAATCCCTACGAAAGTAAACAACTTAATATGGTAGAAGAAAACAAAAGTGAGATGGAATTACTAAAAAGTCGAGTCAAAGATCAATGGCATGTAACGGGTCCTTTTTATGGCCTACTAGATGAATGGCTCAGATTATAGCGTGGTGAGGCACGAGAAGTGAGCACAAGTGTGAGAAGCAACAAATGGCGAGCAGTGCTAGGAAATTCATATCTATGTCATGGTTCAGAAACTTGAAAAGTTGAATCAGATGGGAAAGTCCATTAGGTCGCCTTGGCTCGAAGGTAGTCCAAAAAGTGGAAAGTAGAAACTGAATAACTAATAATCGAATCTGGATCATCTGCTCATTTTCAACAGGATTTTTCTATTTGCCGATGTCTGATTAGTCTAGCTTGGCACTCACTGCATTAAATGCAGCAGTGCTGACAATATCATTGTTGAGCTGGACCAACTAGGTGGTCGGCAAACAGGAAAATCCTGTTGAAGTCAAGCAGACGATCCAGACTCTTAATAATCATAATAAAAATATATTATAAAATTCACAAACTAATGAAAATAATTAGGAAACATTTTTTTATTTTTTAATCAGTAAATGAGTTCCTCATTGATTTGACTTGACTAAGAAACCAATTGACTTGAGTTGACTCAATGAGTTTTTTAAAGCTAAGAAATGCCTACGCTTGACACCCACACCCCCTTTTTTTTATTTTTTTTATTTTTATACCAAGACATGTGCTGAAGTTGATCATGAAAGTTGACCAGGATGGGTGGGCCTACAGGATCTGACAAACCCTATATGATATGAGACCTTTGCAAAAGTCAAAGATCTATGATGCATGTCTAATGATCCACCTAACCAGTTTGGGAGTAGAGAGGTCTTATCAACCCTCTGATTCTATAGTGAAGATAGCTTTAAATAATGATCAATGGTTTGGATCATATAAGGGATGGGTTGGATGGACTTGAATCTATGATATATTATTTCTTCCTTTTCTCTTTGAAATTCTCGTAACTATAGGATACCATTTACAAGGGATCCCATCCTATTTAAAGGGAATGGTCAGGGAGTTTATATTAGTCTGAAAGTTATCTAGTCTTATTCAATCTCATCTTATCCTAATCTTAAGTTCGAAGTTAAATTTAAGCTTCAAAGTTTAAAATTCAACTTTAAACTATGGAGTACTATGTAACCACCTCAATAGTGGTTACCAAAAAGTGGTCCCCAGGGCCCATATTCAATATCTCCAACTTAATCACGTTGTAGGATGGACACAATAAATTGTTTATTTAGCTTGTCTCATAACAACGAAAGCTAATAATCACGATCAAAAGAATAAAAGTTGTGAGATGAGTTGGAACACAATTATCTAGTCACAGATGTTTAAGTACTAAGTAACCACCTAACTAATACTCAATCATCTAAGCTTTGCAATCTTTGTCCTACTCTACATACTACACTGGATGGAGTTAACTCCCAATCTAGAGTATTCGAGCAATATACACACTTATGTAACTTATGGAGTAATTCTAAAAACTTGTTTTTTTCACAAACATCGATTTAAATTATTTTAAAGTGATACTATATAATGTACACTTTTAAAAAGACTATTACTTACATTAATAGTTCTAAAAATACGGTGTACTTGTCAAAGGATCTTTCCACGCAGATGTGTAATTTAGAATTGATGAAGCCACTATCCTAGCATAACCCGAGTCTAATCAATCAAGGCCCTTTGTCATCATACGCTAAAGTAGTGGCACTCAATCTCATCTTACTAAATATAAAAAAGGTAGCTTAAAACATAAAGAGTTACCTACAGGACTGGCTACTCACACATTGCAATGATTAGATCGAATCAAAGCAATCTGCAGGTAAAATGTCCTATGCACGTGGTTGCAATCCATGTCGTAAAATAAATAAACTAGGCATATGTAGGCCTACAATATATAGGCTGTCTCACATGAGGTATGATTCATCTCATAACGTCATGACCCGGCTCTTATTCAAGCTGTTACATTGATCGCATAAAGAGCAATGGAGTGATTATGGTATTCAACTTGATTAGTCTCATCTTCAATCTTTTAAGATGGAAAGCAAATATGACTTACTCGTAACCTCATCTTCTATTCTTCACAATAGAGGGTGGTTCATACCTCAATGTATGAACTTCACTCCGATTGTACCTCTCTTATACATTTAGGGTAGGTCAACCCATGCAAATGGGTGACGACCTGCTTGAAATTACGGTAAATCGTTTAACATGACACCCTATGCTATACGCAGAGGCTTATGGAGCTTGTAGAACTATGACCAAATTCTAGAGGGGGTGGGGGTGATTAAGACCGCTTAAAAATCTATTTTAAAAACTTCTTCTCTAATTAAATAAATTTAATAATTATAAACTAATTAAACAAGAACACTTAGCTTCGAAGCATAAGTGGTTCCAGTCACAAAGACTAGCAAATGATAAGCAAATAAGTAAACTTGCCTAAGTACATACATTATAAACATGCACCATGTTAAGCTCCTAATCAATGTGCAATACTCTTAGACTACAAAGGATATCGTTACTAAGCAACTAGTCTAAAGAGCTAAGTAGACAATATGAAATTTATCTTGCTAAGCGTATGTCTACTAGCAAAGTGAACATACATCTTGTGTGTGAATATACCTAATCAAGTACATAACATCTGAACCATCCAAGCATTCATATAATCATAATTAATTGAAAGACAATGCATGAAAGGAATTAACTCAATTGACAATAAAAAAAACAAGCTTGTAAAGTGGTTCAACTATTTATCTACTCCACTCTCGGTTCAAGTAGTCATCCATTGAGAATACCGGCATTTACTAGGGAGTTTAAATTAGATTCCTCCCAACTTACGTGTTTTAAATTGGTTTCACCCTACTGAAAAGTTTGACAAGGTTCATCTTTCAACTAGGATGTTTATGGGTTACATCCTACTTAGGAGTTTGGCAATGATCCTTCCGACCCTTCAATTCTAATCTTAGAACCTAGCGTACACTCCCACCGAAGGTTCCCCTTGGAGACTTAATCGAGTTTGAATATCAAACTCTCACAATCCTCCTCGAGGAAAGAGTGTAACCGGACTCTCAATATGACACTTATTTTTTAGATGAATCCCTTGTTCAGCGCCTTATTGAGTTGCTTAATTTCCGTTATCCCATGCTTTAATCAACTCTCCTTTACTCCCCCAATCATGTTGCCAATGTGTTGTTAATGCCTCAGCTCTAATAATCAATCACATCGCATGTGATGCTCTTAAAATACCCAAGGTGATAGGAGATGATGTGAATTTTGTACAACTTAGTAGAAGTTGGTTGGTTAGAAGAATTCCACCTAATAGGATCTTTAGAAGGGTTTAAACTAAGGATATACTTATGGTCAAGGTTCCTAATATTGAGCTTTGAATTGTACATATTCTAATCCAAATTCATTACATATTATGCATGATTTCTATGTTTAAAGAATCATCTAATGCATGCTTTTGTGATTGTAGGAATGAGAGAGAGACTTGTGAATTCGATGCTAAAAGACCACATTTGGATACATTGAAGATCAAGGAAAAAAGCCACAAAGGAGCCTTGAAGAATCATATAAAAAAGACTTGGATTGGCCAGAAAGAAACAAAGGCAGAAAATTGAATTTTCGGCCACCGGACGCCCGACTGTCATCTAACTGGGCGCCCAAAATTCAAAATAATTATACTAACTCACTGGAACTTTCTGGACCTAATCGGTCACCCGATCAATAGTGACAGGCACCTGACCGGCATAACAGGGTGCTCAATGAAGTGCCCGAAATTAAAAAATGAAATCAAGTCGATTGCTAGACAATTATGTGGTATGGTCGGGCACCCGACTACCACAGCCCGAGCGCCCGATTACCAACATAAGTGCGTAAGTTCTTACCCAATTTGAGGTGGTGGACGAATTTTATTATAAAAGGACACCTTGACTTCTTTCATAGGGTATCCTAGAAGAGATCTATAGTCGTTGGAGGTAGAGATGATTGTCGTGGAGCGTCTACAACTCCTCCAACTTCGATTTTTCTAGTTTATCTATGCTTTCTAATAGTTTTTCTTTTGTTTCTAGCTCAAGTATGATAATGCTTGGCTAGAACCTCTTAGATAGGGCTAAGAGGTGAAGCTTGTAGTTAATTTTGATGTTCAATTTGTTTATTTCAAGTACTCGTACTTAATTATGGATTTTCAAGTTTCAGTTTGAATAAAGTTGGTATTTTTAGAAGTTTTATAAGAGTTTGTATACTCCGGACATAAGTTCCTTACAATTCTCTCAGATTATCATTATGGTTTGATGAGATTCGAATTGTAGTAACCTTAAAGCATGTAATGATCTCTTGGTATGACTGTTACTTCGAAGGTTACAAGTTCAAGTTCTCTATACTTCATTAGAACTAGAAATCTGAATTTTCAGATTTAAGTAAGACTGTTTGTGTTGAATGCAATATCTTCCAATTAGATGAAAGATAGGACTTTGATTCTAATTGTATTTGTGCTTGGATGAATGGATTAGAATTAAGCTAATACAAGTGGATCCTTGGTGCTCTAGTTTCTCTTTAATTTCTCAGATTTTCTCTATTATATTTACTGTTTCTACTAAAGTTCTTAAACTCTGATTTTCCTAAGCTTCCTAAGTTAAAGTTATTAAAATAGTTTGAGTTGAGTTTATCCTTTTTCTTGTGAATCGACCTCGATCTCACCAAGTTATTATTACATCGCGGCCTTGCACTTGAGGCTGAGCGAACACTTAAAATATCTAAAGATTAAGATAGAACAAGTTCATCTTTATATAAGCTCTGAATGCTCAATCTTGTGATTTAATATAAGGAAGATGACTTAGAATGCTTAGGATTAGAGCCTAATGGTATGGGCAATGAGGGTAACTTCTAATGTACTAAAATCTCTCTAAAAACCTAAAAAATCGGACTAAAAATATATAGAGTAAAAGCTCCAACGAATAAAAGACGACAGCCAATGGCTAGTTGCCGACCTGGTCGACCGACAGGTTGTGAGGGGTCCACGATCGGTCAATCGTTGAGCCATGATCGACTAAATTATGGCCTAGGAATGGTTTTTGGTTGTTGTCCCATTCTTTTCATCAACCAACCGGTTCGAAATAGCCCATGGACATTTTTGTGTTCATTTGCTACTGTCCCATTTTGGGCCTCTGACGATCGGTCGGCCAAGGGCCAAGATCGGTCGGTCAGGCATGTTTTGTTGTTTTTTTTGTGATGTATTTTACAATAGCACATGCAACCTCTTGGGCCATTCTTTAAATGATCTTTTAGAACACCTAAAGTCATTCTAATATGACTAAAGGTCTGGCTATTATGTCAAGGTCATCTAGAGGTTTGTGTTTTGGTTTGGTTCAAGGTTCAAGCTTCAAGGCTTTACCAAGGCATCTCTTTTACCTATTTCTTCTTCCTTGATGCAGTAGGTCCATTTAAGTCTTCGGTCTTCATCTCCTTTAAGCTCAATCAATACTAGACTCATTGACCTACGTAATTGACAAATAAGATGCACTATTATGCCACAGAAAAGTGCACTAACGATCTCCCCCCTTTGTCAATTAGGTAACAAAAACCCAACATACCAAAACAAAATACATGTACAAGAGATTACAATGATATTGAAATAAATATTTGACTCTTGACATGACAAACTAAGAAGCTCTTCTTCATTTTCTCCCCTATAACCTATCAATCCCTACAATACAAAACATAACAAACTTGTTTTGATGGGACTTGATCTTTCTCCCCCTTTTGTTGGTAATTGACAAACTAATTTCTCCCTCTTAATGATACATTAATTAAGGTTAAGGTAAGAGAGTTTAGAATCTTGACAATTATAACTATAAGCACATGCTAACTGAGGAGAGTATAGGGTGCATGATCATATAAGCATGAAGTATGCATGGAACATGATCAACAAGAAATGTCTATCTAAGCATAGGTGATCATGCATAATTGGTCATTCTAAGATAATCATGAAACTTAATGACCAAGGCAAAGATTAGCATACAATTAAGACATAATTTAGCAGGATTATGCTAATTGAAGCAGGATGACACTTTATCAATTTTTTTTAAAAATTAAAATCAAGGCTAAACTATCAAAGTGGGTTAATGAGGCTTGAATCCTCTAATATGCCATTAAGTACACTAAATGAGGCTCAAATTCTCAGATTTACTTATAGTGTTCAGATTCTAGCTACTCTTACTAACTATTTCTAGTTTAATTTACCTAAGGGTAACTAATTTCCTCAACTCCCTTGTAAAATTTAACATGAGGTGAATGGTTAGGAACTCCTCATAGAAAGGATAATGGTCAGGATATTCTCTTAGATTAGGGGAAGAGAGGTAATGGTGGAGGTCATGAGAATTCTCATTGAGTTTTTATTCCCATCACTAGCGCAGTCACTGGATTCATATTTTGACTCCTTCGTGTTATCCTATGTTGCTGTCATAACATTCTTGCCACGTCCTTTTGGCTTTTCTTGGCATTCATTGGCAATATGATCATACTCACAACAGTTGTAACATTAGACATTTTTTAATTTGGATGATTTTTCTTTAAATTTCTCATCTTTTTTGTCTTTTTTGTCACAACTCTCCTCTCTTTTGAATTTAAGGAATCTCTTAAATCTCTTTTTAATTCTTCCTCCTCATCATCCTCAACACTAATTTTAGAAGACTCACTCTCAACTTTCTTTTTCCTATGTGAGTACTTATGTGAAGTCTCCAAGGCAATGTTTTTCTTCTTAGAGAGGGCTTTAAAGTGTAGTTCGTGTGTTTATAAGGAAGCTAAGATTTCTTTTACTTTTATTTTATAATCTATATCTCTATACTCTCTTAAGGCTATGACTTTGGAGCTAAATCTCTGCAGGAGATATCTAAGTATTTTTTTTACAAATTTTTTCTTTAAAAACTCGTTCTCCTAAGCCACATATGGAGTTATAGATATGATTCAATCTAACATAAATTACTCTCCTCTTGGGTAAACATCATGTTATAGCTCCATTGGATTGACTCTAGAGATGGTTAAGTCATTCAAGAGCAACTCACATTTACTCTATCAGAGTAACCTGCTCTTATACCAATTGAAATTGCGTCAGATCGTCTAACACAACACCCTACGCTATACGTGGAAGCTTATGGAGCTTATAAAATTATGACTAACTCCTAGAGGGGGGTGATTAAGACCGTTTAAAAATTCCTTTTAAAAACTTCTTGTCTAATTAAAATAATTTAACAATTATAAACTAATTAAACAAGAACATTTTATTAGTGTACTTTTCTATGGCATACTAGTACACCTTATTTGTCAATCATATGAGTCCATGTGTTATAATCTTGGTTGAGCCTTGGCAAACTGAAGACCGAAGATTTAAGTGGATAAGAAGCATCAAGAAAGAAGAACAGGTAAATGAGATGCCTTGGTGACCTTAACCCTTTTGGACCAAAATACCCAAAACATCTTAGATGACTTGGACAAACTAGGAATACCTCTAGTCATCATCATTAGTCTTAGAACACCTTAAAAAATATGATAAGTTAGACTAATTAAATAGGTGAAAATTGTTGTAAACAAATCAGCTCAAAAAATAATTTTCGATTGGAACACTATTCGATCGGTCGGATATCTTGTCCAGCAACCTAACGAAATCATTGGACTGATATTCTGATCGATCGTAACTATATTCCGATCGATCCTAATAGTCGTTAATTGCTCGTTGTTTGACCGTAGGGAGAAAATCTATAAATACGGGAGATGCGATTTTTGCGGTAACAGAGGGAATTTTTAGGAGATAGAAGCCACTATTGTTGAAGACCATTAGAGGCTCCATTCCTAACCCATAACAAGTCATTCTCCTTGTGATTCATCACAAGCTTGGGGCATTCGATGCTAAATGAGAATGAGCTTGTTTCCCTCTTGATTACTAGGAATTTAGACACCTTGATGATTGATATATCCTTTGTCTACACACCACCTAAGAGTTCAAATAGGTGTATCCCTCTAGGAAACTCATTTCCTACCTTTTATAGAGGTTACACTATTCCCTAGCACCTTGGGCATCTCCAATGGAGCATCACATGCAAGGGAGCTGATCTTGGAGCTGAAGCCTTGGCAAAGCAGCGGCATTAAAGATCAGGAGAGCACAAGGAGAGTTGATTTGAGCACTGGAGAGCAAGAAGAAGCAACATAAAGCGGTCTTACAACGGGGCTCAAATCGGACAAGTGAGTTGTCATTTTCTAGAGTTCATCCACTCTTTTCCCTATGGGAATTGAGTGTAGAGTTTGTATTTTAAGCTCGATTTCTATGGTCATTTGTTGATCATTGGCTTATTATTTTAGCCTAAAGCGTAGGGACGTTTGTCGTTCCTTAGCACGTTTGGCGAGCCTAAACAAGTCTCCAAGGGGAGCCACCAACACGGGTGTGAACATGTAGGTTGAGAGGAACCTGTAAACTCCTCGATTGGGTGAATCCAAGTTAAAACACCTTGGTTGGGAGGAACCAGATTTAAACCCCTTAGTTAATGCCGGTGTGCTCAAAGGGCTTAAGTATTGAACCAGGATTGGAGTCGACCCGAAGTCGAACCACTATACATCGTTATGTTTGTGATTGTTATTGAGTACATTTCTTATTATGCATTTTGTTTAAATGTTAATTATGAATGCTTAATTAGAATGTATGTTATGCACTAGACAGGCACATCCACACACACATGATGTGCTTTCACTTCTTGAGTAGGCTTAAGCTTATATGATCCACTTTCATCTAATCTACTTGAGTTGCATAGATTAGGTGCTTGATTAGTTTGATCGTATGTTAATCTATGCTTGTTTAGACTAGGGTGTTAATTTCTTAACCATATGCTAGTCTAGTGATTGGACCCACTTAGGCTTGAAAGCCGAAGTGTTCTTTCTTACTTAGCTTAAATTGTTAATTTGTTTAAGTAGGCGAAATGAATTTCAAAAGGTCATAATCACCGCCCCTCTAGGACTTAGCCATAATTTTAGTTGTTCCGCTCTTAAACTTCCTGCACGCTTATACGTTGGTGTCATATTAGACTACCGACATAATTTCAATTAGTATCAGAGATATGTTGCTCTTTAAGGACTTAATTGTTTAGAGTGAGATCCGATACCGGAGTACTAGCATCATGATTACCCGAAATAGAAATATTGTCAACCATCCACTTACTTTAGCGGGTTCAACTATGCCTATTGGAAGGCTAGAATGATGATTTTTCTTCAATCCTTATACTAATCTGTATGGGCAAGTATACGCAATGGATATTTCATGCCCACGGAACAAGTGGAGGTTGATGGTAAGATCATTGTCATTCCCAAAGATAATGAGAAATAGAATGACAATGAGAGAGCTTAATATGTGGCAAATGTCAAAGCTCTCAATGTGATTTGCTGTTCTCGAGGAAACTAATACAGTAAGACGCTCGAAGCTTCAGCTCTAAACCAACAAACTTGAAAACATCAAGATGAAAGAGATTGAAACTTTCATTGAATTTTACACAAAACTTTTCGATATTTACAACTCCATGTTTGCCTTGGGGGAAAGGGTTCTGGAAGAAAGGATATGTAGAAAAATACTTAGGTCCCTCCCAGAAAGATTTAGCACCAAGGTGGTGGCCTTAGAAGAGTATAGAGATATAGAAAACATGAAAGTAGAAGAACTTATAGGTTTGTACAAACTCATGAACCACACTTTAAGGCCCCCTCTAAGAAGAAAGACATCGCCTTGAAAACTTCATATAGACACTCACATAGGCAAAAGAAAATTAAAAGTGAGTCATCCGAAGATAGCGATGATGAGGATGATGAAGAAGAAAAGATAAACAAAAAATTCAAAAGATTCCTCAAATTTAATACAGAAAGTAGCCGTGACAAGAAAGACAAGAAGAGTGACAAACATAAAGAAAAATCATTCAAATCTTCATCTGTCCGATGTTACGGTTGCAGTCATCGTGGCCATATTGCCTCGAATTGTCCGAAAGTACCTAAACCAAAAGGTAAAAAGGCTAATGGTAGCCACGTGAGATGACACGGAATAATCAAAATTTGAATCTAATGACTCCTCTACTGATGGGAGCTAAAAAATAGTGAGAGCTCTCATGGCTTCCACTACCTCTCTTCCCCCCAATCTAAGAGAGGATCCCAACTATTTTCCCTTCGAGGTGAAAGAGTTCCCAACCCTTCACCTCATGCTACATTCTATGAGGGAGTTGTGGAAATTAGTTACCCTTAGACTAATCAAACCAAACATAGACTAATCAAACTAAACTAAGGGTAGCTATAAATTATTTT
The DNA here is from genome assembly GCA_003013855.2 of Liriodendron chinense. Taxonomy (NCBI): domain Eukaryota; kingdom Viridiplantae; phylum Streptophyta; class Magnoliopsida; order Magnoliales; family Magnoliaceae; genus Liriodendron; species Liriodendron chinense. Next base: position 715,368 of record ML058400.1, on the reverse strand, counting down.
TATAGAAAAATCTGAGGATTTTAGCATCACTTTTGTGTGTATGGGAAAACCAGAGGATTCAAGTCTCATTAACCCAAATTTGGTAGTTTAGCATTGCTTTATTTTTGTATATTTGCTTGCTAGACTATCATCTTGCTTAGATTAGCTTATCTTGCTGAATTTCAAGCTTAATTGTATGTTAATCTTTACTTAGGTTTGGTCATGATCTACTACTAGGGGAGGTTGGTTAATTGGGCCATAAGCCCCTTGAGCTTTGATTGCTTAATGTATATCTTTGACCAATTATACATGATTAACCATACTTAAATAAGTACATTTTCTTTTCTTGTTAATCATGTTCTCATGCATGCTCTATACTTTAATGATTCATGCACCCTATACTCTCTCTAGTTAGCATGTTTTAATAATTATAACTGCGACATATTAACCTTTCTTACCTTAACCTTAATTGATGTATCATTAAGGGGGAGAGATTGGTTTGTCAATTACTGACAAAAAGGGGAAAAAAGATCAAGTCCCACCAAAACAAGTTTTCTGTTTTGTGTTTCAAGGATTGACAGGTTATGGGGGAGCAATCTAAGAGGAGCATAGCTTAATTACATGTCTTAATGTATTTCGAGTTGTAATATTTATTTCAATTTGACATATAATGTATTTGTGTTTTGGTAGTTTCATTGGTATGGACCATAACACAGTCCTAGGTTAGGATTTTGTCACGTAATTTACAAAGGGGGAAATTATTAGTGCACTTTTCTATTGCATACTAGTGTACCTTATTTTCAATCACGTGAGTCTATGTGTTGTAATGTCGGTTGAGCTTTGGCAAGCTAAAGGTCAAATGTTCAAGTGGACAAGAAGCATCAAGGAAGAAGAACAGGTAAATGAGATGCCTTGGTGACCTTAACCCTTTGGACCAAAACACCCAAAATCTCTTAGGTGACTTGGACCAACTAGGAATACCTCTAGTCATCACCATTATTGTTGGAACACCTTAAAAAACATGATAAGTTAGACTAATTAAATATGTGGAAGTTGCTATAAACAAATCAGCTTAAACAAAAAATTCTGATCGGACTCTAATCGATCGGAAATGATTTTTCGATCGATCAGAACACTATTCGATTGATCGAATATCTTGTCTAACAACCTGATGAAATCATTGGATTGATATTCCGATCGATCAGAATAGTCATTATTTGCCCGTTTTCTACCCGTTATTTGACCGTTGGGAGAAAATATATAAATATGAGAGATGCAATTTTTAGGCTAACAGAGGGGATTTTAAGGAGATAGAAGTCACCATTGTTGAAGACCATTAGAGGCTCCATTCCTAACCCATAACAAGTCATTCTCCTTGTGATTCATCACAAGCTTAGGGCATTCAATGCCAAAATGAGAATGTGCTTGTTCCCTCTTGATTCTTAGGAGTTTAGACATCTTGATGATTAGTATATCCTTTGTCTAAACACTACCTAGGAGTCCAAATAGGTGTATCCCTCTAAGAAACACATTTTCTACCTTTTATAGAGGTTACACCATTCCCTAACACCTTGGGCATCTCTAATAGAGCGTCACATGCAAGAGAGCTGATCTTGGAGTTGAAGCCTTAGCAAAGCAGCGGCATCAAAGATCGGGAGAACACAATGGGAGCTGATTTGAGCACGGGAAAGCAAGAAGAAGCAATCCGAAACGGCGCTATAACGGGGCTCAAATCGGACAAGTGAGTTGTCATTTTCTAGAGTCCATCCACTCTTTTCCCTATGGGAATTGAGTGTAAAGTTTGTTTGTCAAACTAGATTTATAGGGTTGTTTGCCGATCCTCGACTTATTAGTTGAGCTTAAGGTATATGGACGTTTGTTATTTCTTGGCACGTTTGTCGGTCCCAAAATTTAGGGACGTTTGCCGTTCCTTGGCACGTTTGGCGAGCCTAAACCACCAACACGGGTGTGAACGTGTAGGTTGGGAAGAATATGTAAACTCTCTAGTTGGGTGGATCCGAATTAAAACACCTTGGTTGGGAGGAACCAGATTTAAACTCCTTAGTGAATACCGGTGTGCTCAAAGGGGTTAAGTACTTGAACCGGGAGTAGAGTAGACCCGAAGTCGAACCACTATAAACCGTTGTGTTTGTAATTATTATTGAACACATTTCTTATTATACATTGTGTTTAAATGTTAATTATGAATGCTTAATTAGAATGTATGTTATGCACTAGATAGGCACATCCACACACACATGATGTGCCTTAACTTCTTGAGTAAACTTGAGCTTATATGATCCACTCTCATATAGTATACTTGAATTGCATAAATTAGATGCTTGATTAGTTTAATCTTATGTTAATTTATGCTTGTTTAGGCTATGGTGTTAATTGCTTAACCATATGCTAGTCTAGTGATTGGACTCACTTAAGCTTGGAAGCCGAAGTGTTCTTGCTTACTTAATGTAAATTGTTAATTTGTTTAAGTAGGCGAAAAGAATTTCAAAACGTCCTAATCACCCTCCCTCTAGGACTTAGCCATAATTCTAGTTGCTTCGCTCTTAAGCTTCCGCATACTTATATGTTGGTGTCGTGTTAGATTACCGTCGTAATTTCACATTTAGCTTCTAAGCAGAACTGGGTCCAATCACAAAGGCTAATAAATAATAAGCAAATAAGAAAACTAGCCTAAGCACATAAATTATAAACATGCACCATGTTGAGCTCCTAATCAATGTTTAATACTCTTAGACTACAAAGGATATCGCTACTAAGCAACTAGTCTAGAGAGTTAAGTAGACAATATGGAATTTATCATGCTAAGCATATGTCTACTAGCTAAGTGAACATACATCTTGTGTGTGAATCTACCTAATCAAGTACATAGCATGCAAACCATCCAAGCATCTATATAGTCCTAATTGAAAGACAATGCATGAAAGGAAATGGCTTAATTGACAATAAAAAATACTAGCATGTATGGTGGTTCGACTATTTGTCTACTCCACTCCCGATCAAGTACTCATCCCCTGAGAACACCAGGCATTTACTAGAGAGTTTAAATCAGGTTGCTCCCAACTTAAGTGTTTTAAATTAGTTCCACCCTACTGAGAGTTTGACCATGTTCCTCCCAATTTATGACGGAGATTTACAGCTGGTTCATCTTTCAACCAGGATGTTTACGGGTTTCATCCTACCTAGGAGTCTGACAAGGATTCTTTTAACCCTTTTGGCTATGGTTTCGACAGCAACACCAGGGCGGAGGCGAGGGCAGTGATTGAAGGCCTTTAGATTTGTGCGGATAGAGGAATGTCCAAGGTAGAAGTGGCGAGTGACTCTAGGATTGTGGTGGATAAGTGCGTCGATTTCTCCTCTCGATGCAAGAGTTACATAGGATCACGAGGGGGAATCATTTTCTCGACAAGATAGGTGTAAGGAATTTCAAATGGGGTAAGCATAGAGTTTTGGGTTTATATGATAGGTGGGCTTGTTCTTCTTTTTGTTGCGAGCCAGCCCAAATGAGCTTGTATGGGATGTTTTCCTATTAATAATAGATAGTTTTTCTTTTTAAATAAAAAGGATGTAAATCCGGATTCCAAACTATCAACTCTCTATGGTTTGAACCCTCGGTTTCTTTTTTATTGCTTGGCATTTATACGGATATTCTAATGTTGCTCTCTTTTATTTATTTATCTCCCATTTATACGGTATTAATGTATACACATTATTACAAAAGATAAACAAAAATAGGACAAAGAAAAGACAGATGAACATCAATAATATATTATTAAAATAAAAATATATAAGTAAAATTTTGGAATAAAAGGGTATATGGCACTTATCTCTCGATATAATCCTATCACACAAATTAGGGATCCATTGTTGAATTACTCTGATACCTTACTCTAATACCACTGAAAGTTGGACTGGATGGGTGGGCCTGTAGGATATTCCGGTGGTCTACATGATATGGGACCTTTGCAAAAATGTCAAAGATCTATGATGCATGTCTAGTGGTCCGCTTAATAATTACGAGATCAAATAGGTCTTATCACTCCTCTAATTTTACCGTTAAGATAGGCCGAACTACAATCAATGGTTTGAATTGAATAAGGAATGGGCCCGATGGATAGAATATGTGATAAATTATTTTTTTCCTTTTCTCTCTCTTGAAAATATATGATATCATTTATGAGGGATTCCATCCCTACTTGAAAGGGAAGGGTAATCGAGTTTGGATAAGGCTGGAAGTTATACAATCTCATATGATATCTTACCTTAACTCAATCTCAAGTTCAAAGCCCAATTTAAACATTGGAGTTTAAAATTCAACTTTAAACTGCGGAGAAATCAAGAGGATAGAGGAAAACTTACGTAGGTCTCACCCATTAGTGGTGGGGCCCACTTGGCCATGTCAAATAGATCAGGCATCTATGAACTTATGCATGTATAGCAAGCACCATACACGGGACCAGGCATCTCATCTGCTCTACCATGGATGGCCACTAATGCAAAATTGTTGTGACTAGGCTGTCCCAATCATCTTTAAATTAAACCCTTTTTCTCACTAAATGTCAACAGTTACTTAGGATCATCCAAGCAGTGTGATTTTTCCACGAGCACAATTCACCACAGAATGAACAGTTTTGATCCCATCTATTTATGCCCCATGTAAAAACAATAACTCAAAAGGCACTGGGTCCACTCCAGTACTCATATAGACTGCAAATGTATGAACTCAGGAAAAATGAAAATGGCAATCTGAACCAAACATAACTTGAAAAACTCACATCTGCACCAATGACTGAAGTTTACCAATGGTGGATGGAATACTACCAGAAAGCATATTGTTTCTTAGGACTCTGCATAAAAAGCACAAAACCAATATAAGTAAGTTGTTTTAACTTAACCGAATCATGGATGAAAAAAGAAAAATAAGATGTAATAGATTAGCATTACTACTTATGCCGAGATCATATAGCCTTACAAGATTTCTAAAGATGCCATATTCTCAATTACATATAACGAGGAGCCCCCATTAGACACATCACTGAGCCGCCTGTATGAGCATGCGGTTAGCTGAGGCCGTGTTTGGAGAAGGAAAATTCACAATTTTCAAGAGTTTTACTTTAGAAATCAAAATAATATTCGCATGGATACAAAAGAACTACTTTTTTCCTGCACAACATAGGAGACCTCGTTTTGTGATTTTTGGAAATTCTACCTGGGGTGTCTTTGGTTTCACCAAATATCAATAAATTTCACAATGTTTGGTGCAACCAAACGCACCCTTAGAGCACAAATTCCAATATAAAAAATTAATAATGTGAACGAAGAACATTAGAAGATTAATACAAGTTAATGAACACCGACACTCACAAATCGGTCAGTAAGGTCAATTTAGAAAAACTCGATGGTATTGGACCCTTGAAAGCATTGCCTTGCATTCTCCTGCATCAACATTTTCAGTGTTACAAATACTCTTTAAAAAAGTATACTATGGCATATCAAGAAAATGAGATCTGCCGAGTGCAGTCGCTAAGCTACTCATATGGTAGGTCTCATGCACTTAGAGGTTAAAAAAAAAAAAAAAAAGGTCAGTTGTCCACATTTGACATACACATGTGGCGCACTAGTTGACAGATCATTGAATATGGTGAGAATTCCTATACACATTAAGGATGCGGCACCAAACCTATTTTGAGTTTGGATAGAATTCATATCCACCACCAATGGATGGCGGGAGACTTTGTTATGCAATCTCATGCGTACCAAATGAGAAATGAGAAGATAGGAGTTATAATCAGTAAAGACGTTGTAAGTATTAGCTTACAAATTGGTAAGATTCCAACTCCCAATGAAATCAGGTATCGTTCCTGTGAAGTTGTTATCGGATGCCCACCTGAAATTCAATCATATTTAATTTCCACCGCAAACGCAGATATTAGTAAATTATGGGATCAGAAAAGATAGATAGGGCATACAATTAACTAAAATTGAACCATCGGAAATCATGGGGCCCACAGTAGATGGGTCATAATCCCGAAATCAGATCAATAGAATGATCATAAGCTCTGGATGATGGGCATTAGTCTGTTGAATTCAGACCATTGCCAATTTTTTTCCATTTTAATGCTCATTGGATTCACACCATAAGTTGTACTACTGCTGGTTCATGAGCCATATAAGGTGGAGCCTATGATTTTGATGGTTTCCATGCTGCTTATAATCAGGAGCTCTTACAAGGTATTCACTTTTTTCAAGTTGGCAAATGTTGAAGGAATCTCTCCGCTTAGCCCAGAGCTATCGATGTATCTGTGAGAAGCAAACATATTAGCTCATGAATCCAGTACGTTGTAAGATTTCTTGTGCTATTATCAGCTAGAGGAATGCTCACACCATTTCAATGGACCGAAAGTTGCTGGCCATTGAGTTGCAATTTTCAAATGGTCAAAGCAGTTAACATGGTTGAATGGGTGCTTTGAACAGCCATGTGAATGTAAACAAAGGGTGCAGGAAGGGAGTTTTACACATTCCAACAACCACTTTCTCTCTGCAAAATATATTTTCTAAACTTCTCATTTTTGATCCTGTTTCCTGGTGCATTTTTTGTAATTTTCCATATTGTGTTTCTATCCTTGCAAACATAGATAACAGACATTGAATTTCTAGTAATTCATTGCCACAGTTGGTCAAGGCCAATGATCTGGGCTTCATCATGCATTCCGGGGATGGATTGTTCATAACCCGAATTCAGACTTAGGTTTCTTTTGTAAATGCGGCAAGAAGAGGAAGAGGACTTCCTTCGTATTCAAGTCACAGCCTACTTCAGAAACTGTTTGGTAGTAGCAAATGTTTACTTTGGCAATCACGTACTCTCACTATTTATCAACCACTTGTTCTTTGCACAAAATCTAATAAAACAAAGATTATTTATCTTGTTTGTACAAAAACTAAAACAACCTTGTCCTTGTAATGGTACATGGTGACTGACACGTGTCATGCATGCAACACATGCCAATATGTCAAAAGTACCACCATGCATCTTCAGCCGCTACAAATGTTGCATAAACAATCTATGTCCTTCATGTGCCACATTTCTCACACGTATTAGGATATATGCATACAACATATGCTACATGAGACACTACATAAGGTCAAGCAACCCATATGTTATATGGCATATATACCATCTATGAAACTTTCAAGCACCACAAATATATTATGTGTATCAAAATTTTAATGTGCACATATACCACATATGCCAAGTAATTAATTATGCCTATTCCAGGTACCTGGCAAATAACATGAAAATAATTAGCCCATAGCAGCTGCACTATTGGACTATTAACAAGGCTAGAATGAGCCTGGCCTGGACAGGCCATCCGAAGGCTAACATTTTTCAGCCACCACACCACTGTAAATCACGACGCCGTTCAAGTCAGCTACATTAAGGCTTTGTAACTCCTCTTTTATGAGGAAAGGTTAAAAGGAAAGTGTCGCCAACTAGTTGATGTGCGTCTGACATCCATCCATGTCCTATAAGTTGGCCCAATTATTGGGATTACCTTTTGCAAAGATCACCACATCCTCTCATCCGTGGACCACACTTTTATTTTGTTACTTAACAATGGTATATATTGATGTTATGGCGTGGCCCACCTTAATTCCCATGGTGGAGCCAACCTATAAGAAGGGTTAGATGTCGCAAAAGCATAATAGGTTTTAACTAATTCAATGTGTGGAAAGTATCTTATGGTTACACTGGTTCGACTTGAAAGCTTCTCAAAAAGAAAAATTGAAAGAAAAGATTAAAAAAAAAAAAAAAAGGATTTTTACCCAAAAATTCCTCACAATTGCTGGTTTGCTCAAAAACTGCTCTGAGGTTTTGTATTTACAAAAGCTTGCATCCGAACCTCCTACTAAGGGTAAAAGTACCGATCTAGCCTTATTTTGAGAAACGAGATGAAAACCGACAGAGCCAAGATAAAAAGAAACGGAGAGCTTTGCTAAGCACACGCAAGTGCACTAATGCTGGGGTACATGCTCACATGTGCTTGCATGGCACATATATAAGAGATCTAATCCATCTATCAGGTTAGTCCGAACTTATATATATTTCCCTCGAAAGAAAATTTGGTTCCATTAGCATGTCAGCCCCAATATTGGAACAACTGTGGATGAGTTGGACAAAACCTAATCAAAGTATTTCAGGCTGTACATTTGTTTTGCAAATGTAGCCCATCTGGTAGGTAGATCAACTTGATTCTTAAGCTAAGGCATAGAAATGGTACTGTCTGGTTGATGTATTGGACCTAGGACTGAAGATGCCATGTTGACACATGTGTGGCATGTTCATGAACTTTATTGCACGGGAGGGGCTTAGCAATGCTCAGAAATAAAAACTTTTAAAGAGGAGATATGGGGAGTCGATTGCCTGTGACCCCTATGCCCGGAGTTGTGTGGGGTCACTGAGAAGTTCGTAACAAATCCACTCGATCCATCTGTTTTTTCATTTAACCGTCCGATATATTTGGATATTTTTCATTTAATCATCCAATAAATATTCACCAATCTAATATTTAGATGATGGAATAAGCTTACTTTTGGATTCATGCTCCATCTACACCGGGAGTTTTACAAGTTTCAAAGTTTTTCTCATTTCGGAGCGGGAGTTTTGCGCTAAGTTGTGCGGATTGTCTGGGATATTCAGTGGCACTACATGGCCTGCGCTCTGTGGGGTCCACATGATGTGTGTACTTTATCCACACCATCCATCCATTTTTCCATCTCATTTTAGGTCATGAGCCTAAAAATGATGCGGATCCCAAGCTCAAGTGCACCCCACCACAAAGAACAGTGGGAATTGAATGGCCACTGTTGAAAACTTCCTAAGGCCCGCGGTGGTATTTTATTTTCCATCCAACCTGTTCATAAGGTCACAAAGATATGGATGAAGAGAAAACACAAATATAACCTTGATCCAAAATTTATGTGGCCCTCAACAGTGGGGACTTAATCCCCTACTGTTTTCTATGGTGTAGTCTACTTGAGCTTTGGATCCACATCATTTTTTGGCTCATTCCCTAAAATGAGTTGAAAAATGGATGGACGAGGTGGATAAAACACATGCATATCATAGTGGGCCTAGCAGAGCTTAACCACATCGGTGGTGGTGTGTGGCACACCATGAAATCCACATCCACAACTCTTTCGTATCTGAAGCACAAGCCGATCAAAAAAGGCGACTGATATACATGCTATGTACTTTCCCGCATGCCACGATAGGTTCATGACCCAATCCAACTATTCAAACGACACCATTAGATCGATCCCTAGCCTAAGAGTTAAGTTGATCCACCTATCAGATGGGCTACAATTTGCAAAACAAATGTACAGCCCATAAAAACTTGAATGAAGTTTTCCTCAACCCATTCATATGTTTCCAACATTGGAGCCTACATCTTAATATTCGAACCATATTTTCCTTTTAAGGAAACAGGTAGAAGATTCACAAGGGGTGGTTAATGCAGGAACATTTTCACACCAGGCTCGAGTGGGGTGGCCTATGTGCTACGGGGGCACACTCGGAGTGGGCAGCCCATGTGAGGTTTATGGCTCGTGTGAGGCGGGCCCCACCCATGTGAGGCGGGTGGCTAGTGTGATGCAAACTCATGTGAAGTAGGGCCATGAAGGAGGGTTAGGTAGATGGCCTGACCTATGTAAAGTAAGAGCCTGGGCTGTGAGATAAAGGGAATGATTTGCCACGTTCTATTAATTCGAGCTTTTAGAGCAAGAAATTATTTATCTTGTGTCAAAGTGGTATTAAATTAACCCTATGAATGGATTAGATCCCACACTTATGCATTGTTGTCACATGTGTGAAACATATAAAAGCTTTATTGTCAACGCATAGGAAGACTTTACTTTTTCGAGTCCGGATTGTCTGTTCACCCTTAACAGTATTTTCCTGTTTGCTGACGACCTTATTGGTTCAGCTAAGAACTAATGTTGTCAGCACTGACTGCATTAAATGTAGCAGTGCTGACATTTGCTTAGCTAGACCAATCAAGCGTCCTCAAATAGGAAAATCTTGTTGAGGATGAGCAGACGATCTGGATTCTACTTTTTCTAGTTCATCGGTTTCCATCTCCTTAAATAAGGGTGAATATGTCATTTCAACCTCGTGAGTAGAGGTGTACACGAGTTGAGCCGAACCAAGCTTTGCCCAGTTCAGCTTGGTTTGGTTAGCGGGCAACCTGGGCTTGAGCTTGGCTCGGCTTGGGCCTTGAGCCCAGGTGGTGGGCTTGGCTTGGTTTGGACGAGCTTTCGAGCTGAATTCGAGCATGTTCGAGCTTTAAGCTTTTGAGCTTGCTTTCGAGCCTATATCGAACTTGCCTTTCGAGCCGACATTTTTCAAGCCTATTTCGAGTTACAACTTACAAATTCAGAGATGAGGGAGAGCTGAAGATGGAGGAGGTAAGGCCGGGGGACGAGGGAGAGAAATCAGAGATGAGGGAGAGCCTGAGAGCGAGGAGGTGAGGTCGATGCTCGAATGAGGTTGCTGGTTAGGCCGGGGCTGTCGGGCGAGGTCAATTAGGCTGAAGGGGAGGGGGTTTTGTTTTTGAGATTTTTAGGGGTGAGCGGACGAGTGCGAAAGGGCGCTGGAAAAAATGAATTAGGGCGAAAGGGCGTGAAAAAAATATTATATATATATATATATATATATATATATATATATATATATATATATATATATATATATATAGAGAGAGAGAGAGAGAGAGAGAGAGAGAGAGAGAGAGAGAGAGGAATGCTCACTTGGGCACTACTATCACGAGAGACTCGTGAGCACTTTTTCATGGCTCATCGCACATGATGTGAGCCCAAAATTTCGAGCCGTCCATGTGATGCAGCACCCCAAAAAACCCCAAAGGCCCATCTTTCAACCTAATCCAAAACTCTGGTGGGCCGCAGCAGAAAGCAAGAGGCAAATCAAGGGAGGAAATTGTTTCCTTCTTTCATGGCCCACCAAAGTTCTGGAACAGGTTGAAAGATGCCCTGAGAGTTTTTTTTGGGTGCTGCATCATGTGGACGACTCAAATTTTGGGCTCACGTCATGTGCGATGAGCCATGAAAAAGTGCTCACGAGTTCTCGTGAGAGAAGTTCGCAGGTGAGCATTCCTCTATCTCTCTCTCTCTTTCTCTTTCTATATATATATATATATATATATATATATATATATATATATATATATATATATATATATATATATATATAATTTTTAAGTAAAAAATATACCAAGCCTTCTACGAGCCGAGTCGAGTCGGGCTTGATTTCGAGCTGAGCTCAGGTAAAACTCGAGCTTGGCTCAAATTTCCAATGAGCCTACATACTCGGCTTGGCTTGGCTTAATCCACCCTCCTAATCGAGCCGAACCGAGCTTTTTCGAGCCGAGCCGAACGAGCTTTTCGAGCTAGCTCAATTCGTGTACAGCTCTACTCGTGAGTAGGTTTGGAGGAACGATTTCAGAAATATGAAAGTTAGAGGTATGGATTTGTAAAACTAGCATTTATGAGGAAGGTTTTGGTAAATATTCACATATTCATCATTATTAATTGGGTGGCAAATTTGAAATTCCAAACGCACCGTATGTTATTTTTGAATAATAATAATAATAATGATAAGAGAACTTACAGCTCTTCCAGACTAGTCAATTTCCCCAGCTCACGTGGTAGCGAACCAGAGAAGTTATTTGATCCTATATTCCTGAAAATAAAAAATAAATAATTAATTATTTCACATCCAAAACTACCCTGTTATTGCCTGAAATCACTGCAATAACGTTCATCGGCTTGTGCAGCCAAACCTTTCCTGCCAACGTTTTGTTTGTGCAGAACACCCGTACCATGCCAATGTCAGATCCTATGATGAAGGAGAGGGATTACGTGCAGCCCGGGCCCACTCAAGATGGTGCAGACCCTACCACGGGGCCTACCTTGATGCCGTCCATTCATTCTGCCAAATTATTTTATGGCATGAGCCTAAAAATGAAGCAAATCCAATTTTCAGGTGGACGATACCATAGGAAACGGTGGTGATTGACCAATAATGGGCCACATAGGTTGGATCAAGCTGATATCTGTTTTTTTCCCATCATCCAGGTTTATGTGTGGAGATGGTTTGAAGCCCATGTTATTCTAGGAATTAGGGATAGAGCAAAGAAAATCATATTGGTTTATTATCTTCTAAAATCATAAAGCTTTCCCAATCTAAGAGGCTTATTATCTTCTAAAGCACCATGATGTTCGATCATAAAGTGGTTAGTAGTCCTTTGGATCCTTGTGTAAAGCTCTCTTCCCTGTTATGTGGGAAACCTTATTAACAGTTTGGATGGAAAATAAACATTACCAAAACAGTACGGTGGCCTAGGAAGGTCATAATGGTAGGGCGTTCAATCACCACTGTTTCCTGTGGTTTGGTCCACCTGATATTTGGATCTTCTTCATTTTAAGGCATGATCTGGTAAAACTGATGGATGGTGTGGATACAGAATACATACATCAAGGTGAGTCCCATGGTAAGGGCCGCACCATCTTGAGTGAGGCCGGGACCACCCCTAATCTTCCTCTGCGATGATGATCATCTAGCTCAAAAAATCAGATGGGCCCGTCATTTAAGTTGGCTACGCCTGTATATATTCAGTCTGACCGTCCCTTATCCACACATTCCAACGGTGCAGCTCAACTGTTGACAGGTGTGGCCTGATTTCTGTGCTAGGTATCTTCACAGTGGGGCCTACCATTTTAAATGGTGCAGATTCCCCACAGAAGTGGAATGTTGGTAGCAAAGATGTGGCTTCATGACAAGGTGTGCCGCACCACCTGAGCGAATCAAACCGTTCATCTAGACCCTCCCACTGTAGATGGCCCATCTGGAAAAAATTCTGCCCTCTCCTTTCATCCCTTTCATATCAGCGGTGATGATCCCCAACCAATGAGCTTCTTTCATATTGAGCTTATACTATGGAAGCTTCTAGATGAACTGTCTGGATCATCATGTGCTGAGGAGAAAGAAGGAACAGCTGGGGAGGAAGCCGACTGCCTATTGAGCAACTAATTACGAGTAAAACTCTGTGGGATCTACCGTGACTTATGTCTCGTATCCACTCCGTCCATCCGTTTTAGAAGGTAATTTTATGGCTATAACAAAAATAACGAAGCATAATCAAAGCTCAAGTGGACCGTACTACAAAAAGACAGTGTGAATGAACTTCTACCATTGAAAAAATCTAGGGGATCACACAAGTTTGGATCAATCTAATATTTGTTTGTTCCCTTCATCCATGCAAATCACTATTCCTACTGTTTCTTATGGTGAAGTCCACTTGAGCTTTGTAAATGTTTTTTTTTTTTTTTTTGGTGTGCGTGTTAGCATACACCCAACTGTTAGACTGTTAGTACACCCGCCACCACTGTTAGTCGCACGGCAACGTTAGCCACCTCGACTTGGGAATCAATGCCAAGACCTGAGTGTTGAGAGGTTTTCTTCACTCAGTCTACCACTTGAGCTATGGATCGGGTGTTAGCTTTGTATATGCTTTAAATTTGAGATCAGCCCTTAAAATGATCTGAAAAATCGGATGGACGGCGTGGATAAACCACATACATTCACGGTGGGCACATCAGAGTTTACTCAGTACGACAAGGGGGTGGTAACTCAGTACGCAATCCGATTTCAGCTGGGGAGAGAGTACGAGAGCAATGTACATGCGCCGAGCTACTCTACCACATGGCTTACAGCTACCTCAATCCAAACCGTCCAAACAGTGGGAACGACTTATATAGGGTACCTCCCCAAAGAAGATTGATTAGACCATCCTGACCTTTGATCAATGCACATTTGTATTTTCATTTCAAACTGTAGACTATTTTTCATCTCAACCATCCACTAGTGTTCATCAATCAATTAGCCAGTCAGAATGATCTATTCAATGTGGCTTTTCGGTAATCCATATAAAGCAGGCCCATCTTGCTTGATGTACATTTATGCCACATGTCCCACTATGGTGTGCATGCAGATGATCATCACAATGCATCGATAGCCCTTGCAGTGCTTCAAGTACGGATGAATGGTTGGGGGAGGATTGGGACTACCCCCACCGGGACCTAGCTAGAGAGGGAAGGTCTTGTTAGGATCTCTATGGGGCCCACCATGATATATGTGTTTTATCCAAGCCATCCATTCATTTTTAAAGATAATCTTAAGGCATGATTCCAAAAAGGAGGCAGATCAAAGGCTCAAGTGGACCATACTATAGGAAACAGTGGTGATAATGACCCCCACTGTTGAAACCTTCCTAGGGCCCACCATGATGTTTATTTTACATCCAAGCTGTTCATAAATTCACACATACCTGGATTAAGGGAAAACTTAAATATCATATTGATCCAAAACATCTGTGGCCCCAAGAGGTTTTCAGCCGTAGCCATTTAATCCTCACTGTTTCCTGTTGGTCCACTTGAGTATTCGACGTGCCTCATTTTTTTTTTTTTTTTTAATCACCTAAAATTAGTTTACAAAATGGATGGACTGCGTGGATAAAACAAATACATCAGGGTGGGCCCCGCAGAGACCCTGACAGGACACTCCGTCTTTAGCTAGGTCCTGTTGCGGGTAGTACCCAAACCCCACCCGAATGGTTATTGACTTCCGATCGTTGATGGTGGTATGGCACATTGCACAGATTCCAGACTATAATTTGATGTACTCATGTGGACTATTATACCTACGTTTCATTTCAAGTAGGGATAGCTCTAAAGAGAATATTCAGTAAACTCGAGAGGATGAAATTTTCGTTTCCCCTCTTTCTGTGGCAGATATGTGAATGGGCCATCGATGAGATCATAGTGATCGGACAAATCCTAACCGTTGCTGGATAAGAGTTTTATGCAGTTGTTGGAAGACGATTGGTACAGAGTAACTCAGTGCGTTATAGGTTAGTGAGTAAATTCTGAACGGCCCACCATGGATGTGTGTGTCTTATCCACACGTTTCATCCGTTTTTCCAGACCATTTTAGGGCATAGGCCCCAAATTGAAGTACATCCAAAGCTCAAGTGGACCACATCAGATGAAACGGTGGTGATAATGACTTTCACCATCGAAACCTTCCTAGGGCTACAGGGATGTTTATTTGCCAGCTTTGATTCAAAATTTCCATGGCCTGTGAGACGTTTTCAACGGTAGGCGTTCAATTCAAATAGTTTCCTATGGTGTTGTCCACTTAAGCTTTTGATATGCTTAAATTTTGGGATGTTTTCTTAAAATTAGATGATAAAATGGATGGATGGCGTGGATAAGACACATATAATGGTGGGCCCCACAGAGTTTACTCAGTACACTATAGGCGTCTGCAGTTCTCTCTTTAAAGTACACGTCGCGAACATGTGGTGATCAGGACTGTTGATCCAGTGGGCTACCGTGCGGATGGGCTATGAGCCAAAATTCAGAGTGATCGGATGATGGTACAACGTGACTGCTAACCACTTCTTATTTAAGCCACTTATCAGACAGCAACCACAGTCTACTCCCCTTGAGTTCTGGGTTTCGGCCCATCTATGAGATGGCCCAATAGGACAATGGTTCCGATCACAACATCTTTGCCACGTGCTATGTACAGGCATTCCCCTTAGAAAAATGGTGCACAAAATTCACTAAAATCTGATCAATGATTTCTGCACTACATCCTTACATGGTTAGGATCATCCTATCAATGTGATTTTTCGTCTATGGTCCATCCATGGAGCCTTACTAATGAATGTGTGGTTCAGATCATCATACACTTCATTGTGAAGAATATCTTACAAGTAGGTTAGATTCCGAAGGTTTCCTAGCTCTCTGGGGATGCTCCCTGATATGGCATTCTTGCTAACGTCACTGAGAAAACAAAAAATCAAATCAAAATGCTAAAGTCATAGTAAGTTGCACCGTAAATCAGGCACATACAACTTATAAGTTGCACAGATACCTCAATCTGGACAGTCCAAATTTTGCCCCGTCAAGCTATATTCAATTTTGACGGTGCAGATTAAGGTACATATATGCCATGTGTAGGATGAATTTGGTTGCGAGTATGATCTACCATGTGATGGAAATTATCATATAATTCATCAATAAATACTAGGATGATTGCACCAACAAAATGGTGTGGGCATGATCCTGATCGTTCATGTGGGGCCCCACGCTATATATGGTTTCAGAGTATCTGAGAGTTGCTATGGAAAAAAAAAAAAAAAAAATACAACTATCCAATCATATGATCAAAGCGGGCCCATATAGTTGGACCCACAAAATGAAAGGTTTGACTATCTTCATACCTTGCTCAACTTACCCAATCATAGTTTTGAACATCCAGACGTGCATAGAGCCTAGTCCATCTCTACACAAGCACAGTCTTGAATATGGCACGTGTGAGCAGATCCGAGCTTTCTATAAGGTGGGCCTCACTAATTAGATCTTCTGGCTGAAAAATCATGTACATTTACTCCTCAAGTGGGCCAGTGTACAAAACAAACTTCTAGCTAAAGCAATTTTTTCCAGCTGTCCATTTGTTGTGTGTCCACCCCAACGGGAAAAGGCCTGATCAGCGGATGGAAAGCTCCGATCGTACACGTATGCCATTGTGGTACATGCGATTGCATATAGATGGATGAGATTTGTATTGTTCATAGATGCGCCCTCGAGATCAATCGTGACAGTCCAAATGAAGTTGATCAGATAATCCTAACCATCCATCTGGAGGCCACCAACGAACGGTTAGAATGTAACTAGTCAGCTTTCCCAGTTCAACGGTTGGAAAATTAGATCTCAGCGACAACAGGTTCCATAATTAAGACGATCTGCCCGATGGTTAGTAAGTTCCTAGCCACCAATTGGAAGCATTGGTTGGACTTTTATTTATAACCGTACATTGCCATCCTTAAAAGTCCATCAAATCGGTGGCAAGGATCATACGCACTGCTATGATCAACCATCCGATTTATCACCGTACGTGAAGAGGTAAATCTTTATAAGATAACTATATCCAAACCATTGTAACAGTTAACCAGCATTTTGAAAAGTGGTGATGGCTTATTCACATACCATGTGTTACTCCGGATGAAGCATGTATCTAAAATTCAGCTGATAAATAATCGTAACCATCCAATTGATGGTTATCGGATGAACAGTTAAAAGTAAATTAGTTAGTGCTCCAAATTCGAAGGGAAAAATCAGATGGCTCCTATCAAATTGTTCATATAATTTTTTATTCTTGCGTACGGTACATACATGAATATTTTAGAGATTTGGATGGTCTGGATGGCCCTGTGATCATGCCACGTGGACTGTTAATGAGTGATAAATAACACAAACCTTGGATGTTTGGCTGTGGGAGAAATTTCGAGATTACAGGGAGCTCATGGACGTCAAACCGCCGATAAATGCGGGCAAGGGACCCGTTATGTAATTTCATGACAAGTCCGTGCAATATATAGAAAACAATTGATGACGTGTGACACTTGTGGAAGACCAAAGCCGCTCATCAGGTGGGGCCCGCTGTGTAGATTTCCTTGATAGGCCACACATGTCCGTTAAATGTTTGCTATTGGTCAATTTTCCTGGACATCCTATTCTTTTTTACATGTGTGACCCACCCAAGAGGTAACATAGTGGCCCGACTGACTGAGCTTGAGACTCGGGAGGGCTATGGTCAATAAGTTTAGCCTGGGTTTGCATGTAATAGACTAAGCCCGACCTAGGTCTGTCAATCCAGGTCGAATCCAACCCAAGGCCTGACCCATTGACAGCTCTAGCCCAACCCGACCAGATATTAAGAACAATGACTTGACACCTAACCAGCCCAATTACTAACCAGGCCCAATCTTTTAAACAAGTCCTGAGTCCGGTCCCACTTGCACTCTGGTCATGGATAGATATGGATATGGATAGATAAATCAGATGAGTTAAAGGCGGCTTGTCTGAGTTAATTTGGACTCAGTGCAACACTTCAAGTTCTACGCCATGAGTCACCCTCAACTGGGGTGAACTGGGGTGAGTCAGGCTTATTCACTCCCCACTCAGGTGATTCGCCACTCAACTTGAGAGTAGAGGAGTCGGCATGGTACTAGCCGTAAAATTAAATGATAAAAGAGATGAAAGGCATGGATAAGATACATACATAATGGTGGGAGGAAAGAGTTTACTCAGTATGCTATCCGTGTCCTCAGTTCTATCGTTCGTCCTCAGTTCTCTCTTTAAAGTACGGGCCCGTTTGGATAGTAAGTTGCTTAAGATAAGTTACTTATGCCACAAGTAGCTTGTCTTGGTTTCTACTTATTAAGAAAATAAGTATGTTTGGTAAACAACATACTTGTCTGCTTTTCCTCTCTTTCATCCCTCCAAAAAAAGTTAAAAAGCTAAAAGCATTAGCTGAAGTGATTATGTACTTTTAAGTAAAAAAGTCACTTATTACTCATCATAAATCAAATTTACTTCTCTGAAATAAGTTACTTATCTACTGCTGGAAGTAGAAAAAGTAACTTATTTGGTAGTATCCAAACGGGCCCTACATGTGACAAACATGTTGTGATCGGGGACTGTTGATCCTGTGGGCTACCATGAGGATGAGCTATAAGCCAAAATTCAGAGTGATCAGACAGCTACCACAGTCTCCCCTTGAATTCTGGGTTTCAGCCCATCTATGGTATGGCTCAATAGGACAATGGTTCCGATCACGCCATCTTTGCCACGTGCTACATACTGGTATTCCCCTTAGATAAATAGTGCCAGAAATTCACTAAAATCTGATCAATGATCTTTGAATTACATCCTTATATGGTTAGGATCATCTCATCATTGTGATTTTTCGTCTAAGGTCCATTCATGGACCCTCACGACGAATGAGTGGTTCAGATCATCACACACTTCATTGTGAAGGACATCTTACAAGGAGATTAGATTACGAAGGTTTCCTAACACTTTTGGGATGCTCCCTGATGTGGCATTCCTGCTAACGGAACTGAGAGAAAAAAATAAATCAAAGCAAATGTTATGGTAAGTTGCACCATAAATCAGGCACATTCAACTTACACGTTGCACACACATATACCTCAATCTGGACAGTCCAAAGTGTGCATCAGCATCAGGCTATATTCAATTTTGACGGTATAAATTAAGGTGTACACACACACACACATATATATACACACACACACACCAATGTGTGGGATGAATTTAGTTCCGAGAATGATCTACCATGTGATGGAGACTATCATATAATTCATCAATTACTACTTGAGTGATTGCACTCACAAAATGTTGTGGGTATGATCCTTATCGTTCATGTGGGGCCCACGCTGTAGTTTCAGCGTATCTGAGAGTTGCTATGGCACAAATACAACTATCCAGTCATATGATCAAAGCAATTGTTGGCCTACAGTCGGACCCATAAAATGAAAGGTTGACTGCACTTTGCCCAACCATGGTTTTGGTCATCCACATGTATATAGAGCTTTGTCCATCTCTACACAAGCACAGTTTTGAATATGGCACATGTGAGCAGATCCAAGCTTTCTATATATAATGTGGGCCTCACTAATAAGATGTTCTGGCTAAAAAATCATGTAGGATAACTCTATTGGAAATCAGGTCAGCGGAAGCATCAAAAAAGATCAAACAATCACCACATAACCACAAAGGCAATCAACGTAAAAGCAAACGAATTTTATGTAGAAAACCCTTGCGAGAAAAAACCACGGCACAAAGCGACACCTCCACTATGAATTCAGATGATTACAGAGCTAGTCTACCCAAGTAGAATCTCAAAGATGAATAAAAGCTCTCAAAACCTCACAATCCTCTCACCCAAAACCCTAATCTCTCACCTTGGTATTGCTTAGCATCACTCCTAACACAATTAGGAAAAGTTTAAATAGGACTCTCTCTCGATTTGGAAATATGTAGTGCGAAACCGCGTAAGATATCCGGATCCCACATGATGTCTAACCGGTCACCGACCGACCAAATTGGTCCAATGAGTTTTGCCCAAAAAACATGTTCTGCTACCCATAATTCAACCAGTCCATTAACCGGTTGGAGACCCTCCAAAATAACTTCCAGCCCCCTGTGTTAACTTGTCCACTAACCGACCAGTCGGCCAACCGGTCGGTGGACTCTGTTTCAACACAATTTTGAGGCCTCTACAACAAATTCCACCGAGAAATCAAAACATCAAACCACCTTCTCTTCTCTTTAAATTAGCTCCTCATCAATCATAGTGTCGCCGCTTCTCATGCATCATTGTGTCTTCGTCAAGCCTTCGCCAATCCCAGAGAAGTTACGCAGAACTTGAACTTCTCTGTAGGGACCACCTTGGTCAGCACATCCGTTGGATTCACGCTAGTGTGAATCTTGTCCTGAGTCACATCTCCTTCCTCAAGCATTTGTCGAATAAAATGGTGACACACATCAATGTGTTTAGTACGTGAGTGATAAACAGAATTTTTAGCCAAATTGATAGCACTAAAGCTGTCACAATTAACCTGCACAGGTTCTCGCTAAAGCTCCAACTGATTTATCATTCCTTTCAACCAAACAGCTTCCTTGAAAGCTTCTGTCACTGTTATATACTCAGCTTCAGTAGTGGAAAGAGTCACCACAGATTGTAGCTTAAACATCCAACTAATCACTCCACCCGCTAACACAAAGGAGTACCCTGAAGTCGATCTCCTACTGTACACACTACCTGCGTAATCAGAATCAACGTAACCAACCAACTTGTCCTTGGACTTTTCAAACGTCAAGACCTAGTCCTGCCTACCCCGAATATGTCGAAGTAGCTATTTTACAGCTTCTCAGTCTTGTTTGCTAGAGTTAGACATGAATCAGCTAACAACACCCATAGCCTGTGAAATATCCAGTCTTATACAGACGATGACATATATTAAACTACCCACAGCACTAGAATAGGGCACATGAGACATAACATGCTTTTCTTCATCTTTTTTGGGACAATGTTCAGAAGAAAGCTTAAAGTAAGCCGCGTGGGGAACACTAATCGGTTTGGACTTGTCCATCTCATACTTTTTTAACATATTCTCAAGGTATTCCTTCTAAAATAACCGTAACCTTCTCCTCTTTTTGTCTCTATGAACATCTATGCCAATAACCCTCTTTGCAGCCCCTAGATCATTCATCTCGAATGTCCCTGAAAGCTGAGTCTTCAACACATCAATATCAGATATGCTATGACTGGCAATAAGCATGTCATCGACGTACAACACCAGTATGAGAAACTTCTCATCATTCAGTGTCTTGAAATAGACACAATGATCGTACCCGCTCTTGGAAAAGCCCTGACTCATCATGAATGAATCAATTTTCTTGTAACACTACCTAGGCAACTGTTTGAGACCGTACAACGATCTCATCAACCTGCAAACCTTGTTCTCGACCCCTTGCACTTTATAACCTTCTGGCTACACCATGTAAATCTGTTCTTCCAATTCCTCATGCAATAAAGCAGTCTTTACATCCATCCATTCCAGCTCGAGGTCGTATTGGGCAACCAGCATCAATACAAACCTGATAGATACTTGCTTCACTACCGGCGCAAAAATCTCACTGAAGTCCACACCTTCACGCTGAGTATACCCTTTCGCCACTAATCTTGCCTTATATCTATCATGTTTCTTCCGAAAAATTCACTTGCACCCTATTGCTTTTCAGCTCACTAGAAACTCCACAAGCTCCCAAGTCTCATTCTTATACAGGGAGTCCATCTCGTCTTGCAATGCCGTCTTCCACTTTTCAGTATCTACATCCTATAATACCTCCTCAAAGTTAGATGGATCCCCCTCATCCGTAATGAGAGCGAATGTAATGTTTGAGTTATCCGTATACCTTACTGATAACCTGCAATCCTTAGGTGGATTTCTTCGCACAAGTGGCTACTCCACCTGATCATGTACCTCTGTCTGCTCCTCAGTATCCGGCCATGTCTCATCTTTGTCATTCTGTATGTCAATAATCTCAGATTTTTCTGGTTTCTTTGTAGCATCCTTACGGAACAAAGAACCCTCATCAAACTTGACATCACGGCTCAGGGTGATCTTCCATGTGACAGGATCATATATACGATAACCCTTCACACCATCACTATAGCCTAGAAAGATCCATTTTATAGCACTATGGTCTAGCTTATCTCTCTCAACTGACGGTACATGAGAGTAATCCTTACACCCAACAACCTGCAGACTTGAGTAGTCTAACGTACGACCACTCCACACTTCCTCAGGGATTTTACATTCAATTGCCATAGAGGGTGACCGATTAATCAAATAACAAGCCGTGTTAATGGCCTCAGTCAATAGCAATTTGCCCAACCCAGTATTACTAATCATGGATCAGGCTTTCTTCAAGAGAGTCCGATTCATCTGCTCTGTCACACCATTCTGCTTTGGCGTGTGGTGCACTTTGTTGTGCCTCACAATCCCCTCCTCCTTACAATATATATTAAATTCCCTAAAAATGAACTCACCTCCATTGTCGGTTCTCAAAACTTTCAGTTTCTGCCCTGATTGATTCTCCACCATCGCCTTCCACTACTTGAAGGTCATGAAGACATCGGATTTATTTTTCAAAAAATAAACCCAAACCTTCTTGCTATAATCATCAATAAACGACACGAACCATAATGACTCCCCAACAAAAATAACAGACGACGGCCCCCATACATCGGAATTGACATATTCAAGCACCCTTTTACATACATGTTTCCCCCTTTAAATAACAATGTAGATTGTTTTCCATACATGCAATGTTCACATATACTAAAGTCTACAGATTTAAAGGAAGAAATCAAAGATCGTTTAGAGAGTACCTTCATGCCCCGCTCGCTCATGTGGCCTAAGCGTGCATGCCACATATGTGCAAACGTGGAATCCGCTACAACCACTGCATCTCCAACTACTGAAGTGCGCCCAATCAGCCTGTAAATGTTTCCATGCCTCTGTCCCTTCATAATTACAAGGGTCTCTTTTGAAACTTTGCAGAACTGGTTAAAACCAATGAACTTGCATCCCAATGCCTCGAGTGCATCAAGGAAAATCAGATTCTTCCTCAACCTAGGAACGTGCTTCACGTCTGTCAAGGTCCGTTCATCCCATCAAACATCTTGATGTGCACAGTACAAATTCCCATAACTTTGCAGGCGTAGTCATCGTCTAGAAATGCCGAGCCTCCCTCATTTTCCATATAGAAAGTAAAGACACTCATATCCGGGCACATGTGGTACGAAGCCTCGGAGTCTATGGTCCACTCATCGTTGAGAGATCCAACCTTAGACACCGTCAAGACCTCGCACACATCACTACCATCTTCTTCAGCTTCAGCGGCATTGGCTTTCCTAGAGGAGTCTCCTGACTTCTTCTTGTATTCAGGACTCTTGCAGTCCTTCTTCATGTGCTAAACTTGGCCACATCCCCAACACTTCAACTTAGCTTTGCTCTTGCCCTTCGACTTGGATCGAGAACGCGATGATCCTTCACCTCGCTTAGAATTTCTTCCTCCCATAATCAGTGCATCGGAGGAAGAATTAGCATCACCGCTCTTCTATCTCATTACCATTGACTGAAGGGCTGAGACAACGGTCTCAACATTAATAGTGTCCCTATCCACATACAATGAGTCCCTAAGAGACTCATATGAACTAGGAAGTGAGTTCAACAAAATCAAGGCTTGATACTCGTCCTTCATCTGTTCACTATAATCAAGCAAATTGCAAATCAACTTGTTGAACGTGCTAATGTGATCCTCCACATCTGTCCCCTCCGCCATCTTCAAGGTGAAGAGTTGCGTCGTTAGATATATGAGATTTTCTAGAGACTTCTTCGCATAAATGTTCTCTAGCTTAGTCCATGTCTCAACATCGATCTTCTCCTTCATGACGTTATAGAGGACGTCATCAACAAGGCATAATTGGATTAAGGCCATAACTTTCTCATCTATCTTGGTCCACTCATCATCTTTCATTTCCGTAGGTCACTTTCCAAGAGTGTTCACGACCCCTTGCTGAGTTAGGACGGCCTTCATCTTCACATTCCACAACTCAAAGTTTTTTTTACCCGAAAACTTCTCAACGTCGAACTTCGCACTTGAAGCTATGAGATTATCTTAAAAAACTTCTTCTTCAACCTTCTAACGATAGCTTTGATATCACTTGTTGGAAATCTGGTCAACAGAAGCACCGAAGAAAATTAAACAATCACCACACAGCTGCACAACTAATCAACGCAAAAGCAAACGAATTTTAAAACCTTTGCGGGAGAAAACAATGGCACAAAGCAACACCTCCACTATGAATTCAGATGATTGCAGAGTTAGTCTACCCAAGTAGAATTCCAAAGATGAACAAAAGCTCTCAAAACCTCACAATCCTCTCACCAAAAACCATAATCTCGTGTTAGAGCACCTTGGTATTGCTTAACATCACTCCTAACACGATTAATAACAGTTTAAATAGGACTCTCTCCCAATTTGAAAACATGTAGTTTAAATAGGGCCCCACGCTGTAGTTTCAGCGTATCTGAGAGTTGCTATGGCAAAAATACAGCTATCCAATCATATGATCACAGCGATTGTTGGCCTATAGTCGGACCCACAAAACGAAAGGTTGACTGCACTCATCCCTTGCGGACTTGCCCAACCATGGTTTTGATCATCCACACGTGTATAGAGCTTTGTCCATCTCTACACAAGCACAGTTTTGAATATGGCACATGCGAGCAGATCCGAGATTTCTATAAGGTGGGCCTCACTGGTAAGATCTTCTGGCTCAAAAATCATGTAGGATATATCTAAAATAAGTTGATAAAGTAATCCTGTCCATCCTATTGATGGATACCGGATGAACGGTTAAAAGTAAATTAATTAGTCGAGTGTTCCAAATTCGAAGGGAAAAATCAGATGGCTCCTGTCAATAAATAACACAAACATGTTTGGCTGTGGGAGAAATTTCGAGACTTACAAGGAGCTCATGGACGTCAAACCGCCCATAGATGCGGGCAAGGGACCCGTTATGAAATTTTGTGACAAGTCCCTGCAATGTAATAGAAAACAATTAATTAATGACGTGTGACACTAGTGAAAGACCAAAGCCGCTCATCTGGTTGGGCCCGCTGTGTAGATTTCCTTGATAGGCCACACATGTCTATAGAATATTGTTTGCTATTGGTCAATTTCCCTGGCTATCCTATTCTTTTTTTACATGTAGGGCCAGCTCCATGAGCGGCCCGGATTGATTGAGCTTGGGACTCAGGAGGGCAATGGTTGATAAGTTTAGCCCCGGTTTGTATGTAATTAATAAATGAGCCCGACGTAGGGTGATCAAGCATGGCCGGAACAGTGCAAAATCCAGGCGGAAGCCAACCCAAGGCCTGGCTCATTGACAGCCCTAGCCTGACCCACAAGATATTAAGAACAATGACTTGACGCCTCCCCAGCCCAATTACTAACCAGGTCCGATCTTTAAAAGAACTTCCTGAGTCCTGACTCACTTGCAGTACTCTGGCCATGGATAGATGAATCAGATGAGTGAAATGCAGACTTGTATCAATTTATGTGGACTCGGTCCAACCCATACAGTTCGACACCATTAGTCACCCCCAAACTGCGGCAAGTCATGCTGATTCACTCCCAACTCAGGTGAGTCACGATTCGACTCAAGAGCAGACAAGCCGGCATGGTCGTCCGGCCAGTAGTAATTTTATACCCTAGAATGTGTACATACGGCATGCATTAATTCAAACTAGACAGTCCAAAACATTAGACTCACTGTATTCTATGGCACATCATGGAAAATGAGGTCTGCTAAGTGCTACTGCTAAGCTAATCATATGGTAGATCGTACTTGCAGTTACAAAAATGACCAGTTGTCCACATTCGATGTACATGTGTGGCCCCACTAGATGACCGATCATTGACATAGCGGGAATCCCTATCCACATTTAGAGCGGGATGTGGCAGGAAACCTACTTTCAGTGTGGACAGAATTCCATTCCACCACTGAAAATTGTTGTTATGGTCTAGCCCACAATGGGACTGATTTTGGTGCAGGGAACCAACCTATTCGAAGGGTTGGATGTGGTATGAACATGATAGGTTGGAAATAAGTTATTGGGTGGACAATAACTAATAATCAAACTGGATGAACGGGAAACCTTATTAAAATGAAAAGAAGAAAATAAAAGTTCTGCATAATATCACTATCAAGTTGGGTTGAAAATTCGCAATTCCAAACATATAATATGGCATTTATGAAAAAGAATAATTAATAGAATAAATTAAAAAGAAAAAAGAAAAGGCCAGAACTTACAGTACTCGCAGAACAGATATTGTTATTCTATCCTTGCAAAAACAGATAACAAGCTTTGAATTTCTAGTAACTCATTGCCGGAATTGATGAAGGTCAATGATCTAGCAATGCTTGTTGAAGATCGAAGAGATTGGGGTTCTTGAGGGCCAATGATCTAGCAATGATTGTTGAAGATCAAAGTGATCTGGTCCTCATCATGCTTTTTGTAGGGATGGATTGTTTATAACCCATTTTCAGACTTTGATTTCATTTGTAAATGGGGCAAATACCATCTTAAGGAAAGCAAAGTGGATTTTTGTTTGGTAGTAGCAAATGTTTAATCCGATACAAACATAATCAACTATTTACCAACCACTTGTTTGCACAAAATCTAATAAAACAAAGATTATTTATCTTGTTTGTACAAAAACTATGAAAAAATTGTCCTTGTAATGGTACATGGCAGACCCGTCTCTTGTAGTAAATAGTGACACGTGTCACACATGCTGCACATGCCAATATGCCAAAAGTACCACCATCCATCTTTGGCCACTACAAATGTGTCGCATAAACATCTATGCCCTTCATGTGCCACATTTGTCACATGTGCTTGCTGGATTACATATGCAATGGACATTTTAAAGCACCACAAATGTACTACACATACCAAAATTCTAGCATACATATGTACCACTTGTGCTAAGTAATCATGCTTATTCCAAGTTGCCAGACAAACAACATGAAAATAATTGTCCCATAGTAGCAACACTGCTAGACTATTAATAACACCGGGACAAGCCAAAAAAGCTATCCAAAGCTACCATTTTACTGCAACCCTATACTGCTGTAGAACAATTTTGTTCAGATTGGTAAATCATATAGCATTCAAGTTCAGCTGCATCAAGGCTTCGTAACTCTTCTTTTTGCGAGGAAAGGTTAAAAAGAAAGAGTCCAACTGGTTGCACAATAATTTACAGTCCAATTAGCAGGTAAATTCCAACCTTTGATATGCATGTGACCAATAATTTACAGTCCTATGATGAAGTCATGAAGGGGGAAGCGGATTAGCTGGTGCACCGCACACCAGCAAGCTCTCTGCTGTATTGACGTCACCAATTTCTGCGGGCCCCACCATGAGGTTCTTGGTATATCCAAACCGTCCTTCCATTTTGCGACATAGTTATAAGGGATTAACCCAAAAATAAGACAGATCCATTGATCAAGTGGAACACATTGCAGAATGCAGTGGGAGATTGAACATCTACCATTGAAACCTTCTTGATGGTCACAGAAGTTTTGGATCAATCTGATATTTGCTTTTACCTTTCATCCAGGTCCGTGTGACCTTATGAATAGTTTGGATGTAAAATAAACATCATGGTGGACCCTAGGAATGTTTTAACGGTGAGAATCATTGTCCCCACTGGCTTTTGTGGTGTGGTCCAATTGATATTTAGATATATCTTATTTTTTGGATAATACCCTAAAATGGTCTCGTAAACTGGATGGACGGTGTAGATATGTTAAATATATCATTGTGGGGCCCACATAATCGTGAATTTCTTTGAACAGCAGAGCTCAACGACTGACGCAGTTGTCTGCAGGCGACACTTACTCACACCAGTAAATTGGCCGGTGTAGCGTACGCCAGCCAATCCACTTCCGATGAAGGGGAGCAGATAAGGTACGGGCTGGGCCCACCCAAGACCATGCGGACCTTACCATGGGGATCACCTTGATGTATGTATTCTATATCCATACAGTCCATTCATTTTGCCAGATCATTTTATTGCACCAGCCTAAAATTGAAGCAGATGCAATTCTCAGGTGGACCATACATAGGAAACAGCGGTGATTGACCAATAATGGGCCACATAGGTTGGATCAAGATGATATTTGTTTTGTTTCCCTTCATCCAGGTTTACGTGACCTTATCAACAGGTTGGATGAAAAATAAACATTACTAAAACAGTACCGTGGGCCCTAGAAAGGTCTTAATTGTAGGGCATTTAATCACCACTATTTCCTATAGTCTGGCCCACTTGAGATTTGGATATTCTTTATTTTTGGGCTCATGCCCTAAAATGATCATATGGGAAAACGAATGGGAATTATGGATATAGAATACATACATCAAGGTGGGTCCCATGGTAGGGGCCGCACCATCTTGGGTGAGGCTAAGACCACGCCTAATCTAATGCAGGCGAAACGTGGTGAGATCGAACACCGTCTCTCCCATAAGATAACTACTCTAAATCCACGAAGCTATCGGAACTCCTCAATCGATTTTCCTCGAATCCACAAGACCTTCTCTTCGAATCCACGAAGAACAAGAAAAATTCAATGTTTTTCTAATAAATGAGGAATAATATTCAATAATCAATTAAAAACAATTTTAAACAACCTTAAATAGAAGAAAATAACCTTAAGAAACTCTGGAAACGTAATCAAAGAGTTCTAGTTAAAATAGGAAACAAATCTGTAAAATCAGCGCAAATTTACGCATCTACTCGCACATGGTCGGGCGCCCACTAAACTAAAAAACAGTCCAACGAGTAATCTAGAAAATTTGACGAATTTCGAGCACCCAATGAAACATGGTTGGGCGCCTAACGTTGCCGACGGCTCAAAAGCGTTGGAAAACCGTTGGGAATATTGGAGTTCAGGCGCCCAGTGACGTGCGGTTGGTTGCCCGACGTTGCCGACAACTCAAAATCGTCAGGAAAACCATCAAGAAATCTGATTATGACAGCCCGAATCCATCGGGAACTGTCAGAAATCCATTCTTTTGTAACTTTTTCTTGAATTTTTTTCAGCCCTTTGTCATTCCTCGTCCTCGAGTTTCGCTTCAGATTAGGGACATGATTTACATTCAACTTTAGAGGCCGACTTTTTTTTTTCTTTCTCAGCTTCTACTCCACCTGGTACAAGAGATACAGCTCTTCAACTATGTTAGTTTACTCGAGAGCATCTTCCGTGTCATGTTTCAATTCTTCGAACACATTGTTAATAGTGTCCTGCAGCATTTTGATATTTGATGTTCCATCTATAGCTTTATCAATCCTTGGAATCTGGATCTCTTTACCGGCTAATAATACCTTGAATCTACTCTTCAAATCATTGCAAAACTGGATCAACAACTTCGAGGATGTTCATAAACACCTCATTATCCTTCACATCCGAGATATTGATCTCACATTCCTTCTTAGGATTTTGAGTAATCTCAGGGACATTAGTGGCTTGAATTTCAGAGACCTCCTCTGAACTTGCATTAAATCCTCCCAGATCCGGTACATCATCTTTCGATTCCTTGATGAAAGCCTGTATGGTTACGGGAGACCGTTCCCCCACTTTAAAAGTTTTGGGTAGGTTTTTCGTGTCCATAGGGGCCACTCGCATGCCACCATGGAACCTAACATCCGGTCGCTACTCCAGCTCAAAATAACATGATTCTTACTATGGAGTGTGAAATTGTTGGGATATTACTCGAAAATCATTGGTATATTTGAATCATGATTGTAGTTGTTGTTTCATCCACGGTCATGAACGCATTGGTACTTTCATCTCTCGCATTCGCTGATTTTGAAGTTGCTCCTACCAAGCCAAAGGGCACCCCTTCAACTTTAAGGCTACATATTGAACCTTCTTCTACTCGGGCATCTGTGTGAGTTCGAAGAGGCGTTCAACTTCATATAGCCAGTCCTCGACGCGACCCAAGCCATTGAAGTGAGAAATATCAACCTCTGTGTAGATTCGACCCATTCGATCTACCATATCTATACCATAAACAATCATGCTTTTGTGATATTTTGCTTTACAGTCGAATCTAGCCTGCAGCCCTTGCATTGCTTAATGATTCTTATGCTGGAGTCTCTCAAACGTCTCCTCGAAAGTCGTCACTTTGAAAAGATGGATCCCTGGATCACTGTCCAAAGGATTTTGTCGTAGCCTTCACGAATAGATATCGATCTGAGGTTCTTCCTCGCTCTGATACTAATTAATGCGGGGTGAAACGTGGTGAGATCGAGCACCGTCTATCTCACAGGATAACTACTCTGAATCCATGGAGCTATCGGGACTCCTCAACCAATCTTTCTCGAATCCACGAGGGGATATCTCGAATCCACGAGACATTTTCTTCGACTCTACGAAGAACAAGAGAAAATCGAAGTTTTTCTAATAAAAAAGAGGAATAATATTTAATAATCAATTCAAAAGAGTTTAAACAACATTAAATAGAAGAAAATAACCTTAAGAAATATTAGAAATATAATCAAAGAATTCTACTTAAAATAGGAAACAATAGAAGTTTAGTCTATACACCATAATATGTGTACCACTTGCTTACACAAAACCAAATAAAAATAATGATTATTCATTTTATTTTTTATTTTACAAAAACTAGAGACCACCTTATTCATACAGTGGTAGATGAAATTGTCTCAAAAAGAAATAGAAAAAATAAAATAAAACCTTCTGCGTATTATCCATTACAAATTGGGTGGCAAATTGGAAATTACAAACACTTAATATTTCAATTTTGAAGAAGAATAATTAAATAGAATTTAGAAATGAAAAAAAAAAAAAAAAAAAAAAACTTATAGTGCTGCAGACTTGCCAATTTCCCCTGCTCAGGTAGGAGAAAACCAAAGTAAATGTTATGGCTTATATCCCTGAAAATAATTAATTAATTACATTTTACTATTTGTCAATGACTAAAAATTGTTGTTATGGTCTAGCCCACCTAATGAGTGGATGGGACTGATTTTGGTGCAGGGAACCAACCTATTCAAAGGGTTGGATGTGGTATGAACATGATAGGTTGGAAATAAGTTATTGGGTGGACAATAACTAATAATCCAACTGGTTGAGCTAGAAACCTTCTTAAAATGAAAAGGAGAAAAATAATAGTTCTGCATAATAATCACTATCAAGTTGGGTAACAAATTCGCAACTCCAAACATATTATATGGCATTTATGAAAAAGAATAATTAAATAGAATAAATCAAAAGGAAAGGCCAGAACTTACAGTTCTTGCAGACCTGACAAATTCCCCAGCTCAGGTGGGAGCAAACCGTTGAAGCCATTGTTGCTTATTCTCCTGAAAATAAATAATTAACTATATTTTGTTATTTATCAGTGTCTAGAAATTGTTGTTATGGACTGGCACACCCAATGAGTAGATGGGAATGATTCTCATACAAGGTTATCCTCATGGTGGATCAAACCTCTTGAAAATGTTGGATGTCAATGAACCTGATGAGATGGAAACAATTTACTGGGTATGCAGTAACTTATGGCCTAACTGGTTGGACTTAAACCCTCTCAAAAAGGAAAAGAACAAATTAATAATGGCGCACTAATCACTGCAAAGTTGGTTGGGAAATTAGAAATATTCATGGCATTTCTAAACAAGAATAATTAATTAAAAAAACTTATAGGTGTTGCGAACTTGATAAATTCTCCATCTCAAGTAGGAGCGTACCATTGAAGTTATTGTAGCTTATATCCCTGAAAATAAATAATTAATTATATTTTGTTATTTTTCAATGGTTAAAATTGTTGCCAGGTCTGGCCCACCTAATGAGTGGGATGGGAATTATTTACGTGCATAGTTGTCCTCACGGTAGAGCCAACCTATTGGAAGGATTGGATGTCATATAGACATGATAGGTTAGAAACAATTCACTGGGTGGACAGTATCTTATGGTCAATTTGATTGGACTTCAAACCTTTTAAAAGGAAAAGAAGAAAATAAAAATGCCACATATTAGTCACTGCCAAGCTCGTTGGCAAATTCAAAGCTCCAAACACATCCAGCTAAACATTGTTATTACCCACATAATGAGTGGATCGCACTGATTTATTTTTATACTAGGTGGGTGTGTGTGTGTGTGTGTGTGTGTGTGTGTGTGTGAGAGAGAGAGAGAGAGAGAGAGAGACGTATCAATCACTTCCAACTTGGGTGGCAAATTCAAAGCTCCAAACACATCATGTGGCATTTGTGACGAAGAATTTTTAAATAGAATTTAAAAATAAAAAATAAAAATTCAGAATCTACGGTTGTTGCGGACTCACCAAATTCCTCAACTTATGTGTGAGCCCACCAACTACGCTATTTAAGCTTATATCCTTAAAAATAAATAATTAATTATATTTTATTATTTATCAATGGCTAAATATTGTTGTTATGGTTTAGACTGTTGGGTGCGTTTCACACAAACCTTCGGATCTCGCCCCCCAATACACTAGAATTATGGACTATGATAATGCAATAATCAAGAATAAACATCAACCACATGACACAAGGAGTTTTTAAACCCTCAAAAGAGGTAAAAACCACGGGACCTAGTCTAGATCAACAATCCACTATCTCAGGGAACTGTTACAACCGATCTCAAGCACACAACGCTTGGATCAAACCTTCCTCACTCACGTAGGAGTGGATAAACAATAAGAGAATAGTAAAAGTAGAGCGATCTCACCGATCCCGAGGACGTAGAAGCGCTGAGACGACGGTTGTACAGAAGAACTCCTTTTCAAGCAACTTCTCCCTTCTACAAGCTTCCTCTTTCTTACTTTTCTCTTTCTCTCTTCCTCTTTTTCTCTCTTTCTCACCTTGGACGTGTAAACCACTCAATGGGATGCCCTAATTCCGTTTTGGAACTCCTTAAGTAAGAAACTGGAGGAGTTGCAACCCAATAAGAAAACTGCATATAAGCAGTCCGCGCCGGGTTGGGCGCCCGGTCACCAGACCGTCGGGCGCCCGGCCAGGCCAAAAAATGTCCAGCGTGAAAACCATGAGAAAACACCAATTTCGGGCGCCCGGACCAACATGGTCGGGCACCCGGTCACCTTGACCGTCGGGCACCCGGCTGTTGTCAAAACAGCCCAGCAGGTTAGCTGCCACGTCTGGCGAATTTCGATCGCCCGGCCAGAAATTGGTTCGGGCGCCCGACCTCACCAAATTTTCAACCTCTCCTCTAGCACTTGAGGAGGAAACGTTCCATCAAATCTCCCCCTTTCCAACTCATGAGAAATTTGCCTTCTTCAAGCCAGCCAGGTTTCTACAAACCTCAAACTTGCCCTTGAGTAAAGCCTTGGTCATCATGTCTGACCCGTTATCATCCGTATGGACCTTCTCAAGTTGTAACACCTTCTGTTCCAAAGTATCCTTAATCCAGTGATACCGAATCTTTATGTGCTTCGACTTGGAATGCTGACTTGGATTCTTGCTCAAGTGAATACCACTTTGGCTATCGCAATAGACCACGTGCTCCTTCTGCTTCAGGCTAAGTTCCTGTAGGAACCTCTTCATCCAAAGCATCTCTTTGCATGCTTCTGTGACCGCAATGTACTTAGCCTCTGCCGTCGACAATGCTACGACCTTCTGTAGCTTGCTCTGCCAAGAGACCGCTCCCCCTGCAAACGTGAACATGAACCTCGATGTAGACTTCCTGGAGTCTATGTCACCTGCCATATCTGTATATGTGTAGCCTTCTAACACAGGTTTTCCGTCACCATAGCATAGGCTCAACCTGGATGAGCTTCTCAGATACCGCAGTATCCACTTCACCATTGCCTAATGTTCTTTGCCAGGATTGGCAAGATACTGGCTGACAACCCCAACCGCATATGCTATGTCTAGGTGCGTACACACCATAGCATAAATCAAACTTCCTATTGCTGACGCGTAGGGTATCTTCCGCATCTCTTCCACTTCCGTCTTCGTCTTAGGACACTGCTTATCGCTCAATTTGAAGTGACCATCCAGTGGAGTACTGACCGGCTACGCTACATTCATGTTGAACCGCTCTAGGACTTTCTCAATGTACCGCTCTTGTGACAGCCAAAGCTTCCTGTTACTTCTGTCATGGGTTATCTCCATTCCTAAGATCTGTTTGGCTGGGCCCAAGTCTTTCATCGCAAAAGACTTGCCCAACTCCTGTTTCAGCCTGTCAATCTTCTTGATGCCTTTTCCCATGATGAGCATGTCATCAACGTACAATAGCAGAACTAAGAAATCACCGTCTGAGAACTTGCGTGTGAACACACAGTGGTTCGACTCCGTTCTGTCATATCCATGCTTCAACATGAACGAGTCGAACTTCTTGTACCATTGCCTAGGAGCTTGCTTCAGCCCATACAAGCTCCTTCTAAGCCTACACACCATATGCTTTTTGCCCTTGACTTCGAACCCCTCTGGTTGGCGCATGTAGATCTCTTCTTCCAGGTCACCATGGAGGAAAGCAGTTTTGACATCTAACTACTCTATCTCCAGATCCATGCTAGCCGCCAATCCAAGCAACACCCATATGGATGTCATCTTCACCACTGGTGAGAATATCTCCTTGAAGTCTATTCCTTTCCTCTGACCAAACCCTTTCACCACAAGTCTGGCCTTATACCTTGTTTATGAATTCTTCTGCTCATTCTTCTTTCTGAACACCCACTTGTTGCTCAGAGCTTTCTTGCCCTTAGGCAATTTCACCATATCATAGGTGTGGTTCTTATACAAGGATTCCATCTCCTCTTGCATAGCTTTCAACCACTCCCCCTTATGCTAGTCGGCTAGGGCCTCAGAATAGTCTTCTGGCTCTCCCCCATTTATGAGCATAATGTACTAATGCGGCAAGTACTTCTTGGATGGATATCTGTCCCTTGATGTCCTCCTCACCTGCGGCTTAACAGGTGGATCAAGTTGGGGCTGCTCCCCCTGTCCATCTTCTGTAGGGACTCCCTCATCCTCTGCACCTTGCTGTACTCCGCCGTCATCAGGCACCACGGGAGGAGTAACCAGATCCATGTCCTCCAGTTCACCTGAACTGGGTTGGGTCTTCTCTGGCTCTTCAATGTCTTCTATACACTGATCTTCAATGAAAACCACATCTCTGCTCCTGACGAGCTTCTTCTCGATCGGATCTCACAACCTGTAACCGAACTTCTCATCACCGTATCCTAAGAACACACACTGCCTGATCTTCATATCGAGCTTGGACCTCTCGTCCTTTAGTACGTGAACGGATGCCCTGCATCCAAACACCCTGAGATGATTGTATGATGGATCACGTCCAGTCCACACCTTCTCAGGTACTTCTCCATTCAACGGGGCTGATGGAGACCTGTTTATCAAATACACCGCCGTGTGCATTGCTTCTCCCCAAAACATCTTGGGCAACTTTGCATGGGATAACATGCATCTGATTCTCTCTATATGGTGCGATTCATTCGCTCAGCCACACCATTATGCTGGGGGGTCTTGGGAACTGTCTGCTCATGCCGTATACCCAGTAACTTGCAATACTCGTGGAAGTTACCTATGTATTCACCACCAATGTCAGTGCGGATGCACTTCAATGATCTGCCTGTCTCTCTCTCGACCATAGCATGAAACAGTTTAAACACACCAAAGACTTCGTCCTTGGATTTCAAAGCATACACCCAAACCCTCCTAGATGCATCATCTATAAAAGCGACAAAATACAATATCCCACCCAAGGTTTTTGTCCTCATAGGACCACAAACATCAGAATAAACCAAATCTAATGCATGTACTTTATTAGTATGAGAAGCAATTTTAACAAAAGAAACTCTATGCTGTTTCCCAAATAAACAGTTAATACAGGTTTTGAGAGGTATACCTGTCACGTCTGGAAGGAGCCGCTTCTTCGCTAGTAGCTGAAGCCCTTTTTCACTCATGTGACCTAGACGCCTGTGCCACACGTCAGTAGCTGAATCTCCCGCTGCGTTCAATCCACCCTTGCATACACTAACACTTGCCTTGTAAAGGGTGCAACACTTATTTCCTCTGGCAGCAATCAACGAACCCTTGATGAGCTTCTAGCGCCCACCAACATACCGTCTTTCATAGCCATCATCATCCAGTCATCCCGTCGACATCAAGTTGAGGTGAAGGTCTGGAATGTGTCTCACATCCCTGAGAACCAATGTGCAGCCCACATCTGTCTTCAAACAAATATCACTGACCCCTACGATCTTCGAAACACCAGAATTTCCCATCTTCACTGTCCCATAGTCACCTGACTTGTAGCTTGTGAGGAAATCTCTGCGTGGAGTCGCATGAAACAAGGCTCCAGAGTCTATCACCCAGTCGGTGTCCTGACTCGAAGCCGTGAGACAAATATCGTGATCTGCCGAAAGAATAACAACAACGTCACCATCTGAGGCGACCGCAGTAGAATCCGATTCATCTTCCTTCTCCTTTCCTTTACCCTTCTTGTCACTCTTCTTCTTGTGACATTCATGCTTATAGTGGCCCTTCTTGCCACAGTTCTAGCATTCAACATCTTTCCTGGCAACTGACTTGCCTCTTAATTTATCTCGGGCCTTTCCGCCCTTTCTGTTCTTTCCTCTCCCCCGATCTTGTGTCACAAAGGCCTCTTGTTGAGCAGGCCCTAGAGACTTCCTCCTTGTCTCCTCATTGAAGAGATAGCTTGTTACCTGATCTATGGATACCTTTTCGTCTGACGCGGAGTTACTTAGAGACACCACCAATGTCTCCCAACTGTCAGGCAATGAGCTAAGCAGTAGCAAAGCCTGAAGTTCATCATTCAGGACCATCTTTATGGTGGAGAGTTGGTTCAGTATGTTGCTGACTTCATTTATGTGTTCAGCCACGGAACCACCATTTTTGAACTTGAGATTCACAAGTCATCTTATCAGGAATATCTTATTGCCGGCTGTCTTCCTCTCATACAGCCCTTGCAATTTCTACCATAAGCCAGCGGCTGAGGTCTCTGTAGACACATGGTGGAAAACCGAATCATCTAACCATTGTCTAATGAACCCCACCGCCTTCTGGTCCAATTTCTTCCAATCATCATCTGACATATCATTTGTCTTCGCCAATATGCCTAGAATTGGAGCATACAAGTCCTTGCAATAAAGTATGTCCTCCATCTTAGCCTTCCATATGGTCCAGTTAGAACCATTGAGGCTGATCATCCTTGATGAGCCACCTTCCATAATTCAGAACCGATCCCACTCCGTTCAAACAACCTGAACTCTCTGATACCACTTTGTTGGGTGCGTTTCACACAAACCTTCGGATCTCACCCCCCAATACACTAGAATTATGGACTATGATAATGTAATAATCAAGAATAAACATCAACCACACGACACAAGGAGTTTTTAAACCCTCAAAAGAGGTAAAAACCACGGGACCTAGTCCAGATCAACAATCCACTATCTCAGGGAACTGTTACAACCGATCTCAA
Source organism: Liriodendron chinense (assembly GCA_003013855.2). Classification (NCBI taxonomy): domain Eukaryota; kingdom Viridiplantae; phylum Streptophyta; class Magnoliopsida; order Magnoliales; family Magnoliaceae; genus Liriodendron; species Liriodendron chinense. Next base: position 677,753 of record ML058400.1, on the reverse strand, counting down.
GCACACACCACTTGGATCAAACCTTCCTCACTTACGTAGAAGTGGATAAACAATAAGAGAATAGCAAAAGTAGAGCGATCTCACTGATCCCGAGGACGTAGAAGCACTGAGACGACGGTTACGCGGAAGAACTCCTCTTCAAGCAACTTCTCCCTTCTACAAGCTTCCTCTTTCTCACTTTTCTCTCTCTTCCTCTTTTTCTCTCTTTCTCACCTTGGACGTGTAAACCACTCAACGGGATGCCCTAATCCCATTTTGGAACTCCTTAAGTAAGAAATTGGAAGAGTTGCAACCCAATAAGGAAACTGCGTATAAGCAGTTCGCCCCGGGTCGGGCGCCCGGTCACCAGACCATCGGGCGCCTGGCCAGTCCAAAAAATGTCCAGCGTGAAAACCATGAGAAAACACCAATTTCGGGCGCCCAGACCAACATGGTTGGGCTCCTGGCCAGGGCATCGCGCCCGGTCACCTTGATCGCCGAGCGCCCGGTTGTTGTCAAAACAGCCCAGCAGGTTAGCTGCCACGTCTGGCGAATTTCGGTCGCCCGACCAGAAATTGGTCTAGGCGCCCGACCTCACCAAATTTTCAACCTTTCCTCTGGCACTTGAGGAGGAAACGTCCCATCATAAAGCTCCTAATGAATGGACGCAGATTGCGTCCTGCCCCTCCCGGACGCATTCCGTCTGGGCAGACCTGTGGATGGGCCCACTGTGATGGATCCATTTATCCACTCTGTTCATCCATTTTATAAGATCATGCTTGTAAGTGGGCCCAAAAACGAGGCATATCCAACAATCAACTGGGCCACACCAAATAATGAGCGGACCCTAGTGTTGTCATCACTAGGTTCCTATCACTATTCGATGTGGCCCACTTGAGCGTCGGATCTTCCTACTTTTTAGTGTCATACCTTAAAATGATCTTATAAAATGGATGGACAAAGTGGATAAACAGATACATCACGGTGGGCCCCTCCAAAGGTCTGCCCGGACGATAATGCATCCCTAATGAATGGATGAGGCTGATTTTTTTATAGGGCTATTTTTGGCAAAGCCAACTTATTGGAAGGGCTAGATGCTGCATGAACATGGTATATTAGAAGTAATTCATTGATCGACACTTATAAATCAACTGATAATTGCACTTGAAACCTTCTTAAAAGGGAAAGGAAAGCAAAATAGAATTGCCACATATTAATCACTACCAAATTGAGGCGGCAAATTCAGAATTCCAAACACATCACTTGGAAATTTTGAAGAAGAATAACGAAAAAAGAAAACAGAGCTTAAAGTTACTGGAGACTTTCTAAATTCCCCTGCTCAAGTTGGGGAAAACCAGAGAAGTTATTTGGCTTATAACCCTGAAAATTTATAATTAGTTGTCTCTAGAACTACGTAGAATCACTACAAGAGCCGTCATCATTTTTCTATCATTTGAGAACTGAACATGCAGCTGGAAATAAGTTTACTTAAGGTGCAGTAGAACCATTCCGACCAACGTGCCACTTGCGTAGAACATACCTACCATTCTAATGTTAAGTCCCAGGATGAAGTTCATTTAGCTCAAAAAATCGGGCAAGTCTGCTCATTGAAATGGCCACGCCTGGATTCTGACAGTTATCTATTGATGCAGGAAAGGACGTGAAGTAATAAGAAGAAGATAGCCGCATTCCTTAACTAGGTAAAACCTTGAATCCAAAAGGCAAAAATTCTTAAACACACAAGAAAATTTTTTTATAATTGTATTATTGAATAATCAATCTAGAATGCTTGATTACACCACTTAAACGAAAGACTCAAACCCTAATAGAAGTCTTAATTTAACTAAAATAGATATTACCTGAAATAGTAAATTTTATAATAAAAAAAAATAGAAAGCCATAAATTAACCTCACCAATATATTCTAGTCATAATTACAATCTATTTGGAAAAAAAAAAGCCGTAAATCTAAAAGTCGAAAATGAAGGAGACGATAAAATTAAAATTGACTAAAAATAATATTTTTTCTTAAAATCACAATTTTTAACTAGGAGGATGCATTACCTCTTAAAATGGACGTGACCCACTACCTAGGTCGACTGACCCTAGATGGACCGCTACATAACGATAAATAGGTTAGACAATACCCAAATCAAAAGTTATGACTGATTTACAATCCAAACTTTGAGTGGGAATTTCTCCTTATCTGGAATAAATTTCTTCAATCAGGACAAGTCTGGGGGCCAGTCAGGTCATGCCCCACGAAGGAATAGCCCTGAATCTAACAGACTATGTCTACTTTTGCTCAGAGTTCTTTCAATCTAGTTGTACCAAAAATAGGTTTGTGGCCCATTCTACATCATCTACTCATTCTAGCAGTGCAGTCACCTATTGAGAGGTCTAACCTGACATGCAATGTGTCCTTACTATGGGGCCTACAATTTTGAATGGTTCGGATTCCCACTATGTGGCATCTTGCAGGAAAGAAGTGGCTTCACGGCAAGATATGCCCCACTACCTTAGCGATTCAACCATTCATCCAGAAGTTTCCACAGTGATGTCTCAAGCAATGATGAATGGTTATGAACTTCCAATCACTAATTGTTGTCTAATATATGGCAAAGATTCCACATACTATAAGTTAATCATGCGAACTACTGAACGTTGAGTTTTTTTGTTTAAAAAATAAATAAAATGAAAAATATTTTGAATTTTCGTTTTCCCATCAAAATGATTTGAAAAAACAAAAAACAAAAAAGGTGTTTTATTTAGTCTCACATTGGATAGAGATGGGGAAAAACTTTGGTTTAAAAGTTGGTGTTTTTTAGTTTACTTACTTAAAAGAAATGGAGAGAAATGTTGTGCAGCACGCCAACAACGCCGGTGAACTGAGATCCAATCTCCGGCCTCACCCACAAATGATAAACGGGAAGAAATAATAACTAGAAGTAGAATTCACACAAACCAACAATCCACAAGACAGAATTTACGTGAAAAAACCCCAACAAGGGTAAAAAAACCACGGGTGTAAATTTTCACTATAAAGAAAATGAAGTTACAAGCAATACACTTACCTTCTCCTATGCTCTCATGTACAGAGATGGCCCTTTTGCTAATCCTCTTGCCTCTTTCTCACCTTGGAAGTACAGAAACCCTAATCCCATACTCTAATCCCGGATTACACCCCTTTATATAGTAAAACCCGAAATTACAACTCAAAATAGGAAACCCCGCACTTTAGTTCGTGGCCGGTCGGGCGCCCGCCCAATGCAACATATGTCCAGCGAGCTACAAGACAAAACAGACTATTATCGGGCGCTCAATCAGTTTGACCGTCGGGCGCCCGACTATTCACAAAATAAGCCAGAGACATATGTCTCAAACACGTGAATATCGGGCGCCCGATCCTCAGACCGTCTAGGTGCCCGAACATGCCTTGGTGTGACTTGGATCCACACTCAACAATCTCCCACTTGGAGACACATCACCACATGATCCTTCGTCTTCTACATCCGGAGTGCACCACCTCCCAAACTTCAAGCCTGAAGGCCAATCGAAGCTAAACAAAGCTTCAGCTTCTCCCGTGTGACCGCCTTGGTCAAAATATCCACAGGGTTCTCACTTGTATGGATCTTCTCCAGAGCAATTGATCCATCTTCTAGTAACGAACGTATGAAGTGATATCTGATGTCAATATGCTTGGTCCTTAAATGAAAGGCTGAATTCTTAGCCAAGTGTATTGCACTCTGACTGTCACTGTACAGCTTGCAATCTGCTTGCTTTTTCCCCAACTATTCCATAAAACCTTGCATCCACACCATCTCCTTGCACGCTTCTGTAGCTGTAACATATTCTGCTTCCGTTGTACTGATGGATACTATCTTCTGTAACTGAGAGACCCAACTGACTACAGCACTACCCAGGGTAAAGACATACCCTGCAGTGCTCCTTCTGTTGTCGATATCCCCTACCAAATCTGAGTCGACATAGTCTTGTAGCTTGATTTTCGATCCTCCATAACCAGCCCTACATCCACAGTACCTACCAGGTATCCGAGGATCTACTTCACAGCTTCCCAATGTTCCTTTATGGGGTTGTTCATGAACTTGCTAACAACTCCCACTGCTTGAGCAATGTCTGGCCTTGTGCTAACCATAGCAAACATAAGGCTCCCTATAGCTGACGCGTATGGGACTTTAGCCATGTAGTTCCATTCCTCCTACGTCTTAGCTCCTTGTTCCTTAGAAATCTTGAAGTGGTTGGCTTATGGAGTGCTAACTAGCTTAGTACCTCTCATGCTGAATTGATCAAGTAACTTGGCTATGTACTCTGTCTGTGACAAAACTAGCTTCTTGTTTTTCTTGTCACGCTTTATCCTCATGCCTCCGATTTGTTTTGCAGCTCCTAAATCCTTTATGGAAAACTCTCTAGATAGTTGTCCTTTGAGATCTGAGATGTCATTCATGCTTGATCTGGCCAGAAGCATATCATCAACATACAGAAGAAGGATGATGTACGACGTATCAAACTTCTTCAAGTAATAACAGTGGTCTGCATGACATCTCCTGTACCCATTTTCCAACATGAAACTGTCGAACTTCTTGTACCACTGCCTCGGGGCCTGCTTCAGGCCATATAGACTCTTTTTCAGTCTATACACCTTGTTCTCCTTTCCTGGTGTCACGTATCCTGTCAGCTGATGCATGTATATCTCTTCTTTAAGGTCCCTATGAAGAAAGGCTGTCTTAATATCTAGCTATTTTATATGTAAGTCCTCTGTAGTATTGAGCGCCTAAATGTGTATATTCTAACCCCATTTCATCGCCAATTATGCATGGTTTTCAAGCTTAAAGACTACTCTAATGCATGGTTTTATGATTGTAGGAATGAGAGGGACTTCGCCCAATTGATGACTAAAAAGATCCATTCAGAGCCCTTGGATGAAGACCCAAGGTGGGCCAAAGAAAGAAGAAAGCAAGGAGAGCAAAGAGAGAAGAAAGAAAGAAGAAAAATGAAGAAAATCAAGTCCGACCGGTCTTGACTGGTCGGCCAAGAGGGCCATGACTGGTCGGCCATGCCCCTTTACCTCTTTGGACACCGAACACAATAGGACCGACCGGTCAAGACCGGTCGGCCAGGACTTGCCCCCCCCCCCCCCCCCCCCCCCCCCCCCCCCCCCCCCCCGCACGCTGGACACTCCACAGAAAGGCTAGACTGGTCTAAACAGGTCGGCCAGCCCAGTTCGACCGGTCAACCACTTGTATTTCGCGCGAATTCAGCAACTTCCTCTTGAAGCTCCGATTTTTGTGCGCAAGTGTGTAAGTGCTGCGCAAATCTGGAAGATTCTGAGGCAGTAGGACATCTCCACTATAAAAGGGGACCTAGGGCTCGTAGCTAAGGCATCCTAAAAGAGATCTACAAAGGTAGGAGGCGGAGAAAGACGGAATCGGAGTTCTACAACTCCCTCTAGTTTGTTGCTTTCTAGTTCATGTTTTTAGTTGTTTTCATGTTTCCTTAGATCATGAACAGCTAAACCTCTTAGCTGGGGCTAAGAGGTGAAGCTTGTAGTGAATCTAAGATGTGTTAATTCGTTTGTGTTGGTTTCAAGTTGGATTTATTGAAGAACAATGGTTTTTAGAAGTTTGAATAAAGTTCAAAGTAGTTTTTCTTAATCTTATGATGGCTCATGGATGTTTGGAAGAATTGCTTTAGTTCTTAATTATTTTGCACAGTTCTAGACCTTACGCTCCGAGGAATCGGATTCAATATGCTCTAGATTTGGATTCTCATGTCGGAACTTGTTGAGTGCTTAAATGTGTATATTCTAACCCATTTCATCACTAACTATGCATAGTTTTCAAGCTTTAAGACTATTCTAATGCGTGGTTTTATGACTGCAGGAATGAGAGGGACTCCACCCAATTGATGATTAAAAAGCTCTATTTAGGAGCCTTGGATGGAGACCCGAGGTGGGCCAAAGAAAGAAGAGAACAAGGAGAGAGAAGAGAGAAGGAAAGAAAGAAGGAAAATGCAGAAAAATAGGTCTGACCGGTCGGCCAAGATGGCCACGACCGGTTTAGACAGGTCGGCCACCTCCTATTTGCTCTCTGGATATACAATGCAAGAGGCCGACCGGTCAAGACCTGTCGGCGAAGGCCTTTTCCACTCATCCAAGCACGTTGGACAGTCCACATACCATGCTAGAACGGTTGTGACCGGTTGGCCAGCCTAATCCGACCGGTCTTGACCGGTCGGCCAGTATAATTTTAACAAGACTCCAGCAGCTTCCTCTTGAAGCTCCGATTTTCTAGCGCAGTGCGTAAGTACTACACAAATCTGGAAGATTCTGAGGCGATAGAGCCTCTCCATTATAAAAGAAGACCTAGGGATCGTAGCTAAGGTATCCTAGAAGAGATCTATGAAGGTGGGAAGCAGAGGAAGTCGAATTCGGAGTTCCACAACTCCCCCTAGTTTGTGTTTTCTAGTTTTATGTTTTTAGTTGTTTTCATGCTTCCTTGGATCATGAACGGCTAAACCTCTTAGCTAGAGCTAAGAGGTGAAGCTTGTAGTGAATCTGAGATGCTTTAATTCGTTTTATGTTGGTTTCAAGTTGGATTTATTGAAGAATAATGGTTTATTGAAGTTTGAATAAAGTTCTAAGTAGTTTTTCTTAATCTTATGATGGCTCATGGATGCTTGGGAGAATCGCTTCAGTTCTTAACTGTTTTGCATAGTTCTAGACCTGTACGCTTCGAGGAATCGGATTCAATACGCTCTAGACTTGGAATTACATGTGGGAACTTCAACCAAAGTTCTACCTTTTGTACTAATTTCTGAATTATGTGTTGATGGTATATGTGATTTGGATGAAGTTTAAATCATGATCTAATTATGCTTAGTGACAGAGTCTAATGATGATTATGATTGTGATCTTAATCTATTGGAACTAGGATTGACCTATGCAATTGAGTGTGCCCTTGTCCTAACTTGAATTGAGGGAATCATGTATATAAATCACACATATGACAGATTGTATGTTATAACCGCTCTATCATCCGATTAGATATGATTTGATTTCGATTCTAGTTGTGTGATTGGGAAACCACAGCAAATTATGCATCAAGGATTGCTACAAGTCGATCCTTGGACCCTTAGTGCTCTTTTATATCGATTACATTCACTTTTAGTTTAAGAATTTTATCTACATTCAATTTTAGAAATCTGTTTGGTTAGCTCTCAATTAGAGAATATTAGAAGTAATTTTGTGAATTCCTAACAAGTCCCTGAGAACGATCTCGGTCTGTACCGAATTATTACTACATCGCAACCCTACACTTGGGGAAGCGAACATGTAGCCACTATACTCAAGACTATGCGAATCGTAGACATCTTCACCACTGGTGAAAATATTTCAGTGAAGTCGATACCTACCTTTTGTTGGAAACCTTTCACAACTAGTCTGGCCTTGTATCACTTCGAACCATCGTGCTCGTCCTTCAGTCTTTCTTACCCTTAGGTAGAGTGACTAGCTCCCACGTACGATTGGACTCAAGAGAGTCAATCTCATCATTCATAGCCTGCTCCCACTTAACCCGCATATCTGACCGTAATGCCTCTTCAAAACACTCTGGTTCACCATTATCTGTCAGCAGTAGATAATGTAAGGAGGGTGAATATTGGACCTTGGGTCTCCTCTCTCTAGTAGACCTCCTCACAACCGGTGTCTATGACTCTGCCTCATCATGCTCTTGTGCATGCTCATCCTGTGGCATTGTAACACCTACGTCCGGTAACTCTTCTAACTCTATGAATTCTTTCTCATTGGCCTTATTCTACTTTTGCTGCAAACTGTCTTTATGCATCACTTTTTCATTGAAGACTACGTCCTTGTTTTTGATGATTTTTCGGTTCTCTATATCCCAAAACTGGTAGCCAAAATCATGATGCCCGTAGCCTATAAACGTGCACCTCCTAAACTTTGCATCCAGTTTGTTTCTGTGCTCTGCATCAATGTGAACATAAGAAGTGCAACCAAACACTCTGAGATGTGCAAGGTTCACCTCTTTTCCAGTCTACGTTTCTTCTGATAGCCCACCATCCAATTGTGTTGAGGGACTTCTATTGATGAGATATACGACAGTATTCACAGCATCTGCCCAAAAGGTCTTGGGCAACCTTACATGTAGCCTTATGCTCCTGACGCGCTCAAGGATGGCCCTGTTAATGCGCTCAGCCATACCATTTTGCTGCGGTGTCCCTGGAATCATTTTATGATGTTTGATTCCATGTGCTGCATAATACTCCTCAAATCTCATGTCACAGTACTCTCCCCCATTATCTGAGACACTTTACAGTTTTACCTATCTCATTCTCTACCATAACCTTCCACTTCTTAAATACATCAAACACATCTGATTTGTGCTTTAAGAAATAAACCCACAGTTTTCTACTAACATCATCAATAAAAGAAATAAAATAATGTGAACCACTAAGAGATGATACCTGTGCTGGTCCCCACAGTGTGTACAAGCTCCAATAGATGCGTTTTTAGAGCAAGTCCTGCCTTCTTGAAGCTTACTCTCTTCTACTTGCCATACACGCAATCCTCATAGAATTCCAGATCGATTGCCTTCAACCCTGGTAGCTTCTCTTTTGACAATAGTACTTTCATCCATTTCTCACTCATATGTCCTAACCTCTGATGCCATAACTGCCTGTTCACTCCAGTCGATGCGACTGCGAGTGAACTGTAAGATCCGGAAGTCACGTACAAAGTACCTTCCTTCTTGCCTCGAGATATCACCAAGGCATCTTTTGTGACCTTCTAGGAATCACTAGTGAATGTCGTCATATATTCGGTATCGGCCAACTGCCCCACTAAGATCAAATTCTGTCTCAAACTCGGTACATGTCTGACATCCTTTAACTTCAAGACCATTCCGTCTTTCTGACTTAAGTGAACGTCTCTCTTGCCAACAATACTGCATGGCTCATCATTTCCCAGGTAGACTCTTTCGAAGTCACCTGACACATAATCACGAAGAACTTCTTTCGATGAAGTGGCATGAAATGAAACACCCGAGTCTATAACCCAAGACTCATTCCGTGCATCAAGAGACAAGATCAACGCCTCTGTATCACTCTCATCAGCTAGATTTACTGAATCCTTCCCACCTTGAGAGATTCCTTTTTGTTTTTTAAGAGCCCTACATTCAAGCTTCATGTGCCCCTTGTTCCTGCAATGTCAACACCCGTCCTTATCTTTCGGTTCCTTTGACTTATTTCTTGATTTAAAACGCTCGTGTTTATTGCCTCCTTTGTTCGAAGATCTTCCTCTTCCTTCAATGTTTAGAGCATTCCTGGAATCCCCTAAAACTCCCAATGCCTTCTTTCTAGATTCTTCGCTGAGAATTAGACTGGTACATCATCGAATTTCAACTTCATCGTTCCTAAGGAATTGCTCATGGCAATCGCCAAACAATCTCAACTATCTGGCAAACTGGACAAGATCAATAACGCTCTGACCTCGTCATCAAAAGTGATGCCAACGAATTCTAATTGGCTCGTGACTGTATTGAACTCGTTTAGATGTTCAACCACGCCCCCACCATCTGACATTTTCATATTGAATAACCGTTTCATAAGATGAACCTTGTTGGACGCCGAGGGTTTCTCATACATCGTAGTCAAAGCTTGTATTAATTCTTTTGTGGTCTTTACTTTGGATATATAAAAGGCGACGCTCTTAGACAAAGAGAGTCGGATCGTTCCTAAAGCCTTTTGATCCACTAAAGCCTATTCATCATCTGTCATCTTCTCTGGTTTCTTCTCTTTTCCTTTTAGAGGAATATAGAGGTCATTCTGATACAGAAGTCCTCCATCTGCATCTATTAAAAGGCAAAGTTTGAACCATCAAACTTCTCAATTCTAGTTTTTCTTTCTTTCGTCATCACTCCCACTTGAACTAAACCAATAGCTCTGATACCAATTGTTGTGCAGCACGACAACAACGCCAGTGAACCGAGATCCAATCTCTGGTCTCACCCACAAACGATAAACGGGAAGAAATAATAACTAGAAGTAGAATTCACACAAACCAATAATCCACAAGACAGAATTTACGTGAAAAACCCCCCAACAAGGGTAAAAAACCACGGGTGTAAACTTCCACTATGAAGAAAACGAAGTTACAAGCAATACACTTACCTTCTCCTATGCTCCCCATGCACAGAGATGGCCCTTTTGCTAATCCTCTCGCCTCTTTCTCACCTTAGACGTATAGAAACCCTAATCCCATAGCCTAATCCCGGATTACACCCCTTTATATAGTAAAACCTGAAATTATAACTCAAAATAGGAAACCCCGCACTTTAGTTCGCGGCCGGTCAGACTCGGTTGGGCGCCCACCCAATGCAACATATGTCCAGCGTGCTACAGGCCAAAACAAACTATTATCGGGTGCCCGGTCAGTTTGACCGTCGAGCGCCCGACTGTTTACAGAGGAGTCCAGAGACAGATGTCTCAAACACATGAATATCGGGCAACCGGTCCTCAGACCGTCCGGGCACCCGACCATGCCTTGGTGTGACTTGGCTCCACACTCAACAAGAAATAATCAGGTTGGGTGTTCTAGTGCACAGGTGAGCACATTCGATCACGAGCACGGGCGAGGGCGAGGGCATGGGTAGTGAGGCTATAGTGGCGACAATTGGAGCACTTCGCACTTTGCACACGCGAACCATCATGAGACGATGTGAGTCGTGGTGTGAGGGTAGGAAGGAATGACTAATTGTGACTGAGAGCCTTATATAAGGCTAGGTTTTATGACTATTGAAGATGTGACCTTTGTGCATGAAACGGTCCTGCAACTGTCATAACCATGTAGAAATTGTTGTAGTAAATAGTAAACATGCAATGATTATGGCCATGCAGCCAGCAATAGACAGAAAACAGTCATAAATGGCTAGTCTCCAACAGTTAGAAACAATAATAAACGACTAGTTTCCAATAGTCAGAAAATGACCATATGAATTATGGGCCCAGTCATAACCCCCAGCCCCTCGTGACTGTATAAGCAAAGGCTGACTGGGTTCATTTCACAACAATAGAAACAATTCGAATCTGAGCTAGAAAAAAAATAAAAATCACTCTCCTTTTACAAGTTAGTAATAGACTCAAACTCCCTGAGTTCAGAGTCAATCATTGAGTCTGCCAGAGACTCACTACATTAGTCGAGTTCCAAGACTGGTCCATTCGTGATTACTACATGCGAGACTAAACAGGTTTATCGTATCTAAGAAGCAATTCGCCAGTAACCCATCAATGATCTCTGATCTGAGAGGAAAGGGGGTGAATCACACTTTAAGGACAACATATATTATATGCTCTTCGACTTGATTGTATCCCTCTAAGATGAGAGGGGTGAGTTATATATATGCTCTTCTTGATCGTATCCTAAAAGCAATTCGCCAGTAACCTATCAACGATCTCTGCTCTCCAAATTACATTTTCGAGAATATTTTCCAACAATATTAAAGCGTGATTCTTAAACATGGATTCTGAAAGTGTTGCATCAATCAAGCTAATGAACCAAGACCTGATACGACTAGACCGGTTCGATGGCACAAATTACGCAAGGTGTCAAGATAAACTAAAGTTCCTTCTGACTGCCCTGAAGATCTTCTACATTCTGGATCCGAACCTACAACCACTACCAGAAGCGACCGATAACAACACACTAGAACAAATTGTTGCCAGAATCAAACGGCAAGAAGATGAGTTGCTATGTCGTGATCACATCCTGAATACCCTGTTTGACCGACTGTACGATATGTACACAGGAACTACTTTAACAAAAGAAATCTAGAATGCGTTGGAATACAAGTACAAGGTCGAAGAAGAAGGAACTCAGAAATTTCTAATTGTTAGGTATCCCTATTTCATTATGGTAGATGATAAGCCTCTATTGGCCTAAATTCATTAACCATAATTGATTGTAAACCAAATTAAGACCCAAAAAAATAGATATACCTGAATCTTTCTAAGTTGGGGTTATAATAGCTAAATCGCCTTTAAGTTAGAATTATTACAGGAAGAAACTGTTGCACAAATCTAAAAGTTCACCTTGGAACAAATACAAAAAAACCTTCGAATCAAGGAAACATCTCAAAATCGAGACAAGAATGTCAACATCAATGGTGCATCCTCGTCAAAGGTGAGTGTAGTAGAAAAGACATCCCAAAACAGTAATTTAAAAAAGAACGACTCTTTGAAATTTAGCTTTATCTGATTTCATGAAGTGCTTCCCTATTTCAGTCAGAAATTCTTTGGCCTTATCTGTATCAGGCATGACACCCTTCATGGCCTCTGAAATCGAATGCTTCATAATTTTGAGGTACATTTTATTGGACTTTATCTAAGCTTTATACTAAGCCTTTACCTCTTCATTGTTGTCATTTGAAGGCTTAGAAGGTTCTGGCTCTTTTAGGGCAATGTCCAACTTCATGCACCCCAGGACAATCTCAATGGACTCCTTCCATGTGTTATAGTTAGAGTTGGTCAAAAGGGACACCGTATTATAAATATTTGGAATGTTAACTGCATATTAAACTCACGTTAAACGATGTATTATAAAGCATTAGGCGAATAAACATTTAATTGATTGGGGCCTTACAATTGAATTTATTAGGATAAAAATGGGCCCAACCAATTAATCTTGGTAAGAATCGACCACATCATCATAACTCCTTTTATGGGTGGTACTCATGACATTCAAATTATTCTCTTGTACATGAAGCTAAATAATGTCAATGATGTAAATCCAAGACACTCAACATCAGGGGGTGAATTGAGTCTCTTAGCCTTACACGACTAGCACTGTTTACTCCACACCCTCTACATTCATGCTAAGCAGGTTCGTCTGTGTTTTCGTCATTGTCCACATTGAATAAATGCAACTACATGCAATCCTTTCCATGAATCCTAATAACAAGTCTAGATTCATGAAAATCTTCATTGATTGAAGTCACTATGGTAGCTAACACTAACATATCCAATCCCACAAATTTAGACTTAGGATTGTGATTTTAATCCTACCCTCAATGGATTATACATAAATCAGTTTGATATGGCCCATTGAGCAGCTAACATTAATTGTTGAAAAATGAGAAATACACAAGGTAAAACAAACATTTATATTTCGCAGCCCTTTTCATAAGTCATGTCTACTCTTAAAGAATGGGTAATGGGCCTAATTAGAAATTATCCTTATAATCATTACACCAACAAAGTACATTCCATAACAAGCCATATATTCACAAGATGGATGATCTAGACAGTACATATATAGATTGCTTGAAATGGACAGTTGGATCCAACAATCATGGTCCATATAGATGAATTGTTTGGATCCAACAACAAGGGTCCATATGATAATGTATCAAGTATCATAAGTTGCTCACTCAATGAATTCTCTAGATGCCACACCCACATATTACAAACAAAATAGATAGTTTAGGTCCAAGTGTAAAGCCCATTCTTAGTTTCTTAAATGTGCAAGGGGCTCACTAATTGATCCTATCAATTATGAGCCTAAGACTGCCTTGAGAAAATGAGGCCCAACAAGACAATGAAAAGGGTGAGGCGTTGTCCTAATGATCCAAACCCTAAAGAGGGTTTTTTTTTTTTTTTTTTTTTTTTAATGTGCTGGTCCTAACTAGGCTTCTAAAGGAAAGAGGATTTAGAAACCCTAGCCTCAAAAAATGAGCCCCTCTAGCTAGTCATCGCTCCTTTCCTTCTTGTGAATGTGAGGATTAGGGATCAGGTCGTCGCTTGACTGAAAAGATCATCTGATAGTCTTGCAGTGACTCAAATCCGAAACTATGGCAAAGTGGTCCCTACTGTCCTTTCCTCATTTCCTAAGACGAGTCATCGGGGGGGGGGGGGGGGGGGGGGGGGGGGGGGGGGGGGGGGGGGGGGGGGGGGGGGGGGGGGGGTGGTCAAGTAGTTTATGGCGACTACAATTGACGATTCCAGCGATTTGGTAGCACTGCTAGAGGTTCAAAAATCACAATGGATGAGGGAGACTACCACTCATTGTCGCTACTATTAATGACGGTTGTTGTCTTCTCAGGTGATGGTAGGGACATTTCAAATAGCCACAACAAAAGATAATGTTATGTCATTATCTTCAAGGGCTACTAAAAAATGAGAATGTCCAAAAGGGTCCGTTAGTTCTACCGATATCGATCGACCACAAAAATAAAGGACTTCAATGCTGCCAGACAACTGCTTCGGGTGTTGAATCAAAGATTGTTCTTGTTTGCTTGATCAGACAGCTGTAGGTTAGGATTTCCTTTTTCCCCTAAGTTAGAGAATTGGATTTGAAAAAAAAAAAAAACTTATCTCATCTCTGTGCTAGTCTCGACAAATCTAGAAATGGGAGCAGAAATGAATCTAATGCCTAGATCTAAATCTGGAAGTCCATGAATGGACTTTTCAGATCTTGCCTAAAACCATGATTTGATTAAACAATCTAGATTGATCTACTGCAGTTGATGCACAGTCGGCTATGATACCAACTTTAAAACTGTAATTATGGAATTGGGAGGACCGTTCAGTGCATCGAGTATGGAGATCAAATAACCTATATAACTTGTTGAGGTGTGGAGCCATTCACATCTGGGAATGGTCGAGCGCCCGGATGGTCAGTGGACCGGGGGCCCGATATTCAGTATATTGAGACAGATGTCTCTAGACTATTCTGGGAACAGTCGGGCGCCCGACGGTCAAGTGGACTGGGCGCCCGATATTCGAGAATTTATTCCCGTAGCTTGCTAGACGTATGTCAGATTGGGCGGGTGCCTGACCAAGCCTGACGGAGCGCCTGACCGGCCACAGAGTTAACTGCGGCATTTCCTATTTTGAGTTGTAGTTTAGATTTTACTATAAAAGGGGGTGTAAACCGGGATTAGGCTATGGGATTAGGGTTTTCATACTTCCAAGGTGAGAAAGAGGCAAGAGGATTAACAAAAGGGCCATCTCTGAGCATGAGAGCATAGGAGAAGGTAAGTGTATTGCTTGTAACTTCGTTTTCTTCATAGTGAAAGTTTGCACCCATTATTTTTTACCCTCGTTGGGGTTTTTCCATGTAAATTCTGTCTTGTGGATTGTTGGTTGGTGTGAATTCTACTTCTAGTTATTATTTCTTCCTATTTATCGTTTGTGGGTGAGACCGGAGATTGGATCTCGGTTCACCGATGTTGTTGGCGTGCTGCGCAACAACTGGTATCCGAGCTATTATTTTAGTTCAAGTGGGAGCGGTGACGGAAGAAGGGAAAACGAGAATTGAGAATTTTGATTGTTCAAACTTTACCTTCTGAAAGATGCAGATGGAAGATTATCTGTATCAGAAGGACATCTATATTCCTCTAGAAGGAAAAGAGAAGAAATCAAAGAAGACGACAGATGATGAATGAGCTTTAGTGGATCAGAAGGCTTTAGGAACGATCCAACTCTCTTTGTCTAAGAGCATCACCTTCAATATATCCAAAGTAAAGACCACAAAAGAATTAATGCAAGCTTTGGCTACGATGTATGATAAACCCTCGGCATCTAACAAGGTTTATGTTATGAAACAGCTATTCAACATGAAGATGTCAGATGGTGGGGGTGTGGCTAAGCATCTAAACGAGTTCAATACAGTCACGAGCCAATTGCAATCCGTTGGCATCACTTTTGATGACGAGGTCAGGGCGTTATTGATCTTGTCTAGTTTGCCAGACAGTTGGGATGGTTTGGTGATTGCCGTGAGCAATTCTTCAGGAACGACAAAGTTGAAATTCGATAATGTAGCCAGTCTAATTCGTAGCGAAGAATCTAGAAGGAGGGCATCAGAAATTTCAGGGGATTCTGAAAATGCTCTAAACGTTGAAAGAAGAGGAAGATTTTTGAACAAAGGTGGTAATAAACATGAGAATTCTAAGTCGAGGAATAAGTCCAAGGGACCGAAAGACAAGCACGGGTGTTGGCATTGCTGTTGAGCCTCCAATTTATACATTTGCCAACCCATTAGATCACATTATATGTATGGTTTTCATATTTAAAAGACTCATCTAATACATGTTTTTGTGATTGTAGGAATGAGAGAGAGACTTCACCAATTAATGGTTAAAAGAGTCACTTTGTATGCCTTGAAGATCAAAGAAATAAAGGATATGAGATAGAGGAAAGATGCAATGCAATGGAGGAAGAAAAGTGTGAAAAAGTCACAATTTACAGCCTGACCGGCCGACCGGCCACAGCCACCGACCGACCGGCCAAACCCTCCAGAAACAGCAAACTCTCTAGAATAATTTTATGTGGTCCGACCGATCGGATGACAGGTCGGACATGCACTTTCAGAAGTCAGATTTTAAATACAGGCAGTCCCATTTTTTGTTTTTGGCCCTATTTTCTAGACCCATCTTGATGATATTTGAAAATCCAACACATCCATGTTGAAGAGGAGCTCGACACCGAAATAACCCAAGTGGTTTCGTGTCGATCAGAGCTATGGATTGACCGTGGTGGCCAAAACAATATGAACTGTCTAGAAAGTTTCAGATTTCGCTGTTCAACACTCGAATGGTCCAGGTGGCCTATCATTGATGATATGAAGAATCTACTTTGATCATCTTCTAGGCCACATCCATATATGAATAACTACAAAGTTTCAGATCAAAAGGATGTGTGGTTTGATCGTACCAATTGAAGAAAGATGGACCATCCAGAAAGATTCAACTGCGCAGATTTTATAAAAGGCCTAAGTTTTTTAATTTTTGCACCCAATTCTAGAGTTGATTTGTAAAATCTAATCCATCTATCATCTAGAGGATTAAGGTTTCTACCAATATTCAAAATTTGAGATCAATCCGACCTCTGTACACTCCGAAGCGTTGAAAGCAAGATGACTGGTTCTGAAGGTACCCGAATTGCGCGATTTTGAGAGGCGGTTGCTAATCTGATTGGTTGACCCATTTAGAAGATAATATTGAAAATCTAAATCATCTATGAGGAAGATCACATTACAAGGAAGCTACGAAGCAAATTTGAAGGCAATCCGACCATTGGTTAAGCCGTATGAAGCGAAACAAATCTGTTATGTTGCGGTACTCTTGCTGTATTATAAAAGAAGGTGCTCTCTTCTATTTCAAATCAGTCGAGGACGTGGGAAGCAAGGAGTTCAAGTCCTAGGAGGCTACCTAGCCTCCTACAGCTAGTTTTTCTTCCTTTTCTTAGTTCTAGTTCTAGTTATAATATGATTTTTCTTAGTTAACCTCTTAGCTAGAGCTAGAGGTGAAATTTGTAGTTGGTTTTAATGCTTTAATTCTTTTATTTCAAGTACCATTTTCTTAATTTTAGATTTTGAACTTCTAGTTTGAATAAGTCTGGATTTTTAGATGAATTATGAGAGTTTGTGTACTCCAGACATGATTTCCTTGCAATTCTCTAAGATTGCCATGATAAGTTCGTTTAGGTTCGAATTGTAGTAACCCCAGAGCAGTACCTTTTGGAGGATGAGACGTCGGATTGGGGGACCCAAACTCATTGTGATTGGGATCCCTCCAAGCATGAGTATTTTTCTGAGATTCAAAGAACCTCCACTACCCCCCCCCCCCCCCCCCCCCCCCCCCCCCCCCCACCCCCCCCCCCCCCGTAAGATGATACATGATTACATTAATGAAAGCAATATACATATTGAGACACGACGTATGATGATGGGGGAATACTGGAACGAAGCAAAATCGAATAATGATCATCCGGGGAAAACATTACGTGATTACTGGATTGAAAATAACATGAATGTTCCACTGGTTATGGTAGGAGGTGTGCAACAACAAAAGGAACGGGTGAATAATGGCCAACTGGTTATGACAATGCGTGATCACTTGTATGGATATGCGTATCAACCATCATATAACTCTTTATCCTACAATGCGTACGGTCTTAATTGGAAAAACCACCATTCTCCTTGTTCAAGGGAAGAACCAACCGTGGTTATTAACAATCACCCTAAAACGTCTTCCTCTTGTAATGGCATGTATACAAAAATACTTGAGGAAATATGGAAAGAGTATGTAGATGAACAATCAAATCAAGCTTACTCGCCATCTTGTGAAGACGTTGAGCCCGAAATTGGGGGCATCGAATCAATCCCCTCTAATGAGGAGGATAGGGCTACCAAAGTCCCACCTTCTTCAGATTTAATGAATAGACTTTTAGAGGATATTAATCTTGATGATCCCAATGTCATCATCAATTATGATGAGTCAACAATCTCTTTTGGATGCTTTGAACTTAATGATGAAGAGATTTCAATGACGATTTACGAACCCGAGGAATCCATTAAATCTGAAAGCGGTAGTGGGGTTACTTACAATGAGGGTTCAGTGGATGCTTATGAACCTATGGTTTCTTTTTCCCAAGGGCATAATGATTATGAGTCTCTAGATGATATGCATGCTAGAGAGATGGTCGAGGTTGATATTTTTGAATCACTCCACCAACTTGACATGCTTAATTTTAATGTGGAGAATGAGACTCCCATGAGTGAAAATTCAGATTCTTTGGACAAATGCTTGGCTCAATTTGAAAATTCAAACGACCCCATTATTCAAGAGATTGTTAAAGCCTTGCATACTTTCGACTTGGTGCCTCATACTAGTTATGGAGAACCTAGTTTGGAAGAATTCCACTCCATGGAGGGCGAGTCCCTCACCATCGAAACTGAATTTTTGCACTCACTCAAGCAAGATCATGATCCTTCATCCGACTATCTTGATTTTCTAGAGGAATGCTTGGCCCACTCTTATGATCTTGATGATGAGATGATTAAGGAGTTGGATATTTTATTCGACACGGTGTCGGTGCCTGAAGAACACTATTCCATTGATTTACACTATTTACCATTGTTTGTGGAAGCACCATACAATTCTGAAATTGTGGAGGAGATAAATTTAACCAATGAAAACTTGATGAATGTCTCTCCACCATTATGGGTCCTTCAGCCCATTGAAAATTTTGATTGGGAGGACCCGTTTTTAATCAATCATAATCCAGATCAGAATTTGAGGAGATATCTTTTTGCTGCTCTTATCTCCTTCTATCATGCATGTGGTGCACATAAATATTGGACTTCAATGAAAAAAAGCATCCATGTTTACTGTCGAGCAGGACTTTGGATGGTCCTTATGAGAAATTTATTAAAATTCATGAAGATCCTACTCAAATTTGATCATGTAGTCGATCAGACTAGCAAAGGTAGGTCAGTAGGTTAGGATTTATTCTTCTGCAATTAGGATTGAATAAGTCTCATCGAGACAATGGAAGATGCTAGACTTGATCAACTTGCTACCCCAGGTACTCTCGTTCTCACTCTCCTTTATTTTATGTCATTACTCTCATGTCATGCTTATTGTATATCTTGTTACATTGAGGACAATGTAAGATTTTGGTTGGGGGTGAGATTCCTTAGATGAATTTACTAGCTTTTGTGACATTTCGAGCAATTATGTAGAAATTTTTTTATTTTTTCTAAAATTCAAAACTTTTTTGGACAACTTTATTTCTATGCATTCGGGATGATACGAGTATAAGAAAAGGAGATACGAAGTGAGTGATGTTGCAAGTCTTGAACTACTCTTAATATAATGGTTTTATATGTGAATTCCCTTATTTATGTGAGTGATAGAAAATCTGAACACTTTTACACCTAGTTCACATTACACGATTTTCATGGTTTGAAAGGATTATGTGATTTGTGGATTGGCTAGACTTAGATTTGAGGTGTTGAGGAACCAAGCCGGGGTACTTTGTCCATCCTTGTCCATGGGAAAATAACGAAAGATATGGATTTCTAAAAATCCTATCTAATGAAAAAAGAAAAAAAAAGGAAAAGGAAGGATGAAAACATGGGAATGATGGAGAATATGGTGAAAAATTTCGAAAAGGGCTACCTATTACCAACCGGGAGATAGTCTACCCATAACCAAAGCCGGAAATGAGACGTAGTGTGAAAGCCGTCAGAAGGACAATAAGGTAAACTCCTATCATAGGCTTGTTGTTGATCTGTGCACCTTAAGATTCATAGTTTAGTTGATCTATGAAGAAGATAATCCTGGAAACTCATGAGATGAACATTCACTATGCACACTAGGTTGAATTTGTTCAAGTTCTTCTATTTATCAATCAATCAGCGGGAATTTCATATGAACACTTATTATGTTTTAAGAGTTTAAGGTTTCAACCTTTATCACCTTATTTTTCTAATTTTTAATCTTGTATGTCTTCGAATGGATAGAAGCATGGTTTCTGAAGGAGAGTTGCTTTAGAAGATTGGATCTTGCTTCACGCATGTTTTGCTCGGGACTAGCAAAATGCTGGTTGGGGGGTGTGTTGAGCCTCCAATTTATACATTTCCCAACCCATTACATCACATTATATGCATGGTTTTCATGTTTCAAAGACTCATCTAATACATGTTTTTATGATTGTAGGAATGAGAGGGAGACTTCACCAATTAATTGTTAAAAGAGTCACTTTGTATGCCTTGAAGATCAAAGAAATAAAGGATATGAGATGGAGGAAACATGCAATATAATGGAGGAAGAAAAGTGTGAAAAAGTCACAATTTACAGCCTAACCGGCCGGCCGGCCAGAGCCACCGACCGACGGGCCAAACCCTCCAGAAACAGCAAACTCTCTGGACTAATTTTATGTGGTCCGACCTGTCATCCGACCGGTCGGATGACAAGTCGGCCACACACTTTCAGAAGTCAGATTTCAAATACAGGCAATCCCCTTTTTGTTTTTTTGGCCCAATTTTCTGGGCCCATCTTGATGATATTTGGAAATCCAACACATCCATGTTGAAGAGGAGCTCGACGCCGAAATAACCCAAGTGGTTTCGTGTCGATCGGAGCTACGGATTGATCGTGGTGGCCAAAACAATACGAACTGTCCAGAAAGTTCCAGATTTCGTTGTTCAACACTGGAATGGTCTAAGTGGCCCATCATTGATGATATGAAGAATCTACTTTGATCATCTTCTATCCCACATCCATATATGAATAACCACAAAGTTTCAGATCAAAAGGATGTGTGGTTTGATCATACCGGTTGAAGAAAGATGGACCATCCAGAAAGATTCAACGGCACAGATTTTATAAAAGGCCTAAGTTTTCTAATTTTCGCACCTAATTCTAGAGTTGATTTGTAAAATCTAATCCATCTATCATCTATAGGAGTAAGGTTTCTACCAATTTTCAAAATTTGAGATCAATCCGACCTCTGTACACTCCGGAGCGTTGAAAGCAAGATGACTGGTTCTGAAGGTACCCGAATTGCGTGATTTTGAGAGGCAGTCGCTAATCTGATTGGTGGACCCATTTAGAAGATAATCTTGGAAATCTAAATCATCTATGAGGAAGATCACATTACAAGGAAGCTACAAATCAAATTTGAAGGCAATCCAACCATTGGTTAAGCCGAACGAAGCGAAACAAAATCTGTTATGTTGCGGTAGTCTTGCTATATTATAAAAGGAGGTGCTCTCTTCTATTCCAAATCAGTCAAGGACGTGGGAAGCAAGGAGTTCAAGTCCTAGGAGGCTACCTAGCCTCCTACAGCTAGTTTTTCTTCCTTTTCTTAGTTCTAGTTCTAGTTTTAATATGGTTTTTCTTAGTTAACCTCTTAGCTAGAGCTAGAGGTGAAATTTGTAGTTGGTTTTAATGCTTTAATTCTTTTATTTCAAGTACCATTTTCTTAATTTTGGATTTTGAACTTCTAGTTTGAATAAAGTTTAAATTTTTAGATGAATTATGAGAGTTTGTGTACTCCGGACATGAGTTCCTTGCAATTCTCTAAGATTGCCATGATGAGTTTGTTTAGATTCGAATTGTAGTAACCCCAAAGAATGCCATAGTCTCTTGGTATGGCTGTTACTTTGAAGGCTACAAGTTTGAGTTCTATGTGCTTCATTAGAACTAGAAATTTGATTTTCAGATTTAAGTGGGACTGTTTGTGCTTGAATGTTATATCATCCAATTAGACGAGAGATAGAACTTTGATTCTAATTGTATTGTGCTTGGATGAATGGATTGGCATTAGACTACTACAAGTGGATCATTGATGCTCTAGTTCTTCTTATTTTCAGATTTTCCTACTTTCTGTGAAAAACTATTTTCCTAAACTTCTTAGATTCTAGTTATTAGAGTATTGGAATTGTTTACCTCTTTCCCCGTGGATCGACATCGGTCTTACCGAGATTTATTACTACATCGTAGCCTTACACTTGAGGCGAGCGAACAATTGCAGGAAGAATGGGCATATGAAGCGTGATTGTAGGACGCTTAAGAAACTAGAAGGAAGCTCTCAAGGTGGGAAGGATTCAGTGAATCTATCTGAGAAGAGTGGCACAGAAGCGTTGATCTTGTCTCTTGATGCGCAGAATGAATCTTGGGTTGTAGACTCGGGTGCTTCGTTTCATGCCACTTCGTCGAATGAAGTTCTTCGTGATTATGTGTCAGGTAACTTCGGAAGAGTCTACCTAGGTGATGATGAGCCGTGCAGTATTGTTGGTAAGGGAGATGTTTATATAAGTCAGAAAGACGGAACAGTCTTGAAGTTGAAGGATGTAAAACATGTACCAAGTTTGAAAAGGAACTTAATCTCAGTGGGCAGTTAGCCGAAACTAGATATGTGACGACATTCACGAGCGATGCATGAAAGCTCACAAACGGTGCCTTGGTAATATCTCGAGGCAAGAAGGAAGGTACCTTGTATGTGACTTTCAGATCGTATAGTTCACTCGCAGTCGTATTAACTGGAGTGAACGAGCAGTTATGGCATCAGAGGTTGTGACATATGAGTGAGAAAGGGATGAAAGTGCTATTGTCAAAAGAGAAGCTACTAGGGTTGAAGGCAATCGATCTGGAATTCTGTGAGGATTGCGTGTATGGCAAGCAGAAGAGGGTAAGCTTCAAGAAAATAGGACACGCTTCAAAGACACATCTGTTGGAGCTTGTACACACTGATGTGTGGGGACCGGCACAGGTATCATCTCTTAGTATTTCACGTTATTTTGTCTCTTTCATTGATGGTGCTAGTAGGAAACTGTAGGTTTATTTCTTAAAGCACAAATCGGATGTATTTGATGTATTTATGAAGTGGAAGGTACTGGTAAAAAAGGAAACAGGTAAAATTGTAAAGTGTCTCAGATCGGATAATGGGGGAGAGTATTGTGATAAGAGATTTGAGGAGTATTGTGCAGCAAATGGAATCGAATATCAGAAAACGATTACAGGGACACCGCAGCCGAACGGTGTGGCCGAGCCCATTAACAGGACCATCCTTGAGCGCGCGCCAAGATCATGAGGTTACATGTAGGGTTGCCGAAGACCTTTTGGGCAGATGCTGTGAATATTGCCGTATATCTCATCAATAGAAGTCCCTCAGCACCATTGGATGGTGGGTTACCAGAAGAAACGTGGACTAGAAAAGAGGTGAACTTTGTACATCTCAGAGTGTTTGGATGCACTTCTTATATTCACATTGATGCAAAGCACAGAAACAAGTTGGATGCGAAGTCCAGGAGGTGCACATTTATAGGCTACGGGTAGCATGATTTTGGCTATAGGTTTTGGGACACAGAAAATCAAAAAATCATCAGAAGCAAGGATGTAGTTTTAAATGAAAAAGTGATGCATAAGGACAGTGTGCAACAAAAACAGAATAAGGTCGATGAGAAGGAATTTGTAGAGTTGGAAGAGTTACCGGTGAGTGTTACAGTGCCACAGGATGAGCATGCATAGGAGCATGATGAGGCAGAACCACATACACCGGTTGTGAGGAGATCTACTCGGGAGAGGAGACCCAAGGTTCGATACTCACCCTTCTTACATTATCTACTACTAACAGATAATGGTGAAGCAGAGTGTTTTGAAGAGGCATTATGGTCAGATATGCGGGTTAAATGGGAGTAGGCCATAGATGATGAGATGGACTCTCTTGAGTCCAATCGTACGTGGGAGCTAATCACTCTACCTAAGGGTAAGAAAGCTCTTCATAATAAGTGGGTTTACAGACTGAAGGAGGAGCACGATGGTTCGAAGCGATACAGGCCCAACTGGTTGTGAAAGTTTTCCAACAAAAGGCAGGTATCGACTTCACTGAAATATTTTCACCATTGGTGAAGATGTCTACGATTCGCATGGTTTTGAGTATAATGGCTATAGAGGACTTACATATAGAGCAGTTAGATGTTAAGACAGCCTTTCTTCATGAAGACCTTGAAGAAGAGATATACATGATCAGCCGACAGGATACGTGGCACCAGGAAAGGAGAGCAAGGTGTGTAGACTGAAGAAGAGTATATATGACCTGAAGTAGGCCCTGAGGCAGTGGTACAAGAAGTTCGACAGTTTCATGTCGGGAAATGGGTACAAGAGATGTCATGCAGACCATTGATGTTACTTGAAGAAGTTTGATACGTCGTATATCATTCTTCTTCTGTATGTTGATGATATGCTTGTAGTCGGATCAAGCATGAGGGACATCTCAAATCTCAAAAGACAACTGTTTAGAGAATTTGTCATGAAGGATTTAGGAGATACAAAATAAATCCTAGGCATGAGGATAAAGCATGACAGGAAAAACAAGAAGCTAATTTTGTCACAAGCAGAGTACATAGCCAAGGTACTTGATCGATTCAGCATGGGAGATGCTAAGCCGGTTAGCACTCCGTTAACCAGCCACTTCAAGTTTTCTAAGGAGCAAGGAGCTAAGACGCAGGAGGAATGGGACTACATGACTAAGTCCCATATGTGTCAGCTATATGGAGCCTCATGTATGCTATGGTTAGCACGAGGTCAGATATTGCTCAAGCAGTGGAAGTTGTTAGCAGGTTCATGAACAACCCCCGAA
Source organism: Liriodendron chinense (assembly GCA_003013855.2). Lineage (NCBI taxonomy): Eukaryota > Viridiplantae > Streptophyta > Magnoliopsida > Magnoliales > Magnoliaceae > Liriodendron > Liriodendron chinense. The sequence continues at coordinate 652,815 of ML058400.1, read as the reverse complement.
AGGAACATTAGAAAGCTGTGAAGTGGATCCTTAGATACCTGGTAGGTACTGTGGATGTAAGGCTGTGTTATGGGGGATCGAAAATCAAGCTACAAGGCTACGTCGACTCAGATTTGACAGGGGATATCGACAGCAGAAGGAGCACGATAGGGTATGTCTTTACCCTGGGTAGTGCTACAGTCAGTTGGGTCTCTCAGTTACAGAAGATAGTGTCCATCAGTACAACGGAAGCAGAATATGTTACAACGATAGAAGTGTGCAAGGAGATGGTGCGGATGCAAGGTTTTATGGAAGAGTTGGGGAAGAAGCAAGCAGATTGCAAGCTGTACAGTGACAGTCAGAGTGTAATACACTTGGCTAAGAATTCAGCCTTTCATTCAAGGACCAAGTATATTGACATCAGATATCACTTCATACGTTCATTACTAGAAAATAGATCGATTGCTCTGGAGAAGATTCATACAAGTGAGAACCCTGCGGAATGTTGACTAGGGCGGTCACACGGGAGAAACTAAAGCTCTGTTCAGCTTTGATTGGTCTTCAGGCTTGAAGACTGGGAGGTGGTGCACTCCGGATGTAGAAGACGAAGGACGATGGTGACGTGTCTCCAAGTGGGAGATTGTTAAGGTGTGGAGCCATTCACATCTGGGGATGGTCGGGGGCCCGGACGGTCAGTGGACCGGGCGCCCGATATTCAGTATATTGAGACAGATGTCTCTGGACTGTTCTGGGAACAGCCGGGCGCCCGACGGTTAAGTGGACTGGGCGCTCGATATTTGGGAATTTATTCTCGTAGGTTGCTAGACGTATTTCGGATTGGGCGGGCGCCCGACCATGCCTGACCGGGCCCCCGACCGACCGCAGGCTTTTCCTATTTTGAGTTGTAATTTCAATTTTTACTATAAAAAGGGGTGTAAACTGGGATTAGGCTATGGGATTAGGGTTTCTGTATGTCCAAGGTGAGAAAGAGGCAAGAGGATTGGCAAAAGGGTCATCTCTGTGCATGGGAGCATAGGAGAAGGTAAGTATATTGCTTGTAACTTCGTTTTCTTCATAGTGGAAGTTTGTGAAATTGCGTCGGGTAGTCTAACAAGACCCCCTATGCATACACGTGCGGAAGCTTAAGGAGCAACTAGAATTATGGCTAAGTCCTCCGGGGGGCGATTAGGACCTTTTGAAATTCTTTTCGCCTACTTACACAATTTAACAAATTAAACTAATTAAGCGAGAACACTTTCGGCTTCCAAGCCTAAGTGGGTCCAATCAAAAGACTAGCAAATGATAAGTGCAATCAGCAACCTAGTTTAATCAACACATGTGAACTATAGAGGATGGATCAAGAAATGCTCAAGTCAACATGAGGTAGTGAAAGTACATCTTGTGAGTGTGGAGGTGCCTATCAAGTGACTAGCATGCATTCCTAACTAAGCATTCATAATTAACCAATTAAACTCAATGCATAAAAAGAAATGTACTCAAGAACAATTACAAACACAAGGATGTATAGTGGTTCGACTACTTGTCTACTTCATTCCCGGTTCAAGTACTCAATCCTTTGAGCACACCGGCATTCACTGGGGAGTTTAAATCTGGTTCCTCCTAACTAAGGTGTTTTAACTTGGATCCACCCAACCGGGGAGTTTACAGGTTCCTCCCAACCTACACGTTTGCACCCGTGTTGGTGGCTCCCCTTGGAGACTTCGTTTAGGCCCGAAAAATGTGCTAAGGAACGGCTAACGTCCCTAGATTTTAGGCCGACTAACAGGCCAAGGATCGGCTAACGACCCTGGTTCGAGTTTGCCAAACAAACTCTACACTAAACTCCCACAGGGAATTGAGTGGATGGACTCATAACAAGACAACCTTACTTGTCGGATTGAGCCCCTTTGTAGCGCCACTTTGGGTTGCTTCTTCTCGCTCTCCCGTGCTTGAATCAGCTCCCCTTGTGCTCCCTCGATCTTTGACGTCGTTGCTTCGCCAAGGCTTCAGCTCCAAGATCAGCTACCTTGCATGTGATGCTCCAATGGAGATGCGTAAGGTGCTAAGGAATGGTGAATCCTCTACAAATGGTGGGAAATAGGTTTCCTAGAGGAATACACCGATTTGGACTCCTAGGTAGTGTTTAGACAAGGGATTTAACTATCATCAAGGTGTCTAAACCCTAGGAATCAAGAGGGATCAAGTCCATTCTCAAGATGCCATTGAATGGCCCAAGCTTGTGATAAAAACACAAGGAGAATGACTTGCTATGGGTTTGGGATAGAGCCTCTGATGGTCTCTAGCAATGGTGGCTTCTAACTCCTCAAAATCCCATCACTTTTTGCTAAAAAACGAATCTCCCATCTTAAATAGATTTTCTTCCAACAGTCAAAAAATGGGCAGATTCGCGTATCTCCGATTGATCGGAAAAAGGTCCGATTGATCGGAGACCTGTCCGATTGATAAAAAATCACTCTAATGAATTCTCTGGAAGATATTCTGATTGATCGGAAACATGGTCCGATTGATCAGACTAACCCCTTCCGATGGATCGGAGACTGTTCGATTGATCGAAAATATGTCCAGTGGATTTTCAAGTTTGCTGCGACAATTTTCGATTGATCGGAACTTCGGTCCAATTGATCAGAGTTCGACCGGAGCCAATGTCCGATTGATCAGAGATCAATCAGAAATCAGAGATCAATCGGAAACTGTTGTTTGAGCCGTTTTGATTACAGCAGCTTCCACCTCTTTAATTAGTCTAACTTATCATGTTGTTCATGGAGTTCTAAGACTAATGATGATGACTAAGGGTATACCTAGTTGGTCCAAGTCATCTAAGAGGTTATGGTTTTGGGTAGGTTCAAGGCAAGGCACACCAAGGCATCTCTTTTACCTGTTTCTTTATCCTTGATGTAGCAGGTCCGTCTTGTGTCTTCGGTCTTTGTCTTCATCAAGCTCAACCGACACTAGACTCACTAACCTAAGTGATTGACAAACAAGGTACACTAGTATGCCACAGAAAAGTGCACTAACATTTGCACCGTGGTTTTTTACCCTTGTTGGGGTTTTTTCCACGTAAATTTTGTCTTGTGGATTGTTGGTTTTGGTGAACTCTACTTCTAGTTATTATTTCTTCCTGTTTATCGTTTGTGGGTGAGATCGGAGATTGGATCTCGGTTCACCGACGTTGTTGGCGTACTGTGCAACATAACTGGCATACCTGATTGGGCCATCTGTTTTCTGATCTTGATCTTCTGCACTTGGAATTGCCGTAGAGAAAAACTTGGAGATGGGAGTTCGATTTTTCTATCTATTTCGGATTGGGGACCCATCATTATTTTTATAGGAATCTTTAGATGGGTGTTGCATTGTTTGAAACGCATCACAACACTGCAACCCCTCTGCTCCACACGAATTCGGTTATATCAGAGTCCATGTTCTACTATAACACTGTAATAGGGAAGTTTAAATTCACCACTCCTTGTTATGCTTTGCGAGATCACATCTATAGTGAGGTCCACTGGTCAGTCCACACATATTCATGACATTTGTATTAGTTCTAGGCCACTGATCAGTTGGGCCCACTTTATAAAAAACTTCCATGGGCAAGGGTCTGGGTGTGGGCAGTAAGGTAGTCTGGCTGGTGGCGCTAGTTAGCGCACTTTACACTTCGCACTTCGCACTTCGCATGTGTCCCAAAGTAGTCACTCCCTCGAGACCTTACATGAACCGTTGCGAGACGGTGCGAGTTGCAATGCGAAGGCAGGAAGGAGTGATCAATTGAGGCTGAGAGCCTTATATAAGGTTAGTTTTTTTTACTATTGAAGATGTGACCGTTGTGCATGAAATTGTCATGCAACAATCATAACTATGTAGAAATTGTTGTATATTTAAACAACAAACATGCAACGATTATGAACATGTAGCCAACAACAAATAGAAAACAGTCATAAATTACTAGTTTCCAACAGTCAGACACAACTATAAACGACTAGTTTCCAACAGTTAGAAAATGACCATACGAATTATGAGCCCAATCATAACCCCCAGCCCCTGGTGCCTATATAAGCTTGAGTTCATTTCATAGCAATAGAAGCAATTCAAATATCAGCTAGAAAAAATAAAAATTAGTCTCGTTTTTACAAGTTAGTAATAGACTCGAACTCATTAAGTTCAGAGTCAATCACCGTGTCTGTCAAAGACTAATTACGTTAGTCGAGTTCCAACTGTGATCCATTCGTGATTGGTCCCCCATTACCAAACAAACTTGTCGTATCTTGGAAGCAATTCATCAACAACACATCAACATTCTATGATATAAGAGGAGGGGCCAAATTAGGCTTTAAGAATAATGTATATTATACGTGATTCAGCTTGAATAATCAAAGTTCTTTTTTCGAGAATATTTTTCCAACCATGAATGGTTGCGAAAAGTTGACCATCCTCATCCATTGCGGACATGCGCCCAACCATGGTGTTGATCATCCACCCATGTATAGAGCCTTGTCCATCTCTACATAAGCGCAGCTTTGAATATTGCACGGGTGCTCAGATTTGAAAGGGTAACCCTAAAGATAGGCCGCGGTATCCCAAACAAACTTACAGCTAAAGCAAATTTTTTTTTTTTCCAGCCATCTTTTCTTTCCTTTTTTCACACACGCGCACGCTCATACCTACACACCACAATGGATACTCAAACTCATGAGCTCTGTGTCGAAACTCTTGTGAGTCTACCACAAGAGTTGTTGCGTGATTAAATCAGCCTTTTTGACCGGTGGGGCAGCCATCCATTTGTTGAGTGACTGCCCCAAGCCCCAAGGTTGAAAAAGCCTGACTTTTAGACTTGAAGATCTACACAACCTTATCAGCGGACGAAATGCCCCTATCCTGCACGTATGCTTTTGTGGGACGTGTGGTTGCATATAGACGGGTGAGATTTGTATTGTTCATTTGATGTCCTCTAGATATCAATCGTGGCAGTCCAAATGATGCTGCTCCGATAATCCAAACCATCCAACTGGAGGCCACGAATGGACGGTTAGAAAAAAACTGATGTAATTAGGATGGTCTACAGATGGTTAATACATAAAAGACGAGATGCATTGATTGCATCCGACCCGCCAATTGATGGCATTGATGGACTTTTATTTATAACCGTCCATTCCTATCATTAAAAGTCCTTGAAATCTGTGGCTAGGATCATCCTGCCTGGTGCAGTCCTTTTTGGCACGGTAAATTCCATGCCATGGCCAACAAATCAACCAGTGGATTTATATCACCATGTATATGAAGGTGCAAAGCTTTATAAGATACAACCGGTTGCACCGGAGACAAACTATTGTAACAGTTAACCGCCATCATCCTTATGAAAAGTGGTGTTGACTCATCCACGTGGTATGTGGCATTCATGTGCAACTATCCAAAACATCCAGAAACTGTGGCTGGAGCATATATGTAAGATTAATCCTAACCATCCAAATGATGCTTATCAGATGAACGGTTAGAAGTAAATTAATGTGTGTTCTAAATTCGAAGGGAAAAATGAGATGTCTCCAGACCATCCAAAAATCAACTGAACCACGAACATTTCAGAGATTTGGGTGAAATTAATCAGTGGTCGGGATCGCCTAACAGCAACAGTAGATATTTTGTGCTCTGGGAGAAATTCAATACTTACAGGTAGCGCAGGTGCCTAAAATTGCCAATAAATGGTGGCAGGGAACCCTCTATTCCATTTCCTGCCAAATTCCTGCAATATATAGAAAACACTTGGTGACTTGTGACACGTGTAAAAGACCATAGCCGTTCATCGGGTGGGAGCTTACTTTGCAGATTACCTAAGTAACAGAGCTTTAACTCTAAATTGATAGGCCACACGTGTACGTTGAATGCTTATTATTGGCCAACTTCCCTTGCCATGCAGTTACATATCTCTTACATGTGTGGCCCACGCCATGAGCACATCCATCGGATTGAGTGAACTTTGGAGGGCTATGGTTAATAATCTTAGCCTTCGGTTTGCTTGTAATAGACTTGAGCCCAACCTAGGGCTGTCACTGTCAGGCGTGGCCCGAACAGTTCACAACGGGCCAAAGCCAACTCAAGTCCTATAGTCGTGTTGGCCCCGGCCCAACCCGACCAAATATTAAGAACAATGAGCTTGACCCTAGCCGGCCAAATTATTGACCATGCCCAATCTTTTTAAACGTGCCGAGTCCCGACCTGACTCGCTCTGGCCTATGGATAAAAATGAATCAGATTAGTTATGCTACCCGTCTCAGTTGATTTGGACTTGGTCCAGCCCATCCGGTTCGACACCATGAGTCACCCAGAGTAGGATGAGTCGGGACAATTCACTCCCGATTTGGGTGAGTCGCGTCTCGACTCGAGACCAGACGGCACAGTAGTCCCGCCCAGTACTTTACCCTGCTATAGTTTGACCATCAATACTCAGGCATCTAGAATGCATACACATGGCATTCATTAACTCAAAGTAAACCGTCCAAAAACATGAGACCAACTGTAGATAATTACTCCTCCAAAGTACAATGGATTGAATGATCATAACCTTTGATTAATGGATATTTATCCTTGGAATTCAGACCATTGAATAGCTTTCTTTTCAGCTCTACATCAAGTATCCGCCAACCAGCCACTCAAGAATTTAAATAAACATAGGTTTTGATTCACAATCCATTTAACCAGGGTCCCAAGATTTGGACGGTTGATCTTAGTTACTTATACTATGGGTTTACAAAATCTTAGTCCCGGAGTATCAACTATAAGGCTCTACCAGAACATCAAAGCGTGTTAGTTATGGGTACCGCCGACGCGGATTACCTGCCAAACAACTACCTACGCTGGGAACCTAGGTGGGGCCCACCGTGATGTTTATAATAAATCCACCTCATCCATCCGTTTTTTGAGCTCATTTGAAAACCTGAGAGAAATATTGAACCGGATCCAAGACTTAAGTGGGCTGCACAAAAAGAAAAGGCAGGTAGGGAAATTCCTGCCGTTGAAACCTCTCTGGGTCCCACTGTGATGTTTATATGCCATCCATACCGTTTATAACGTCATTTGTACTGGGATGAACTGAAAATAAAAATATTAACCTGATTTCAATCTTCTTTGTCCCCACGAATATTTCAACTGTGGATGTTTAATCCTCACGTTTCGGCCCACTTGATTCTTGGATCCTGTTATTTTTTGGTATAACATCTTAAAATGATCTCACAAAACGGATGGACGGGGTGGATTTCTAAAAACACATCACCGTGGGCCCCGGCCAGGTTCCCAGCGTAGAAACTTTATGGGAAAGGCTTTCGCAGGGAATCCGCGTCCCGGTACGGCAACAACAACAACGACAACGAAAAAACACAGAAAATTCGTACAGATATGCGAGGAAAGACAGGTTTCGGAACTCTTCCGGAAATGCCCCGTTCACCTGCAGGTCCGTTGGTGGTGTGCTGAAAAGAAAAAGAATAAAATATAAGTAGGGTCACCGAATAGGTAGTCCACTGCACCTTTACGAACACGTGGTATTTACCCAAAATGATCTAAGCCATTCATCTGGTAGTTCCTTATATGGATGAGCTACTACACATAGATCAAGACGATCAAGAAATCCTAAACATCCAAGGCCCACCAGATATTGGTCCACTTGATAAATAATAATTTCGAACCAAGTTGGCATATCTGAGTGTATACGTACATTTTGGTTATGTGGCAGGTGGATCCACCCTTGGATGAGCAATTTCATTGGATCCATTGGTCGCTGATACTTGATGAATTAAAAACGGCATTCCCGCTGCATGGCTCTCCGCTTATTTTCCATTCATAAGAATCAGAAACACCGAAACGTTGTAAAATGGCTCTAAGAGCTCCCACTGCCATACGCATATAAAAAAAATGTTATGATAAACCCATGAAGACCACAACTAATCAATGGCTATTGGAAAAAAAAAAAAAAAAAAAAAAAAAAAGTAGGAAAGGAGTTGAAAATTATCATAAGTTTCAAAATGCATGGGGCCCACCCGTGATGTGAATGTGGAATTGAAACCGTGACTCTAGTGTACCTCCTTGCATACGTGCACCATATATCCCAAGATCATCCACAACAAAAGCTAGGGTAGGTAGGACATCCCTAAAACATGTATATATATTCACTTTTTTGACCCCTCTAAATTTCGGAATGGATATCCGGTTTATACCTTCATCTTAGTGGGATTCACCTGATGACCGGGTTCGATGGCATATAAACAACAAGGTCAACCCTACATTCCATATGGCAGGTTGATGGAACTCACACATCATAGAGGGTCGCATAATCTCCAACATATGGTAATTAATGATCAAGGGCTTGATATCATTCCCCGAATTACAATTAGATCATCAAGTTTACATATTCCAATGGAGAGTTTCTTTTTGCTGTCCCATCAATGGTGCGGCCCATCGGATGCACGGTTTGGATCATTGAAACATGCCCCAAATCAATATGTTCCCGTGAATGCCTGTAGTTCCTCTGCTCAGCAGCATGTGCATGATTCTATACACGTTGGGGGATGGCTTGATGATCAAAACCGTTGATCTTATGTCATGCACGTGGGAGACGCCCTGAAAATCGTTGAGATTGCAAAATCCGAACGCATCCATTGATTGTCTACAAATGTACGAGTTTGTAGATCCTCATATTCAAGCAAAAATATTTCAAAGAAAAGGAAAAAAAAAAAAAAAAAATCCAATGAGGTGGTTTTCTCGGATTGATGTAATCCAAGGTAAGGCCCATCACTAGACGCTTTGGATGGTTTTTATTGACTGCATGGAAATCCAATCTGTGAAATTGGTGGGTCATGCCACAAAGATCATCTAGAACGAAAACTGAAACAACCCACTTAGTGGTGGGCCACAATTGCGCATTGGGTCAAGCCACCGGTTGTCCACTTATTCTAATGGTGTAGCATGATGAATGTGTTCGACACAAATTTAGTATTCCGTTTGATCTGCATATGTGAAGCGTGCCAGAGCCACAACTTTAATCGAATAAGACGCCTTCTGACCCCAAGCAGTGAAATAGATCAATCAAGTCTATATATATTGACAATCTATCGAGCCACTGATTGAGCAAAATCAGATAATCGGGGAAGGGGAGGATGTGTCCTTCCAATAAGGTTTTTTTTTTTTTTTATCTTTCTTTTGCCTTTGAAGAAATTGTCAGGTTTTTTTCAAAATAGAAAGAAAAGAAAATTGATCATTTTTTTTTTTAATTTATAAAGAAGAGGAGAATGGTTGTCACTTTTTGTGATTGTTAGTAACCATTCATTTGTGAACGGCGATGCCTCTTGATGAATGGAACATTTTTTAATTTCGAATTAAAAGTGACGAGATGCCATTAATGGTGGTCGGAAGCAATTAATGAAGATACAATACCTTGAAAAATCATGTATATATGAAAGAGCATGTGCTTTTTCATGAAAAAAGTTCTCTAATGTCCCCTGAAAGTCTATATAAACCCATATTTAGGTCAGTTTGAATCACAACAACAATTCCAACAATTTCCTTTCATTCTTCTCCATTTTCGTTCTGGGTGTTTTACGAAAAGTTGTAATTTTCAGGTGGTAAACTATAAACAGTTTTTTCAAGCAGTAAACTGCAAACAATTTTCATGAGGTAAATTATAACAACATAGAAGTCAGGGTGTACGCTGCAAAAGTATGTTCAGGTGCGATTTTTCAATTTTACGGGCTGAAACCTACATTTCTCCGATTTTGGAGAAGAGCCTTATTGTATCCTAGAGGCAAATTTGTTGTAACCCTCTTGTAAACTGGTTTAATTATCAATAGGGTGTGAATATCGCTTTAAAGATACCGACATCGTAACACACCTTAAGCATATTTTTACATGAGTTTTTTTTTTATTTATTTCCTCCCCAAATCTAACAATTTTAAGGCAATATTATGTCATCTTTTATGAGTCATCCTAACTTTATTAGAGAATTCACTTGCTCACTCAAGATCCTCCTTCACCATTATCCAACAATGATACAGCGGAACAAATTCAAAAGTGACAAGAATGGAAACGTAACGATTAGCTAAGAATATTTCGTGCGTAAACTCCAAGCTCAATATTGAGTCCTTGTTTGAGTATATATGCTTTCAAACCGAAAGTGATAGCAAGAAGGTTATGAAACCCCCTCTTCAAACGTGAGAAAGGCATTTATAAACCCAAGAGAAAATAGAGAGAGAGTGAGAGAGCCAAGTCGACTCGCCCAGTTTCTGGGTTGAGTAAAGTGGTTTAGGTCTTTGTCCAATGCCTTTTACTAGACATGGATTGAGAAGAAGAAAGGAGAAAAAGTGAAGGAGTGAGGGAGAGCCAAAGTCGAGTTGCGATGAGTAGAGTCGTACTAAGTCGATTCACTAGGTGACTCACTAAATACACTAGACTTAGTTTGAGTTCTGGGCTAAGTCAAGCCACGTTAACAATACTAAAGTAGGTAAACCATCTCATACAATTTTTTTCATTAAAAAATCTAGATTCGTAATCTTTTCTAGTTTAATTCAATGACTCACTAACTTAGGATTGAATTCGAGTTGAGTCTATGTCAAGTAGACTTGGAATCCTTAGAGTGAGAGCTAAACAAACAGCCAAAGTGATTGCTCTCTAAATTCACACTGAGTCGTGTCGAATTCCAACCAAATCACATCGAGTCACACCAAGTCGAGCCAAGTCAAACCAAATTCAAGTTTAGTCAAGTCTAGTTCAAGTATGAGTAGGTTTCAACCATATTCAAGAGGATTTCACACTAACCTAGGTGGGTGATTCTCCTGGTTTTGTTAATTGCAAATTTTACAATTATATTTCATACACTTTTAATTTGATTATCGTTCAGATTAACCTAAATCTGAGCTTATGCCTAAGATAATAGGTTTGATAAATTTATTAAGACCAAAACATGAATATACCTTGAGTTTCAGAAAATCACTGTGATTTAAGGATTGAATTCAATATAGAATTGTGTATTTGTATTGATATGATGAATTTATTGTTTTATATCTAGATTGGAATGTCGATTGTGAGATTTCATTCATATTACATGCATACATTCATTGAATGAGAATTGAAATCGAGATCACTTGTGCATTGCCTTGGGTTTCCTAAAATGACATGCTTCGTACTTTCTCTTAAGTTCCCTAAAATATAATCATGGTCGCTCTGCCTTTAGACCAAAAAGGAACACAGTGTTCTACCAATGGATTGTCTTAAAATGCCATGCTTAGTGCTCTACTTTGGAAACTCTTAAAATGAATAAGGTGCTTTGCCATGGATTACCTAAAATGAAGCAGGAGTGCTTTACCCCAGAATCACCCTAAAATTATGTGTAGAATCACCCTAAAATTATGTGTATAGGTGCAGTACTGCCCTAGACATTCCTAGAAGCATAGATTGATAAGTTATGATGTTCATGACTTAGGGGAAACATTATATCCATTGTATCTCTTGCATTACTATTTATGATATTATTTCATTATGCTTTATTTTGAATTTATTTTACTAACTGTATAAATTTAAAATTTTTAAAAGTTGGAAGAATATGATCCTACTGAGTTGTTTTACTCACCCCAATTAATAATTTTTATAGGCGTCAAGTTGGAATATTATGAGTAGTTAGGCCTCTACTACAAGTTTTCCTTCTGTTCATTAGGTTTAGTTTGAATTTGAAATTTCAATGTAATAGCAAGATTATTTAACATTAGAGGCTTGAATTAATGATAGTATGTTAATGAGATTTATTTCCGTAGTATTTTTCCTTTATGGCCCGTTTGGGACCATGGATTTGAGGAGAAGTGAGGAGAAGTGGATTCCATGATATGAATTCTCATCAATTCCAATTCTTATCAATTCCAGATTTTCTGTTTGGCAGCCAAGATTTGGAGAGAAATCAAACATGAAGGAATGGACGGTGTAAATTTTAATCCCACCATATGCCCACCGTATTAGCCTCGATTTTTAAATCCATACCATTCATCCATTTTTACAGATCATTTTATGCCAAGATCCAAAAAATAAAGCAAATCCACATCTAAAGTGGACCATAAAACAAGAAAAAATGAAGAGTGAGACCTTTATGATGCACAAAAGTTTTGGATTAAACTGAAATTTATGTGGTCCCTTCATCCAGGTCTTTGTGACCTTATCAACAAGTTGGATGGAAAACATACATCATGTTGGGTCCCATAGTTAGGGACACATTACGGTGGGTCCCACGTTGGGAAGGATTTCTCCTCAAATCCCACCTTTTTTTGAGGATTTGAAAAAGGGCTAAAAGTGCCTTTTTGAGTTCTCCTGGATTCCTCTCAAATCCACTTCTCATCAAATCCATGGTGTCAAACAGAATAAAACAACCAGTTTCTCCTCCTTTCTCCTCAAATCCATTGTGCCAAATGGGCCATTACTTTAGCTTTGAATGACTATTGAAATCGAATGAATTATGTGGGTTAGAATGAATATTAATTTAATTACTTCATGAGCTTAAGATTTAGGTCTTAAGTAGCCCTACTCAAGTGTCCAAATTTCGAGGTGTGACACCTTTTGACCATGACATAAAACTAGAAAGGAATAATAATGAAGAAGTATTTTGGACTAAATATGCTAGTGTCATTAGCCTTATATCCTATGCCTTAAATTGCACTAGGCTAGACATTGCATTTGTAATAAGAAAATTAAGTCAATATTTTAATAGTCCGACTTACATGAATTAGAATGCAAATTGGAGGGTCTTAAGGTATCTAAAAAGAACGTGGGATCTTGATATTCATTACCAAAAAATTTCAACTTAGTTTAAGGTTATAGTGATGCAGACTAGAATTTAAGAGCAGATGATTCCAAATCCAATAGTGGCTTTATCTTCACCATGGTAGGTGGAGCAATTTCATGAAAATAAAAAAAGAACGAGCTTGTATAACACATTCCACTATAAAATCTGATTTGGATTCTTTGATAATAGTCATTAAGGAGGAAGAATGGATTAAAACTTTGTTGGTCGATATACCCTTCTAGGTAAAATCAATTCTATTAATACCCATCACTACAATAGCTTAGCAAAGATAGGAACAGCTAATAACAAATTTTAGAATGAAACATCTTGACAAATTCATCTAAAGTAAGTTATTTGAGATAACTATTGAATAATTTTATTATAACTTTAGACTTTATAAGATTATCATGGATCCTTTAACCAAAAGCTTAATTAAAAATAAAAAAGTTCGGAAAATATAGAGTGAGATGGGACATAAGCCCATAAAAATGAATAACTAGAAATAATAACTCAACCTAATAACTTGAGACTTTAAAAATTATATTTAATGAGAAAAATAAGTTTTCATATAATTCTTAGTTGAAGCACTTTATAAAATTAAGAAGAAATCACATCTCAGAGTCTCTCTCTATGATATAAGTAATATTATTCTTTATAATGGGCTAAGGTTGAGTTTATCTCTTAATGAGTTTATAGCTTATAAGATAGTGTCATAATTATTACATAAATCCTTAATAAACTTACTTATATGAGTGTGAAAATGGAGTAGCTTCCTATAAGAATTTGACTAATTCATTAGAGCATTTGTGAAACCGAGGTATTGCACATAGTTGCAAAATCCAACCCTGAACAACCTTTAAACTCCTAACTACTGTGTCTCGCGTATGGTCGACATTTAGTTCAAGATCCAGTTCTAATGACCCTAGTGAATTTTAGAGCTATATATAATTTTTTTTAAATAGATTCAAACCATTTACCTTTTCATCTAGTCATCCAATCATCCATCTATCCATTAATTTATGTGAACATGCATTTCTATATGCATGGATCCATGAATTCATTCAACAAATTCATCCATCCATTTGTCAATTGTCAATCTTGCATTAAAATTATCTATCTATCCATTCTTAGTTATTAATATGTTCATAGGATCATCCAACCATTAGGTCTTTATCCATTCATCATCCACCCATTAATGCATCCAACCGTTAGATTGTTCGTTCATGCATATGTTTAAGCATCCATCCATTCATCTAGCTATCTATACATCCATTAGTTTAATTGATAGTGCATCCATATGGTGACCGTTCCTATTGATAGCGAAAGCGCCAAACGCAAAGGACAAAATAGTTCAATTGAGAGCTTTTATTTGTTGATTTTCCACCATTCAAAGTGAAAATCATAATATAAACGATGTAGATCATTGGAAGATGACCCAGATTCCAAGGCTTAGTCCCGACTCATCATAACGCTCTACTTCCGGATGTGGTCGAGCAGACCTCTTTCCAAATTCACGAGTTTCCTGAACCCGCCATGCATGTAAAATGCAGTTGGGGTTGATGTGCATGGACCGGCATGTTCCAGTGTAGAGTCTGAGATCCAAGACGTAAATAATGTGGGCCCCTACATGTAATTTCGCTGGTGAAGAACTAGGATGTTTCCTTAATCAAGTGGGCCGCAATTTTATTTAAAAACTTTGGCTAAAGTTTTTTAGCCATACACTTGAATGGCATGAGATTGGTGCCAGGCCGTCGAAATAGTAAAGCAGATGGATGGATGGCTAGGATAGCATGCCCATTTGCCACTTTGGCTCATATGGTTGAGCGTAGGTGAGATGCCTTGCACATGCGCGTGGACCCTGGATCCTCTCGTCCCGTTCTTAAAACATCGATATCAACCGTGGTCATGTGGGTGGGTCACAGTCCAATTGAACAGCTCCATTACACCAGGCATCACAGAGTCAGAAAATATGCAGAACACAGCTTTATTTTGGACTCGAGTCGGCCACACAATTTTGTTTCATGAAGATAATGGAAAGAAATTTGAAAAGCCGAATCACTCTCAGCCACGTGATAATAGACCATTTTTGAGTTCTGGTATCTCATTCGCTACACAGTGTACATATTTTTGCCAATCTGGACCATTCAATTCGCGTGTCCCATTGTCGATTGAAAATAGATCCAAATTAGAACTGATCTAACCATCTTCATCATCCTATTTTTTCTACTTGAATTTGAACCATTGATGTTTTATTTCCATTCATCCATTTGATAGCCAACAATTGGATCATTGGGACAGTTCAAGTAATTATGGCATTACAATCCTATAATGCATCCAAACGCAGCCTAAGCATCTTTCCCCGGACCATGGATGTGGTCACTTGCGATTTGGTGGACACCCAAACATGCCAAAGACACCTAAATGCTTCTATCTCCCAGTATGCCTTTATGTATGCCATATGGACTGGATTGGATATGGATCGGAAATCCAATGACCGGTAGATCTCAGCTTAAATAAATTAAAAACTTTGTCCTCGCATCGGGAAAATTGGATGGTCCAATTGTTGTACTTAGATCGTCCACTGGGCCTTTTTTTTTTTCAGGGGTTAGTTCACACACCCCATTGTTAGTACACCCACCCACCCTTGTTAGTCACATCACAATGTTAGCCACCCCACCATGGGAATCGATACCATGGCCTCATTGTTGAAATGAGGCTGCCTTTTTTAAGTTGTGGCTTCTTTTTCAATTATACATCCAATGATGAGCCTTAGCAGAGATTTTTTTTTTTTTTTTACACACACAAACCATGATGGGTACTCGAACCCATGATCTCAGTGCTGAAAGCAACAGGGTCAACTACTGAGCCATGAGTAGGGACCCACTGAGCCTATCATGCACTCATTTGATAGGGTGTTCTTTGCACTTATAGTGCTCTGGATCAATCTTTGATCCATATGGTCAGCAGCTAAGCATCATTTTCCGAAGATATAGAACATCCATCTGGTGGCCTACAACATCACCTCAGCCCAGGAAATTGCACCAGACTCTTGATCCACAAACAAATGATCACAGGCTAAAAAGAAAAAGAAAAAAAATGATGAAAATGATCGGCTACTGGGTAAAAATGCAATTCCCAGATACCTGCAGGTGTCCAATTGACACAACTTCTGGTCCAGGGCTCATATATAGTACAGATCAGAATTAGATGGATGGTCATGATTGTGTTTTTCTCCGTCAGATGCCTTGACAAATAGCAAAAAAAAAAAAAAAAATTCAACTTTTACTTGATCGCCTTCTTGTCATCTAAGCCTTGTTCCAATTAATTGAAGTCGGCGACATGAGGCATCCTGCTCAGCACAGGATTCATTATCTAAGCCTTGTTCCAATTAAGAAATGCCATCCACCAACCTAACACAACCCTCGGCCTTTTATCTAAGTTTGGGACCAGCGATGAGAACCAAGGCTCCCAGTGGGCGAGTTCTCAGATAATTCCCAATGCTACTCATTGAAAGAAAATATATCAAAACAAAGTGACACTTGGGTTTCAATCAAAAGATTCAAAACAAGGGAAAATGAAGTCCTTGTTAAGATAAAACTCTTAAATTTTCATGAGAGAGAGAGAGAGTGAGATTGAGATTCCAAGGATGCAAACCTTCAGATGGGTCTGTTGTAGCATTAGTTATGGCTTGAGCTTTGCATCTCTCCACCAAACACAAGAGGTGTATGCACCAGAAGCAAAAGGCAAGCAGTGTGTGAGATGGAGATTTTGGCATGGACGATCTTTTCATCATTCCAGGGACGGGAGGTGTAGTGTAGCTATAGAACTTAAAACCGAGAATCCTATAAATAGATAGGTTTCTCTATTTAATACAAGAGTTGCCACCCATAATATCTTTTTTCTAACCCCTACTACTGTGTCAGAACAATTCTACTTGCAGTGAGCACAGTAAATGAAAGCTAAAACGCTGTGGGTGACTTCTTTCGAGACAAGTTGTAGGAGTAAGCTGACCTCATTCCTTAGGACGTAAGGATACCCGCATTGAATGACTTCAGTGGTGTTGGCAGGACAGCTCCTTCAGCTGATTATTTAGTAGCTTGTATTAGTATCCTTTTCCTAATTGACCTCGCAAACTCTTTAACTTCAGCTGTTTATTTACTAGCTGGTAGTAGTATCCTTTTCTTATTTGAGCGCGTGAACTCTAGTTTAATTACTCTTCCATAACTCCATTTATGTGGCCATCTCACTAGCTGTTAGAGCTGGGCACAAACCAAGCCAGCTCGAAAGCCCGGCTCGGCTCAGACTGGTTCGAATAAAAGTTAAAACCAAACCAAGCCTCGAAGTCAATCTTGATTTGAAAAAACAAACCAAGCTCAAACTAGGATAGTACCGGCTCAGCTAGATTTGATTCAGCTCGTAAATTATAAGCACAAGGTTTCCTATGGTGTGATCCACGTGAGCTTTGGATATGATTCCATCATGTCCTAAAACAATGTGTAAAAACAAATGGATGGCATGAATAATACATATACATGACGACATGAATAATACATCGTACATATACATGAATGTACACTTGTTTCCTTGCACTTGTAAAATTATGCTGATGTACTTTTGTTTGAAAAAGGATCTTACATGTCTATTATGAAGTTACATGTCTCTCTCTCTCTCTCTCTCTCTCTCTCTCTCTCTATATATATATATATATATATATATATATATATATATATATATATATATATATATATATATATATATATATATGTCTTTTCTAACTTTTTAAATTCTTTTCTATTTAAACAAATAAAATAGAAAAAAGAGCCACCATCCGTTCGAACTCGGCCTAGCCCAGTTTGTAATTTTTGGCCAAATTGATCTCAGCTCAAACCAAATTTTTCTTTAGCAAACTAAACTCGGGTTGCATGGGTTGGCCCGAAACCCAAACCGGGCCAATCCACAAATTGGGGTGGCACAAAAACAAGCCAAATCAAACTAAGGCTTACTGTGCCCAGCCTAGATTGTTGCCCACATCTTTGAATTGACTAAGACGGTCCACTAGACCACGAAATAACTAAGGGCTCGTTTGACATCTTTACTTTAAGGGGGCGTTTGACATCTCTACAAATAAGAGCTTATTTTAAAAAAAAAAAAATAAGCTTTTAGACTGTTTGGTAGAAGTTTAATTAAGTACTTATTTTTTTAGAAAGTAGCAAATAAGCTTATAAGTTGATGAGGTGTTACTTTTTGAAACGGAGTTTATTTGGCTAAAGCAAGTAGACAATTTGGCAAGTAATTCCCATCCTAGCATCTTCTCTTCTCTTTACCATTTCTTCAAGGTAGGCCCATATGACAAATGGTCCATATCAAAGGTGGGCCTACATAATGCACTGTCACATCAAATGTGAGCCCCACATGATGGATGACCTAGGTCAAAGTGTAGCCCTGTATGATGAACTATTCACATCAAGCAGGCCCTACTTGATGGATCATCCACATCAAAGGTTGGACCCACATGATGGATGCTAGACATTGAATGTGGTACCACATGGTAGAAGGTTGACATTAAAGGCGGGCCCACATGATGAATGACCCATATTGAAGGTTGGGCCCCACATAATGGATGGTCCTTAGCAAAGGTGGGACCTACATGATGGATGGTGGACATCAAAGGTGGGTCCCACATGATGGACTATCCACATCAAGTGGTCCCCACATGATCGATGGTCCACCAAAAAAGGTGGGACCCACATAATGGATGGTCCACATCAAAGGTAGGACCCACGCAATGGATGGGAGATATTGAATGTGGGACAACATGCTGGAAGGTTGATATTAAAGGTGGGCCTATATGATGAGTGACCCATATTGAAGGTTGGTCCCCACATGATGGATGGTCCATAGCCAAGGTGGGACCTACATGATGGATGGTGGACATCAAAGGTGGGTCTCACATGATGGACTATCCACATCAAGTGGGCCCCACATGATAGATGGTCCACAACAAAGTTGGGACCCACATGATGGATGGTGGACATCAAAGATGGGCCTCTCATGATGAACTATTCATATTGAAGTAGGCCCCACATCAAGGTGGGCCCACATAATGAAAGGTTCACATCAAAGGTGGGCCCCACATATCAAAGTGTTGCCCAACATGACGGAACACACACATCAAGTGGTTCCCATTTTATTGAAAGTCCACGTCAAGAGGTGGGACCCCACATGATGAATGATGGTCATTGAAGGTGGGCCCACATGATGGCCGGTTGATATCAAAGATGGCCGGTAGTTTGCAATTAATCTTATGTTTGCAAATAGCATGGGAAAAGATGATTGCAAATTAGATGATTAATTGCCATGAAGATTGCAAATTAATGGACGGTTGAAGAAATGAAAATATCGGGCAGCAACAGCCATGATGTGGAATTCTCAGTCTACTTGCTCGCATGAGCTGTAAAAAGAGCTTCGCGTGAAGTACGTCCTGCTGCTGCCAACATTTCATGGACCAGAAAAAAAAGAAAAGGGAAAAAAGATTTGTCCGCTCATCAGATGCGCTACAATACACTATTACAATATTCACATTTGGCCTTTTTTAAACCGTCCATTTTTAGATACAAGTGTTTCGGGCCTGATTAGTGGGCCTAGTAATGGCCTGGATCATACACGCTGCGTTCACACATGTTTCATGAAGCGGCTTTGCATATCTCACGTGAGCGTGCATGCTTTCTCTTACCATGTCAGGTAAACCTTCTCCACCGAGAACGTGTGACCCAAAGTTTTGTGGGTCATCTGGATGTCAACACGACATCTGGAGAAAAATTTTGCTACACCCCCGATTTAGCTAAGCTAGCTACACCGGGTGTAGCGATGACCCCACCTTGATGTATATATTGTATCCACGCCGTCCATCCAATTTTTGAGATCATTTTGAGGCGTGAAACCAAAAATGAGGCAGATCCAAAGCTCAAGTGGACCCCAAGAAGTTTTTAATAGTTATCGTTCAATGCCCACTATTTTCTGGCTGGGTCTACTTGTTCTTTGGATCTACCTCATTTTTTGTTTCATGCCCTAAAATGATCTCTTCAAATGGATGGACAGAGTGGATACAACACATACATCATGGTGGGGTGATTTCTACACCCGGTGTAGCTAGCGTAGGTGGGTGTAGCAAAAAAAATTTCTCGTGTACAGACCTACGGACGTAGATTGCAGGACGCGGGATTAGGTGCTACCCGCGCCTGTTCCAAGCTCGGGACAGGCTGAGCTCCGAGGGGCCTCCGTGATGTATGGATTTCATCCACACCGTCCATTCATTTTTTCAAATAATTTTAGATTATGAGCCCTAAAATAATTAAGATCCAAGGGTCAAGTGGACCATACAGTGAGGATTAAATTCCTGCTGTTGAAAATTTACTGGGGACCACAGAAGTTTTGGATAACCATGTGTATATATGACTTTGTCAAGAAGTAATTGGATGGAAAATAAACAACATGGTGGACCCTAAGAAGGGTTCACGTAGCCGGATGACAATCATAACTCCACGTAGCCGGATGTTGATGGCGTTCTGTTACGTCAACGTAGATGTGTACTACGTGGACCCAAGCCTTTGGCGGTAACTTCGTGAGTCGGGAATCTAAGTGGGGTTCTCTGAGATGTTTTAGGGCGTGGTCCTGGAGATAAGGAAGATAGAATTCCATGTGAACTAAAAAAACAGCAGTCGGAGGCCGGCATAAAGTTTATTGGCCATCAAGCCTGTTGATAAGGAAAGGGGAAAAAATCAGCTTTATTAATGTTTGTTGACTGTCTAACCTGTTGTTGAGGTTAATAACCTGGATGAAAGGGAAAAAAGATCAGTTTAATCGAAAACTTCTGTGGCCCACAAAAGGGTTTTAAAGGTCAATAATCACCGTTTCCAGTGGTGTAGTCCACCTGAAATTACTGTGTTCTTCATTTTTTGTGACAATGCCCTAAAATAATTTGGTAAACATATGGATAACATGGACATACAATGCATACATCGAGGTGGGCCCTATGATCAGGTCATACCCACATAACTGGTTCCAAGGTGGCAGCCAAGCCTTGATCTACATGATCACGTCCGCCAATGCCACCGGCCAGCAGCGGTGAAATATATGCATAGCTTTAATTGGCTAGTCATAGGTGCTCCGTAGGCACTGTTTAAGAGCCCATTACATCCTTGTTGAAAACTTGGAAGCCGATGGCTTGAATATCCCTGTTCCACCATGGCTCAAGGTCTGTGGAGCCAACTCCATCCATTTTGCCAGCTCGTTCTAAGGCATGAGCCAAAAAATGGTGTTGATATGAAGTTCAAGTGGACCACACCACACAGTGGGAATTGAAGCCCAGCCACTAAAAATTTCTTAAGAGCCTTGGAAGTTTTGGATCAAGTTAACATTTATGTTTTCCCTTAGATGTGACCTTGGATCAGATTTGATGGTAATTGTTGTTGCTGAAAAATGGTCCGCAGATGAGATGGCTCAACCTTCACCTTAGATGGATGGATGCTGCATATCTCCTGCAGGTGTGCAGTCTGGATCTGGACCAAAGGTCTGCTAGATCCTGTAGAGCACAAAAGAAAGCTAAGAGAGGTGAATGGGGTCCAGCCCTTAGCCCTCCGATACCTAATTCAATTGGGTGTAGGAGATGAGAAACACGTCGCTAGGTGGAGAATTGAGCGTACCTTGGCCTGTATGAGTATCTCTTATTTATGGTATAATCGGAGAGTTGTAGAGGGGATTAAACATGGGCATTGTATCCATAATGATTGGCATGACTCCTAGCGGCATGGGTCACGCCTCTAACTCCCGGAAAATGTTTATTTTATTCAGGCTCATCCTTGATTTGTCGCACGCCTTTGTGGAGATCGTGGGCTAGGTCAGCTTAAGGGCAGAGCTCATTGACCGAGCTCCTTGACTTGAAGATATTTTGGATTGAAGTCGTTGCTCCTAAGATGGTCGAGCTAATCTTTGATGCTTTGCTGATGAAGTTCATCACCCGAGCTCCTCACTTCGTATATCGTCCTTAGACAGTTCATCCTCGGGCAGCTGGTTGTCCTCGGATTGGTCTTCCTGGGACAAGGCGTCTCAGGTTGTCCTCGAGCATGTCATCTTGTGTGAGCAACCTCAGGTCATATGATGTAGCTCTAACTTGCAAGCTCTCTTTTTCTCTACTCAGTTCTGCTTTGCGATGACAGAGTCGAGGACTTTTACTTGGGCCTTTCAGCTTATGGGCTTTATTCCCGTGATCTGAGGTCAGCTCGGATTTACCCACAACAGTAGCCCCCTCACTACCGAGACCAATTTTTTTGGCTCGAGAGTAAACATAAAAATATGAGCTAACCTTTGTACGCGCGGGATTTCCAAAAATTTAAAATTTCACGCTGGTGCTTGGATTTCGCCTATTCGAATGAGTTTGTAAGTGGGTGAAGTTTAGAGGTGTTTTCACGGGCTGGACTTTTCATGGACGGAATTTGTTAAGTCAAAGGAGTCCCGACTTGCTGCAAAGGAAGGCGTAATTGGGAACGCCGCCAAGCAGAAGGGCACTAACCTGCTTAGATGGTCTCACCTTCACTCTCAGGTCTTGTTGGTCGAGCTCCTGGTCTCCTCAACTATCCCTTAAATTTTGTAGCCTCATTTTGTTTTATTTTTTTGTGCTATTTACCCACTCCCACTCTTGCGATCGAGTACTTTGTTTATTTGGCGAAAGCAGTTAGGGTGAGCTGTTGTATGGGTGTCTCCTCTGGACACAAATCGTGCTTGATCTTGCCAACTAATCAGGTCAACATAGTAGGATGGCTAACTGTGTTAGGTCAACCTGGTAGGGTGGCCTTGTAGGCTGGCCAACTGTGTTAGCATGGTAAGATGGCCTCAGAGGCTAGCCAGCTGTGTTAGGTCGGCCTCTAGAGGTGGCACGTGCTCTGCTGATTGTTCGGGTCAGCATGTTAAGGTCTCAGGTCGGCCTTGTAGTCTTAGCTCATCTGGGGAGAGATGTTTGGGTGTCGCGTGGGCTCCCTCCTTAGCTTTGTCTTAGGGGGAGAATTTAGTCACTAAGTCTTTCGCTGTGGAGGGGCCTGGTCAGCCTCTGGGGACTAGTCGGCCTATAAGGTTCTGGTCATCCTATCAGGGCCTATGACTACCCAGGTCGGTTCTTGTAACTCTTGGTCTAGGGCATGATGAAGGTCTCCTCTGGACACTTCCCGTTATGGTTCGACTCTTTCAACCATTCCGGATGCCCAGGTCGATCTTTCGACTCTTGGTTTAGGGCATGGTGGGGGTCTTCTCTGGATACTTCACATTATGGTCTGACTTTTTTGGCCATTCCGACTGTGCCCAGGTTGGTCTTTCGACTCTTGGTCTAAGGAGTGGCAGAGGTTTTCTTTGGACACTCTGCATTTTGGTCCGACTCTTTTGATCATTCCGACTGCACCCAGGTCAGTCTTTCGACTCTTGGTTTAGGGCATGGTGGAGGTCTTCGCTGGACACTTCGCATTTTAGTCCGACTCTTTCAACCATTCAGACTACTTAGGTCCGTCTTTCGATTCTTGGTGTAAGGCATGGCGGAGGTCTCCTCTAGACACTTCACATTTTGGTATGAATCTTTCGACCATTCTGACTGCCCAAGTCGGTCATTTGACTCTTGGTCTAGGGCATAGCGGAGGTCTCCTCTGGACACCTCGCATTTTGGTCCGACTCTTTCGACCATTTCAACTGCCTAGGTAGGTTTTTCGACTCTTGGTCTAGGGCATGACGGACGAGATGGTGCCAATTTGTTGTTGCTGAAAAATGTTCAACAGATAAGATGGCTCAAACTCCACCTTGGACGGATGGATGCCGCTCTCCTACAAGTGTGCGGCCTGGATTTGGACCAGAGGTCTGATAGATCCTGTAGAGCACAAAAGAAAGTTAAGAGAGGTGGTTGGGGTCCAGCCGTTAGCCCTTCGATGCCTAAGTCAGTTGGGTGTAGGAGATGAGAAGCAGGTCTGATCTGGGTGGAGAATTGAGCATACCTTGGCCTGTAAGAGTGTCTCTTATTTATAGGATAATCGAAGAGCTATAGAGGGCATTGAACGTAGGCGTTGTGCCCATAATGGTCTGCGTGATTCCTGATGGCGTGGGTCATGCTCGTAACTCTAGAGACATGTCTGGTTTATTCAGGTTTGTCCCTGATCTATCGCGCACCTTTATAGAGTTCGTGAGCCAGGTCGGCCTAAGGGCAAGGCTCATTGGCCGAGCTTCCTGACTTGAAAATATTTTGGATTGGAGTCATTGGTCCTTAGATGGCCGAGTTGATCTTTGATGCTTGGCTAATGAAGCTCTTCACCCGAGCTCCTCACTTCATAGGTCGTCTTGTGTGAGTGACCTCAAGTTGTCCTTGGACAGGTCGTCCTTGGGCAGTTTGTCCTCGAACTGGTCTTCCTAGGACAGGTCGTTCGGTGTGAGTGACCTGAGTTCGTCCTTGGGCACGTCGTCTTGTATGATTGACCTTAGATCGTAGGATGTAGCTCTGACTTGCAGGCTGCTCTACTTGGTTATGCCTTGTAGTGACAGAGCCGATGATTATTACTTGGGCCTTCTGACTTGTGGGTTTTATTCATGTGATATGAGGTTAGGTCAGTTTTACCTACAACAGTAAGAAAATTAGTAATTTTTCCCTATGGCTGCTTACCTTTTTTGCTATGGACTAAAAATCTCCTGCTTTTGAGCTATTTCTCAAGACCTGCCGATAGTTTTCACCATTAGACATTAAAATACCTACTGCTACGTACTTGTACCAATAGGTTTTTGTATTTTGGTATTGACCCGACTGCTCTTACTTTAATGCACTTGGCAATCTTTGGCCACACCATGCCACCTAACCTTCAATAGTATGTGGGCCTACCTTGTTGTCTGTGAGAAATCCACCCCATCCATTTGTTTTCCCGCTCATTTCAAGGTACGCACCCCAAAATGAGGCAGATCCAAAGCTCAACGTATAGGCCCACGTTGGCCCCAAGATGTTTATAGGGTTGAGGCTCAATCCCCATTGTTTCTAGTTGTTTGGTCTGGACAAACAGATGTACTGTATTAAAATAGCGTGTTATACCTCTTAAAAAAAATTATTCCATAATAAATGCGCAATGGTTAGGAGAGGCGTAACAGCGGCAAGCAGGGCAAGGTTATTAGATAACCAAAGGCCTGTATTGATTGCCATGATGCCTTAACGCCGACCATACGCCAGGGCAATTTGATGATTTTCATAAATCTAAACGATCCATATATTTTTTTCAAGTCATTTTATTGCATAGGCATAAGAATAAGGTAGAGCCAATGCTCATAGTGGGCCCAGATGGCCCTGGGATTTTTCAACGGTGGGACTTCCATCCCATTCTTTCTTGTCGTGTGACCCACTGGAGTGTAGTATCATCCTCATTTTAAT
Organism: Liriodendron chinense; assembly: GCA_003013855.2. Classification (NCBI taxonomy): domain Eukaryota; kingdom Viridiplantae; phylum Streptophyta; class Magnoliopsida; order Magnoliales; family Magnoliaceae; genus Liriodendron; species Liriodendron chinense. Next base: position 627,583 of record ML058400.1, on the reverse strand, counting down.
GCCCTTGCCAAAAAATGATCTGACGAAACAGATGGACAGAGTGGATTTATTGCACAAATTGTATTGTTTATTTGCCATCCAACCCATTGAAAGGGTAACACAGGCCTCGATGAAGGGAAAAGACAAATATCAGCTTGATCCAAAACTTTTGTGACCCATAGGAACTTTTTAATGGTCAATCAGCACTGTTTCCTGTGGTGTGGTCCACTTGAGAGTTGGATTTGAATCTGTTCAAATCTTGGGCCCAAGCCATAAAATGAGCTGGAAAAATGGATGGACGGAGTGGATATAGAGCACATACATCAACGTAGCCCCACAGTTGGGGATCCACCGTAGACGCCGCCCATGGCTGTAAACCGGAGAGATGATCCTCGCACAATGGCAGCCCATGCGAACACGTTCTAGGAAAATCTTAGAATCCTCTCCATCCACACACTATTGTTTTTCTTGGAAAATATTGTAATTTGGTCGGTCGGTCATGGTATCCCCATCACAAATGGAGCACCTTTAACGGACCATGACTTGAAAATCGCTTTCAACAGCTGTTGATTTGTGGAAAAAAGTGATAGGTTTGATTGATGTATTGGAAAATGTCATATCACTGATTTGACTCTCCATGATGCATCACATCTTTGATTGCCTGTCTTTCTAAAAAGTTACTAAAAAAGTGGTAGGTTTGATTGATCGTATTGGAAAATGTCATATCACTGATTTGCCTCTCATGATGCATCTCACCTTTGATTGCCTATCTTTCTAAAAAGTTACTACATTACCAACATCTCATTAATGAATAAGAAAATAGACCATCCATACAGGTTACAACACAGATAATTCCACTATTAATATGGTCCACCCATCATGTGAGGCTCCGGTTTTATTTCCTATCCATTTCAAAAGTCAATTCAATAAGATGATAGTAATCAATCTATTATCAATGGTTATTAAAGTGGGTAGGCCATATTGATAATATTGAAAACAGGTCTAGCCATTGATTTGGATTACTCATCACGTTGGTCTGCCTTTGATTCCCCTTTGCTCCTAAAATCATACTAATCTAATGATCCCAATCATCTAATCAATAGACATAAATGGATGATCCTATTTGTTATAGTATAAAAGGTCTGATCAGCGATCTGGACCATAAATCATGGGGACCACACCTCTGATTGAAGATTCATCATAAGAAATTACTTTGATAAAGGATCTTTGCCATCCAATTAACACCTAGAAAATGGACAACAATATTTATTATATAGAGTATGATCCTATTTCTTAACATCATGTTAATCCATCCTGCTTAAGAATTACTCTAGTCAAATTAATGATGCTAACTATCTAAGCAGTGGCTTGAAAAATGGATGATCTATGCTGATTTGGAACTTACATTATGTGAGTTCATGCCCTAAAAAGCTGACAAACCTGAATAGTCGGCATGGACAGAAAACATAGATCAGGATGGGCGCCATACAGTCCAAGCAATCCACTTACACCGGGCTTACCATCTCCACAACATCACATGTGCCACCATGGGTAGAACATCCAACCAATCCATCAGGTGGGTCCATCCTTCAAGATAATATCTCCCAAAAATCACGTTGGACAAACAGGTTGAGAGCTTAGGAAACTTCAGCAAAGTTTTTCAGACGTAAATCCATTTCATAGACTGTGGCCCACCTGATTGCTAGACAAACTCGTTTCTTGTTTCAGGTAATCTGATAGATGGATTGGACCTGGTAGTTATGTTTTACGCTAGCACATATGGTGGCGCACGCATACATGAGCTGCCTTTGTACACGCGGGTGTGTAGCAAAGCTCATCATATCCCGTAGGGCGAAATATCTGCATGAAACAGGAGACATGGTGACTTTATCAGTTGAATGAGGGTCCGTTTTCAATTGCTCCAAACGCTTTATATGATGGGCCTTAACGCGGATTCAGGGTACCAAAATTACATGCCGGGATTGAAATATTTGAGCCGTCTGATTATTCAAAGGTTAAGCAAACCGTCCATGTTCCAATCAAAAGAGCCAAATGATAATAAAAAATCGAATCCTTGAACTCTTAGTTTTTTGTTAACACCCATCCAAGGTGAGATACATAACGTTAATTAACCGTTTTGATCATTGAAAGAGGATCCCAGAGCCAAATGCTAAAGTCATTAGGTAGGCTTTAGCAACGCTCGTCATATCCCTGTGATGCAGCCCACCTGACTGTTTCTAGCTAATGTTTTTCCCCAAGGCCTATAATCAGGAAAGAACATGATGGACAAAGTGGATGTTGCATGCGGAAGTGGATTGTGTGGTACGTGTGTTGATGTCACCAAGTTCTGTGGGGCCCACTATGATGTATGTGTTTTATTCACACCATCCATTCATTCTGTGATATACTTTTCGGACATTAACAAAAATTTAAGGCAAATCCAAGCTCAAGTGGACTACACCATAGAAAGCAGTGGAGACAATAATTACCACCCTTGAAAGCTTCCTAGGGCCCAACATGATGTTTATTTACCATCCAACCTATTCATAAGGTGACATAGGATGAAGGGAGTAAACAAATATCAGATTGATCTAAAACTTCTGTGACGCCCAGGAAGTTTTCAATGGCAGACGTTAAATCCCCACTGCTTCCGTTGCATATACAACCTGGTGAGCCCGAAAAGCCTGGGTGTTGAACAAGATCGTAAAGTTAGTGTTGGTCCCATGTCTTGGAAGGGTGGATCCTGGGACCCACTGAGGTCAGTGGTACCTAACAGTGGGGCTCACCTTGATGTATGTAATGTATATCCACGCTGTCCATTCGTTTTCCAGCTCATTTGAGCAGATAGGACTAAAATTTAAGCAGATCCAAATGTCAGGTGGACCACGTACCATAGGAAACAATGGTCATTGAATTCCCACCATTAAGAACTTCCTAAGGCCATCGTATTGTTTATTTGCATTCCAACCTGTTGAAAGGGTCACACTGTCCTGGACGAAGAGAATATCAGCTTGATCCAAAATTTTTGTGGCTCAGAGAAAGTTTTTAATAGTAAATGAACACTGTTTTATGTGGTGTGGTCCACCTGAGATTTGAATCTGCTTAAATTTTGGTTTTTAGCCATAAAATGAGCTGGAAAAACGGATTGACGGAGTGGATATAGAACACATGAATCAAGGCAAGCCCCGCAGTTGGGGATCCACCAAAGCCGCGGCCCATGCTGTAAACTGGAGAGATGATCCTGGCACAAAGCCCATGCAATCACGGGCTAGAATGCCCTAAACTCCCCACCATCCACACCGTGGGGTCCACCTGATGAGTGGCTCACATCTTCTACACGTGACACATGAGAGTTGGCTTAGCAAAAAAGATGCACCGTGTAGTGCACGCAAAAGAAGTACTGACATTTGCTTTTGTCTCCGTTCACCCAAAATGACTTGGCCTGATTGCGATTGCTACCCATTGACTACATTTTTTCTTATGGAATAGGTATCCTATGCTGGACATTCATATCTAAGTCATCAACTACTCAATTTCCATACACGTGTCATGCAGGTGTAAGGTTACTGTGGATGGGCCATCCTCAAAAAATTCCACCGGTCCGATTATCGTAGACATAGATCAGACGCCTGCATTGTCCTATCTTTCGGACATTCGATTAGCTGCCCATTTGTAATGCCTGCGGGCTGTTCGTAAGGCTGTCAATGGGTACCCGCCCTTGCAATGGACCCAAACCTTTTAAGCAGGTCCGGGTGCCCTTTACCCATTAACAAATTGGTTCGGGTCTTACATTCTTGCATTTGGTTAAAAATCAGGTACATCCAGATCCGGCTCGGTCCAATTCCAACACAAAACTTTCTACTTTGATACCATGTCAAATCACCACTTGCTTTGCGAATGTGAGCTGTTGGAGGATGGTGTGTGTGTGTGTGTATATATATATATATATATATATATATATATATATATATATATATATATATATATATATATATATATCAAGGGACTTTTACATGTGTGATCTAATCCATTCATCAGGTGGTGTCAATAATTTAAATGCTCTTATTTATCCCAAACCCAACTCGAAGCCTAGATTGGAAGATTTGATGGATGCCTAACAAGTACCTTAACTCGAGCAAATTCGTGTCTTAAAAAACAAGTCCCAAGCTCAGTAAGACCCAAACTTGGTTAACCTAGGTACATGTCATATGGAACTTGGTAAGACCTTAACCCAATTAACCCAGGTGTTGACAATGAAAACCAGTCAACTGATGAGGAAGCTTGATCTCCACCGTTGGTGATGATCTCCTTTAGATGTGCGGGCTAGATCTTCACTTGGAAACTTCATAGACCTAGTGAAGCACGACCAAAGACAAAAAAAGGGTGGTCAAGGGTCCGGTTGTTAGCTCTCTGATGCGTAAGTCAGTGAGACGTAGAGGATTAGAGATAGGGTTTTTGGTGGAGTGGTTTTTTTGCATACCTTGAATAGTAGAGGGATATTTCTATTTCTAGGATCATTGGAGAGTTGTAAGTGGATACGAGGATCCCATCTTATAGGTGTGATTTTTGAATTTCTTGGGATAATCCTTATCACATATAGATCCAAAGGATTCTTTAGGATGGTCCTTATCATACCTGGATTTATCGATTGCCGGCTATTGTTCCTGTATGGGAGTGGCTGTAGTGCAGAGAATACTCGCTTTAAGGTAAACACTTGGCAATGAGCATTCGGTATTAAGGTGAGTGCTCGTCGAAAAGCATTGGGCACTGGGATTGATATCCTCTTAGTGGAACCTACTTGGCACCTACTCGGTAGAACCTACATGGCGAGAAGTCGGTTTGTCTTATGCACCTTGTCCTTTAGCCGTCCTCTCACTTGTTGGTGTTTTGTGGCATCTGAGTCTTCCATCTTTTGACCAGGAGATCTTATTTAGGGCCGAGGACTTCGCTTGGGCGTCGTGGGTCATTGGCCTTTGTAGTCAGCTATCTTGAGCTCGTAAATTAATAATTGGGCATGTGGGCCTATGGGCTTTTCTTGCGTGTTTGGGGTTAGCTCGGAATTACCCATAATTGTAAGCCCCCCTGCTCTCGAGACTGACTTGTTCAGCTTGAGATCAAGTTTTAAGGTTATTGAGTTGACCCATGTAGTCTTGGAATTTCTATAGTTACCATTGGGATCCCCGTATCGAGGACTCATTTAATGCGATTCGTCATTTTTTGTGAGGCTCAATGTGTAGCGTCTTGCCACGTGGCGAGGTATTAATGAGAGAATAAAAATTACCTTCGTCTCTTTTGTCACATAATTGCTTTCGGAAGATGAAGTGTTTCTGGGATGGAGTGATCAATAGAGTGCTGACACGTGGCCCATCTCAGGAGGTGAATTGGGTGCATATACTTCTATAAATACTATCTCTTTCTCTTTTGCTCCCCAAAGGGGTGGCCATGGTTGATCCTTCCATAGCTCCATGGTTTGCTGAGTTTTGGAACAGAATGGAGTTCAAGATTCTTGAAGATTTTGGAACTTGGAGCAATACCTTAGAGATGGTTTTTAAAGATAGCTTCTGAACGGGAGAATGGAAGACTTTGGCTAATGATGTTGCTTCCACGCTTAGCTGCTATTTGCCTACGATGTATGAACTCTTGCAACATAATTCCCTTAACGCACATGGCAATCTGTCTCTTTCTCTTCCTATCTAGCTTAGACCGCTTAGTAGTTTAAGGTAGAAGGAAGGAAAGCGACGCTGAAAGAGGTGTGGAGGAAAGTTGAATCTGTGGATCGGCCCTTTTCCCTCTTTTGGTCTTCTTCTTCTTCTAAGATTGGTCCCTTTCGTGTAATTGACTCATCTGGATTTTGTACCAAGATTTCTATGAATAAATTCCTTGTGCAATATTTCTTGCATATTTTTTGTATTTTCCCTTCATTGCTGGGTAGTAGTGTATTTGCTTGCTTTGCTCTAGTCGGCGAGATGTGTTTACTTCGAGGCTTGATGCTGACTAGTCAGATCAGTTTGTCGACTCGGCCCTTAAGCTTAAGTCCTGGCCAAATACTAGGCCACTATCTAGGCCCTTAGGCTCGGTACTAACCGTATTGGTTAGCTAATTTTACTTTTGGCCCTTGACTCGATGTTGACCGCACTGGTCGGCTAATTTTTTTTTTGGCCCTTAGGTTTGGTGCTGACCATACTGGTCGGCTAATTTTTCTTTTGGCCCTTAGGCTCGGTGTTGACTATGTTGGTCGGCTAATTTTTCTTTTGGCCCTTAGGCTCGATAATTTAGATATTCTGACTCTCCCTTAGGTAAGTCGGTGTTCATGCCTGTGGGTCTGAGACCTTGGGTCGATATGTTCGGCCGACTAGTTGGCGACAAGTATGTTTGGCCTATCTGTTGTTTGGCCCATCTATTGTTTGGTTATGGGGAGGTTGGAGTTGTTCGTTAGTGGCCTTTCGGCTATGGTACGTTGTCCATCAGTGGCTTTTCAACTATGGTACTACTCAAGCCTCCTATTTATTGGCTCGTTTGGGGCTATGGTGTAATTAGAAACATTCATGAGTGGCCTTTCGGCTATGGAACAATGTCCATGAATGGCCTTTCGACTATGATACGATTTGAGTTACCCATTAGTGGCCTTGGGACTATGGAGCGACCGGGATCATCCATTGGTATCCCGTTTTTCTTCTTTATTGGTGGGCTATGGTACAGCGTAAGATGCCCATGATTGGCCTTTCAGTTATGGAGCGACAGATGCCGTCCATGGATATATAGCCCATTCGGGGGAGAGCTTGTTCAGCTCAGTAACAGTCGAATGCAGATAATTTCTTTATTGATGTCGAATAGATGGCCGTTACGAATAGGTTGTTCAATTTGCTCTTTGAGGTTGAAGCAATCAGAGGTATTGTGCCTGTGATCCCTGTGGAACAGGCAATATTTTCTTTTGCTCAGGTTCAGGTCAGCCCTCATTTTGTTTGGCAATTCGAGCATGTTTCGATCTTTTACTGCTATAAACACATGTTCAACTGAGGTATTCAGTGGGGTGTATCAGTTGAAGCGGCTAGGGAATGTCTTCGGCGCTTGGGGAGTACTCCTTTGATTTGATGAGTCGTGGTTGTCCTTCTGCCGTTTCCTACTCGACTCATCTTATGATACCATTTTCTTAGAGGAGCTCCTTCTGCCTCTATGTGAGTTGCCCAACTCTTCAGCATTCATGTGCTTTTGAGCCCTATCCAAGAGCTCGGAGACCGTGGCTGGAGGTTTCTTGGCAACCAACCAGAAGAATTTTTGTACTTTAATCCAGTGACCATAGCATAAAGGGTTATGTCGTCGATCGATCCTTCGATCTAGATGGCTTCATTGTTGAATCAGGAGAGGTAGTCTTTAAGCAACTCATCATCTCTCTGTTTTATTCTCCCAAGGTGGGTGGAATGTTTTTTCAACTCGGTACTGCCAATGAATTGAGTTGCGAAGGCTTGGCTCAGTTGTACGAAGGAACTAATTGTTCTCGGCTTCATATTCTGAAACCACTGCCGAGTCGGCCCTGCCAATATCAGTGGAAAGACTTTACACATGGTTGACCCGGTAGCGCCTTGAAATTCCATCCAAGCACGGAACGTCCCCAAATGCTCAGTGGGGTCTCCCACTCTAGTGCAAAGTTTGAGATGTTGTGGTAGCTTCAGACCTTTCATCCTTGGCTTTGCTAGGATATCGTTGGTGAATGATGATTCTGCTTACCCCACCATGGCGTCGATCACAATAGGAGTCTTTACCTGGTAGATGCGTTGTACGTTGTCAAGCTTTTCCTGAGATTTCACGTATCTCTGTTTCCCAAGGAGCATGGCTTTCTGCTATCTGCTCATCGGCGGTTTTCTCGCATGCAGCGGGCTCGTGTATCCGACTTTTCTAAGCCTGACGCCTTTCCTCTAAGGTATGGCGGAGGTCAAACATATCTAGTTTAGTTACAGGTCGAGTCCATGCTAGAGTAGGCCTGTTGATGTGGTCGCCTTCGATTAGTGGTTGGGCATGGCTTTGCCCACGTGATTGTTGATGAATCTAATGGGGTCTTCGCCATGCGTGTGGCGCGAAGGCTGTGAAACTTGTTCTTCGATGAGAGCCATAAGGTAGCGCACATGTTCTTTGAGGGCTGATATCTTGCCCCCATTCTTATGAGATTTTTGCCGGCTGAACCCCTGCTGGTACCATGGCGGAGAGGTGAGCTGTAGAGGTGTATGAGTTAACTCTTCCTTCGCGCCTGCCTCTTGTTGGGAAGGCTTTGCCACGAGGAACGCCTTACCCCTGTTTTTCATCTTTCCCCCATGAATGATCTAGTTTGAACGTCGGACAACATAAGTGTTTAGCAATGGTGAGAACACGACTTTGGTCGTCGTTTCCCACAGATGACGTCAATCTGTTGACGATGAAAAACTAGTCAACTGATGAGGAAGCTTGATCTCCACCATTGGTGATGATCTTCTTTAGATGTGCAGGCTAGATTTTTCACTTGGAAACTTCCTGAACCCTGTGAAGCACAACCAAAGACAAAAAAGGGGTGGCTGGGGGTCTGGCCGTTAGCCCTCCGATGCCTAAGTCAGTGAGATGTAGAGAATTAGAGATAAGGTTTTTGGTGGAGAGGTTTTTTTGCGTACCTTGAATATTATAGGGATACCTCTATTTATAAGATCATCGGAGAATTGTAGGTGGATCCGAGAATCTCGTCTTATGGGTGTGATCTCCGAATTTCTTAAGATAATCATTATCACATATAGATTCGAAGGATTCTTTGGCATAATCCTTATGATACCCAGATTTATCGACTGTCGGTTATTGTTCCTGTACGGAAGTGGCAGTGGTGCGGAGAATACTCGCTTTGAGGTGAACACTCGACAATAAGCATTCGGTATTGAGGTGAGCGCTCATCGAAGAGCACTTGACACTAGGCTTGGCATCCGCTCGGTGGAACCTATTCGGCATCTGCTGGGTGGAACCTATTCGACATCTGCCTGGTACCTACTCGGCGCTTGCTGGGTAGAACCTACTCAGCGAGAAGTCGGTTTGTCTTATGCGCCTTGTCCTTTAGCCGGCCTCTCACTATTCGGTGTTTTGTGGCATCTGAGTCTTCCATCTTTTGAACAGGAGAACTTATTTAGGGTTGAGGACTTCGCTTGGGCGTTGTTGGCCATTGACCTTTGTAGTCAGTTATCCCAAGCTTGTAAATCGGTAATTGGGCCTGTGGGCCTATGGGCTTTTCTTGCGTGTTTGGGGTTAGTTCGGAATTATCCATAACACTAGGTACAACTGCTATAGGACCCAATACATTGACAACCTAGTTATTTGGTCGCAAGGTGTTTGGCACCATGGATTTGAGGGGATTTCAAATCCCTTGGTATTTTTGATACCATAAAGCAACTGGGGGTTTCATATCCAGCGGATTTCAAATTGCCTTGGGGGGGGGGGGGGGGGGGGGGTTTAAAAGTCTCATGTGTAACATGTGTGTCACTAGACTACTAATCCATCAAGCATGTGACTCACTTCCCGTGCTTGTCGCTCATCCGAGACTTGCAATTTCATCATTTTCGGCCAAAGTATATATTTCAACTGACTTATTAAAACCATTGTGTCAGATATTACATAAGTTCACTAATTAAGGATATTAAAGTTAATTTAGTTATTAAATTCAAACCCTACAAATATACTATGCATAGCTACTTTTGGATTATAGGGGATCCTAAATCCAAGGTGCCAAACACAACCAGGGGTTCCAAATCCACTAATCCTAAATCCACACTCCCAAAACAGGCCAAGAGGGTTAAAATTTAAAATTGGCTTAAGATTTCTAGGAGGAAATATGGATTTAGTCTGGTTGACACATTGAATTTTAATGGGGAATAAAAAAAAAGTGAAGTTGTGTTCAGTTCACACTAGGATATTTCTCAAAAAAATACTGTAATTTGGTGGTCATGGTATCTCCATCACAAATGTACTGCCTTTAATCGACCATGACTTGAAAGTCACTTTCAAGATAACCAAAGCTATTGATTAGTGGAAAAAATGGCCAGTTTGATTGATGATATTGAAAAATGTCATATCATTGATTTGGACTCTCCATGATGTATCCCACCTTTGATTGTCCATCTCCCGGGAAAAAAACCCTGCATTATACACATCTCGTTAATGTCTAGAACATGGACAATCCATATAGGTTATAATAGAGATAGTCTGATTATTAATATGGACCATCCGTCATATAGGGTAAAGTTTTTATTTCATATGCATCTTGTAATCAATCTATTATTAATGGTTATGAAAATGGGTAGGCCATATTGATACTACTAAAACTGGGTTTAGGCATTGATTTGGATGATCCATGATGTTGGTTTGCCTTTGACTGTCCTTAGCTCTTGAAATCATTTGATTCAGTGATTTCAACCATCTGATTAATAGATAGGAATGAATGGTCCTATTTATTATAGTATAAAAAGTTTGATCAACGATCTGGACCATAAATCATCTGGGCCACACCTCTTATTGAAGATTCATCGCAAAAAATTACTTTGATAAAGGATCTTAGCCATCCAATCAGCAGGTGGAAAGTGGACGACAATATTTATTGGGGTTTTGTCTTCAATCTTGGACACTAGGGGGTGTCGGGCGCCTGAGGTCACCTTGGAAGGTTTCTAGAATATGAAATTGCTGAACTATTTTTGGGTTGTAGGGGGCCCGACCGCTGTTGTTAGGGTGCCAGATGACTGGGTGGGCGCTCGAAATTGACTGGATTTATTGTAGAACTCTCTGGACATAATGTAGTTCTGTTGGGCGCCCGACCATGCGCGGACTGTAAGACAGTTTTTTGTGCGATCTTATGCGATTTTGTGTAAGATGTTTCTAATTTTAGGTTTATTGCTATATAAGCGGATGTAAACTGGAATTAGGTTATCCTAGATGTGCAAGGGTTGAGAGAGAGAGAGAGAGAGAGAGAGAGAGAGAGAGAGTTTTAGGGTGAGAGAAAGAGCTTGAGAGGAAGGGCTACGTTAGTTTTTCTCTTGGAGAGCTTGGGTTTTCTATTGTGGGCTTTGTGATCTGGTGTAAGTTTATTTATACTCTTCAAACTTTTGAGATTCATAGTGGATTGTTCGCTTTGTGTCATGGTTGTTTACCCGTGAGGGGTTTTTCACATAAAAATCGGATTACCTTCTTATGTGTGTCAATTTTCTTGGTTGATTATCATTGTGTGATTGTTTCTTATTTGATTGTCTCTCGCTCGCTTCCGCTGTGGGGCCGATCGCTTGTATCCCAACAAAGTGGTATCGGAGCTAAGATTGGTAGGCGTTATGCTGATACCAACAAAGTGGAATCAGAGTGAACGTTAGGAGGTAGATCAAAATTTGAGACGAGGTATCAATGACATATTCAAGCATGAAATTCAACATAGAGAAGTATTCGGGAAAAAAGAATTTTAAACTTTGGAAGGTGAAGATGATAGGCATTTTAGTTCAACAAGGGCTTCAAGATATGCTCATTGGAAAGTGACCAGGGGCTATGAATGAAGAAGAGTGAAAGGGAATCAATAAAAAAGTCAATGTCTCAATCCAGTTGTGTCTAACGGATGTGGTCTTGTATAACGTCATGAGAGAGAAAATTTTGGCTGAAACATGGTGAAGTTGGAAAATATCAATGTGAAGAAATCTTTGAAAAATTGCATATATTTGAAGCTTCGGTTGTATAATCTAAGGATGACGGACGAGACTGATGTTGAGAGACACATTAGCAATTTTAATAAGCTTACTTGCAAGTTGATGGATGTAGATGAACCAAAGGATGAGGATCAAGCATTTATCCTGTCGAATTCTCTTCCATACTCATATGAGTCGTTTAAGGACTCGTTGTGTGCAGGTAGGGAGACCATTGGCATTGAAACATTTATCTCAACCCTTCAGTCAAAGGCAATAGAAAGAAGCTGCGACGTGGGTCCTTTTACGGAGGAGGCACTGGTTATGAGGGGAAGGAACTCAGAGTAGGATGGGGGATCTTCTCGATCGAAATCTAAATTTAAGAGAAAGGGAAAGGGCAATGCGAGATGCTGGAATTATGGGGAAGAAGGGCACGTGAAGATGGATTATTCGAATCCTAAGGTAAGGCAAGAGAAGTAAGGAGATTCTTCTAAGGGGGCTAATACTATAAAATTCATGGAGGACGAGTGTGACGTTTGTGATGTATTGACTATATCAGGCAAAGGGTCTCTCGGTGGAGAGTGGCTCTTGAACTCAGGTGTATCGTGTCATGTATGTCTTGACCGGAGTTCTTTTTATGACACACATGAGGTATGATGGAGGATCAATGTTTTTGGGCAATGACTACGCCCGCAAAGTGGTGGGTATTGGTTTAGTGTGGATTTGGACGTTTGATGGGGTCGAACAAAACCTGGAAGACTAAAGGGTGAAGCATTTTCCCAAGATGAAGAAGAATGTGATCTCTCTTGGTGTACTCAAGGCTAAAGGGTGCACGTTTATTGACTGTGATCAGTATTGTAAAATAGCAAAGGGGGCACTCGTGATGATAAAGGCACGAAGGTGCAGCAATCTTTATATGGTGATTGTGAGCACTATTCATGGTGGAGCTGCGGGATGGGCAACGGGATCCACAATTGCTCGTGTGTGGTGTGTGCGCAAGGGCCACATGAGCGAGCGAGTGGTGTAGGTGCAAGAATAAGTCTGTGAAGGCACAAGAAGCGATGAAACTATGAAGGAGACGAAGTAGAGATGAAGAATGGAGCTTTGAAATAGTGGAATGATTGAAGATTGAAGCCATGGTGAAGATTGTTGGGGTTTTGTCTTTAATCTTGGACACCAAGGGATTTCGGGCGCCCAACAGGTTCGGACCGGGCGCCCAAGGTCACTCGGGATGGTTTCTGAGATCTGAAATTGCTGAACTGTTTTTGGACTGTAGAAGGCCCGACCACTATTGGTAGGGCGCCCGAAATTGACTGGATTTATGCTGGAACTCTTTGGACAGAATGTGGTTCTGTCGACCATGCGTCAACTGCAAAATCGGTGGCATATTTTTTGCGCGATCTTATGCGATTTTGTGTAAGATGTTTCTAATTTTGGGTTTATTGCTATATATGCGGATGGAAATCGGAATTAGGCTATCCTAGATGTACAATGGTTGAGAGAAAGAGAGAGAGAGAGTTCTAGGGTGAGAGAAAGATCTTGAGAGAAAGGGCTACATTGGTTTTTCTCTTAGAGAGTTTGGGTTTTCTGTTGCGGGCTTTGTGATCTGGTGTAAGTTTCTTTCTACTCTTGAAACTTCTGAGATTCATAGTAGATTGCTCACTTTATGCCATGGTTTTTTACCCGTGAGGGATTTTCAAGTAAAAATAGATTTACCTTCTTGAGTGTGTCAATTTGCTTTGTTGATTATCATTGTGTGATTGTTCATCGTTTGATTGTCTCTTGCTCGCTTCCGTTGTGGGGCCAATTGCTCGTATCCCAACAATATTTATTATATAGAGCATGGTCCTATTTATTAACCATTGTGTTGATCCATCCCTCTTAAGAATTACTCTGGTTAAATAATGCTAATCATCTGAGCAATGGCTTGAAAAATGTACGATCCATGCTGATTTGGAACTTTCAGTATGTGGGATCCACCTTTGATTTTCCTTTTAAAATTCACTTTCACTGCATGATGATAATCATCTAGTAAATGGGATAAAAACTGCTGGATCTTGTTAGGATAGGGCCTAAAAATGAGGAAGATCCAAAACTAAAGTGGCCCACTGCAGGAAAAAGTGGGTAGGAAAATACCTACCATTGAAACCCCTAGGGTGGATGGTGATGTTATATGCCATCCATACCATTCATAAGGTCATTCCTATTGGGATGAACCAAAAATTTAATATTTTGACCTGGTCGAAGGCTTCTGTGGCTCCGTAATGTTTCAACAGTGACTGTTCAATCCACTCCTTTTCCTATAATGTGGTCCACTTGAGTTTTGGATCTGCCTCATTTTTGGGTTGATGTCCTGACATGATCTGGTAGAATGAATAGACAGGGTGATTTCTCACATATATCACAGTGGTCCCACCTAGCTTCCGTCACAGGAATTTCTTCCCAAAGGCTTTGGCAGGCAATCTGCTTCCCACCCCATGAGCGGATCCATTTCCAGGGAAGCGGATTGCATCCGACCCTGTACAATAAGCTGTCCGGTCAGGGGCTCCTGTGGGGTTCACCGTGATTTATCTGTTTATCTATGCCATCCATCCATTTTCTCGTATCATTTTAAGGTATGAGCTAAAAACTGAGGCAGATCCAATTTTCAAGTGGACCACCTCAAATGGTGAGTTTGGGTTGCATTAAATGCACATAGCATTAAACACAGGAGTAATCTCTGGTGTGGTCCACTTGAGCCTTGGATCTAACTCATTTTTAGGCTCATACCTTAAAATGATCTAAGAAAATGGATGGATGGCATGAATAAAAGGATACATCACGGTGGCCCCACAGGAGCCCTTGGTCGGATGACTTATTGTAGGGGCTGGGTTGTAGCCAATCCGCTACCCATTTCTAGGCCGGGTAACATAATGGGCCCAGATTGAGTGCGATTAAGACTCAGGAGGGCTATGGTTAATAACTTTAGCCTGGGTTTGCATGTAAGTAGACGAAACCCGACCCGGGGTTGTCAATGGGTCGGGCATAGGCTCGGCCCAGCCTGAACAGTTTAAATTCTGGGCTGACACGGGCCCATTGACAGCCCCAGCCTGACCGGACCAGACAATAAGAACAATGAGCTTAACCCCTACCCGGCTCAATTACTAATCAGGCCCAATCTTTTAAACACGTCCTGATTCCCTACCTGACTTGCACTCTGGCCATGTATAGATAAATCAGATGAGTTACATGCAACTCCTCTTGAGTGATTTGGACTCAGTCTGACCCAATCCATCTCGACACCATGAGTCACCCCCACTGAGGCGACACCATTCTGCTGGATCTTGTTTGGACAGTGCCCAAAAATGAGGCTGATCCAAAACTCAAGTGGGATACACGACAGAAAAAATGGGTAGGGAAATCCCTACCGTTGAAAACCTCTGCAGTCCACTGTGATGTTTATATGCCATTCATATCGTTAATAAGGTTATTACTACTGGAATGAACTGAAAACAAAAAGAAAATAAAAAAATTTGCCTAATCAAACATTTCGTGGCACGGTGAATGATTCAACGGTGGATATTCAATCCTTACTTTTTCATGTCATGCGGCCCACTTGAGTTTTGGATCTGCCTCATTTTTAAGCCCACGTCCTAAAATGATCTGACAAAACAGATAGGGTAATTTCTCACGAACATCACAGCGCGTCCCGCCCAGCCTGGTCATATGAAGTTCTGCCAGAGGCTTTCGCAGGCAATACGCATCCCCAACCATGAGCGGATCCATTTTTGGGCCACGTAACATGGTGGGCACTGATTGAGTGAACTTAAGACCCAGTAGGGATATGGTTAATAACTTGAGCCTGGGTTTGCATTTAGTAGACCTAGGGCTGTCAATGAGTGGGGAATAGATTCGGCTCAGCCGAAACAGTTCAAAATCCAGGACGAAGCCAGCCTAGGCCTGGGCCATTGACAGCCCCTAGCCCGACCCCAACCTGATATTAAGAACAATGAGCTTGACCTCTACCCGGCCCAATCTTTTTAAACACTACTGGAGTCCCGGTCTAAAATGCACTCTGGCCCATGGATATATGAATCAGAAGAGTTAAATATGACTCGTCTGAGTTGATTTGGAATCAGTCTGACCTGATCTAGCTCGACACCATGAGTCACCCCCGACTGGGGCAAGGCAGGCCCAATTCACTCCCCACTAGGGTGAGTTGCGACTTGACTCGAGATCCGACGAGTCAGCACAGTATTTAGGGGTGTCAATGTGCCGGGCTCGGGCCTGAAAAATCAGAATTTTGATTAGGGCCAGCCCGAACGCCTGGCCTGAAGCAGTTCTAAGACCTACCTCAGGCTCGGCCCGTTGACAGCTCTAAGGTCCATAGTCCGGCCCAATACTTATTTGATACCCTGCTACAGTGTGACCTTCCGTACTCAGGCACCTAGAATGTGTACACGTGGCAAGCATTAATTCAATTTAAACCGTACAAAACACAAGACTCGCTGTAGATAATTAACCCCATAAGTTCGGTGGATCGAATGATCATAACCGTTTATTAATGAATATTTATTCTTGGAATACAGACCATTGAATGGCTTTGGTTTCAGCTCTACATCAAATACCCACCAAGCATGGGGATAGCCCGCTAGCCCAGTTGGTAGATGCCTGAGTGTTTCAACTGCTGGTCTTAGGTTCGAAACTCACTAACCGCCCCCCGAAAAGAAAAAAAAGAAAAACAACCAAGCAGTCAGTAAAGAAGTAAGATTACTGTAGGTATGACCCACAATCTATTTAAACTGGGTCCCCACATTTGGACGGTTGATCTTAGTTATTTATTTTCCAGTTTTACAATTTTTAGTGCCTAAGAATCATGTTAGCGTATATAAGCCTTTCTCATACTGGTAGTGGCACCACAACAACAATGGAAAGCGGATTGCCTGGGATCCCGGCCACAGAGATATTCCACTTGCGAGAGCCGATTGGGTGAGACCCGGCCTCACCCAAGACGATGCGGCCCTTATACCGTTGGCCCATCTTAATTTATGTATTATGTATCCACGCCATCCATCCGGTTTTTTCAGATTATTTTATGGCATTATCCAAAAAATGAAGCAGATTCACTATCAGCTGGACCGTATCATAAGAAACAGTGGTGATTGACCGTCCTATCCAATAAACACTTCTTAGGGCGCACCTTAATGTTTAGGTAGTTGTTTATTTACCATCCAATTCTTTGTTTGATTAAGGTGACCTATGCCCCCCCCCAATGGATGAAGAGAAAAAACGAATATCAAATTGATCCAAAACTTTTGTGGCCCATTAATTGTCCAACAACACTGGTTGGTTCATATGATTTGGTCGTAGACTATTAATTTAGACCAAGTAAAAGGATCATGATAGTATTTTACTGGACTTTTTTGTCTACCTACCGTACCTATGTATTATGAATGTAACTACTGCCGGGCCGTCATTCCCGGCATGACAGAACCCACCCCGGGCCAGAGTGGATTAACCGAGAGAAGGACACGGGCCCCGATACACCCCGGTGTCTCTACAGTCACTGTTTAGGTGAGATAGGGAGATAAAACGTTCTAGTTTTAACCTGTCCTCGGATTTTAGTCCGTTTAGTTTTTGAGTACAACGGACCCCGACTGTCTTCATGGTGTTGCACAATGGTAAGGCTGATAAAGAAAATCGTGCGGCGGACTCAAAACCTATACGGATGGAAATCTAACGGGATAACACCAAAAGGTTTTGTCTACCTACCTCACCCAAACAGTCCTGGGGTGTGTCTAGACCCGTGATACGGTTTTAACACTAAAACGCTGCCTAAAATCGTTTTCTGAAAACCAAATTGCTGCCAGGCCGCGATTACAACAAACTTTCACTTAATACCCGTCGAAATCACCGCCCCAAACCTTCGCCTAACGCATGATTCATCGCACCTCTCATTTGAACACCCCGGATGTCACTAAATACATAAAATAGGGGAGACAGGTAGGTAGAATTGTCTTTTCAAATCCATACTACGGTTTTTTACTTCGTATAGTTATAGATTTCACCTGGTGTGGTGTTCTTTTCACACTTGACTTACAGATGGTAACTTTTTAAGAGTCTCCTGTGTATTCAAAACCTAGTTCGACTATAAACACAAAAGGGAAGCAGGTATAGGTACACTAGACTACTTGTCCAACCTACTGTTTATTTGTAGTGACATCCCGAACTCTTCCAAAGTGCCACCTTTAGTAATAAGGGTGACAAAGGGGACCGTACCAGGTGAACTTTAAAGCTATACGAATTTAAAACCCGAGTTGGTGATTTTACTTGGCCTTTTTGCATATCTGCCTCATCTATTTCTTGTATGTAAGATCCACCCGAGTTGACTCAAATGAGACGTACTCTAAGGCGCCCCAAATCGCAGCCTGGTTGAAAAATTCTCAAAACTATAAATTTTTTTGATTTCTAAAACTTTTTTTTTTTTTGAAGGTTTTTTTACTGTCTTCACTCTGTGCACATTCTAGATTCGAAAGGTAGTCCGCTAGATGTTACGCATCTAGAAGATCGTACTTTTATTCCGATAAATTGTTGAGTTCACCCGGTGTTGTACAGTTATTTACTTACCGATTCTTGAATGGGATACGTAACACCGGGTGAACTTCTCAACTTAACAGACCAAAATCTGCTTTCTAGATTTGTAATAAAGGTTGGAATGCCTTTCGAGTCTAGAGTGAGTGCACAGAGTATAAACGTAAGACGCGGACGTACACCTATACATGCCGAGACGTGCGCACACCTTAGTCGATCAAGATCTATTCTTAATCTTCTGTTTTCAAGTGGTCGGCCTCTACACCATGGGAACTAGTATTGGCATTACCTCGTCATAACACCGGCAAGTGCGCTCATCGGTAAACCTACCAACTACAGGGCTGTGAACTTTTGCACCGTACGCTCTCATTTGAGCCACCCCGGGTGGCACTAAATACATAAAATAGGGGAGGCAGGTAGGTAGAATTGTCTATTAAAATCCCGTTTTTTTTGCATTCGTATAGTTTTCGAGTTCACCTGGTGTTTTTTCACATTTGACTTACAAATGGTCGGTGTCTTCAAAACATAGTTAATAAACTCAAAAGGGAAATAGGTACAGGTCCAACCTACTGTTTATTTGTAGTGACACCCCGGATCCTTCCAAAGTTGCCAGCTTTAGTAATAAAGGTGACAAAGGATACCGTACCAGGTGAACTCTATACCTATACGAATTTGTAACCCGAGTTGGGGATTTTACTCGACCTTTTTGTATGGTTGCCTTATCTATTTCGTGTATGTAAGATTCACCCGGGTCGTCTCAAATGAGGCGTGTTATTC
>ML058400.1:348560-608575 GCA_003013855.2 Liriodendron chinense | reverse complement strand
CCCCCCCCCCCCCCTTTTACTAAGTCTGGGTCCGAAGACCTTAAACTACGTCAGGATCGACATCCCGAGAGATTTTCAATAAAAGCCGGCGTCGGTCTTGTTTGCTCAAGATCAATGACTCCGGACATTTTCAAAAATCATAAAAATATATTACCAGCCCCGCTTTTAAAGTTTTGGTCCGAAGACCTTAAACTACGTCGGGATCGACATCCCGAGAGATTTTCAATAAAAACCAGCATCAGTCTGGATTGTCCATCCACTGACAGCGGACATTTTTCCAAAAACAAAAAAAACATGTTTGCCCCTCTTTTGTACAGTTTCATGGTCCGAAGACCTTAAACTACACTGGGATTAATTTCTCGGGGGACCTTTCTCGCTTTCAACTAAAAACCGGCATCGGCCTCAACCGTTGGGATCATGGTTCGATAACCCGGATCATCTCAAAAATACCAAAAATATTTTAAAGCTTTCCATAAAAACCAGTGTCAATCTCGATTACTCGAGTTGAAGTCTGGAACTTTTTCAAAACAAAAAAAAAATATATACAATATAAAACAAAAAAGGTTTTCATCACCAGTTTCGATCCATCAATTTATCCCCAGTGGTCCGAAGACCTAAAACTACACTGGGATTAACTTCTCGGGGGCTTTCTTTCCTAACCTGTCCCAGACATGGCTGACACTTGATCGTACGGGTGTCTGGAATCTTTTAAACAGGTAAAGGCT
This sequence comes from Liriodendron chinense, assembly GCA_003013855.2. Lineage (NCBI taxonomy): Eukaryota > Viridiplantae > Streptophyta > Magnoliopsida > Magnoliales > Magnoliaceae > Liriodendron > Liriodendron chinense. Next base: position 607,850 of record ML058400.1, on the reverse strand, counting down.
GAGGCGGGCAGAACTCCGCAATCCTGTTCGTGTTGAACGCACCGTGATAGACAACCTTGAGTTGGAAGTCGCTGTTGAAGCTGACGGATGTTCCCTGTTCCTAGAACTCATGAAGGGGATTAAGGCTGTTGGGAGGTGAAGCTCACCCTCACGGAATTGTGAGCAACGTAAGACCCCAAACTGGATTGACTAAGGGAAATGTGAGGATGTGGCTCATCTTGTGGCCGAAGGAGTCCGTCGGACAATACGTGGTCTATGTGCATTGCACATGAGGAACAGGCAACTTTGTGGGTGTGTTGACTGAAAACCCTCAAAATCCCCTCATCCGAAGATGTAAAACTACGGCACTTAACTGTGTGAGACTCGTCTTGCTCGCTGACGTAAAATGGATCGGGTGCCTTACCAGCAGTAGAAGCTGGAAGTGGATGGAAATTCCATATCTTTTCCCTGCATTTCAGAAAAATCACAAAATACAAAAACATTGCAAAATCATCTCTTCAAAAATCACAAAAATATTTCCATCAAATATTTCAAAAACCACAAAAATATTTCCTGTGTTTTCAATAACCAATCTCTATCCCGATCGTTCAGGTAAAGATTCGGACCACATATCTACAAAAAAATCACAAAAATTAGCATCCCCAGCACTACAATTCAGGAGTCTTGAACTCCGCTCACTTCACAGTATGGGATGACGGATCCAATCGCCCGCAAATTGGAATCTTGACCAAAACGGGCAACCAAACACCATCTCAATCACATGTATGCCCAGAAGAACATCTTGAAGTCGGATGATATCCTCGTACATTCTCATTAGCAAAGAAACAGCATCTTGGGACGATGGACCTGATCGACCACGGGTCGGGATCTTGACCAATCCGCTGTCCAAACCTCCGTATCAAAAAGAAAAATCCCCAAGGGAGTACAACCCTGTAAGCAATAAGCTCAAAGTTCTCTACACCCATAGCAAAAGCAAAATCATCAAACTGAAAGAGAATGAGCCAAAGCCATGCATTCATCATGCATCTTCATGCATCAGCATCCATCGCATCAATCATCATGTTTACCTGCTTTCAAATAAAAGTCGGTTAGCTAAAGACCCCACAGGCATCCCTAGTGGAGGCACATGCGAACCAGATTTTCATTTCAAAAAGACAAAAAATATTTCTATTTGCAAATAAAAACCCCACGGAGTATCACTCCCCAGAGTGGGTATCTTTTCAAAAATCCAAAAATATTTTCTCAGTAGAGCGTTCTGCCTCCAACACACCAGGAGATCTTCCATATCTCTGGGTAGGAGCCAACGCAAAAATCAAATAAGATCCAATGTCTCGCGGTTTCCCCGGAGATCATCGGATCCAATGCACTCAAAGTACGGTCGAACCGAACTCCAGTGTCAGTGCAGTCGTACCACATGCCAAGATACAAAAAAGATGAAAGCCAAAAGACTCGGTCACAGAAACCATTTGATCAGGTGGAAACGATGAATTGTAACCCAAGTATCCAAATCAGCAGATTGGGTGGAAAGAGTTCACCCGCACATACCTAGGCGTGGATGCCTGAAGTACCTTGACTGAGTCCAAGTCGGCGTAGTAGAATCCCGTAAGACTATCGGACGCAGGGCGTCTAACCACTTTGACAGTCAAGCGAAACAAGTACTCCTGGAGTGATCTGGGAAAACATCAAACATCACACAATCAGTCTCAGGGTCAGCATCCTCGTAAGACTAACGGACGCAGAGGCTCTGCTGTACCTTTCCGATGTTAGTACCGATCGGGAATGGAAGGGTTGCGATTGGGTACCCAGGTTGCAGCAAACTGCAGGGACAATCGCAACGTTTTCTCCGAACTCTCGCGGTATGTGCGAGTTATCAACTTCCAGACAATCAACTGACTCAGATACAAAGGACAACAAAGATTCCAGACCACAATCAAGGTAAGAATGAATTGCAAACTAAGCACCGAAACCAGCAGATCGGGTGGAAAAGCCCACCCGCACATACCTAGGCGTGGATGCCTGAAGTACCTTGACTGAGTCCAAGTCGGCGTAGTAGAATCCCGTAAGACTATCGGACGCAGGGCGTCTAACCACTTTGACAGTCAAGCGAAACAAGTACTCCTGGAGTGATCTGGGAAAACATCAAACATACAATCAATCACAGGGTCAGTAACCTCGTAAGACTGTCGACGCAGAGGCTCTGCTGTACCTTTCCGATGTTAGTACCGGTCGGGAATGGAAGGGTTGCGATTGGGTACCCAGGTTGCAGCAAACTGCAGGGACAATCGCAACGTTATCTCCAAACTCTCGCGGTATGTGCAAGTGAGCGATCTCCAAACGATCAACTGGCACAGATGCAAAAGCAAGCAAAGATTTCAGACCATGATCTATGAATGACCGGGTCAGAAGTGGGGTGTCCACTAGCTTTGGCATTCGGTTGCACGCAACCTCTGCCAAAGAGGGGCATTCGGTTGCACGCAACCTCTGCCAAAGAGGGGCATCTGTAGACACCCCACCTTCGGCTATACTGTTGGTAGAGATAGCTGGTTGAACGGAGGACCATACCCCCAAATCCCAAGTCCAAACTCAGCCAAACTCACCCTTGTAAGCCCCATTCCATAGCCCAGTTCAAGACTGAACCCAGTCAACCCAGTCCTAAACACCACCCAGAAAAACCCCCCAATAAAAAAGGCCAGTAAAAAAAAACCAAAAAAGTCAAACTCACTGAGTCAACCCGCTGAGTCAACCCGCTGAGTTAACACGCTGAGTCAACCCGTCGAGTCAACCCGTCGAGTCAAAACACCGAGTCAACCCGTCGAGTCAACCCGTCGAGTCAACCCGTCGAGTCAAACCACCGAGTCGACCCGCTGAGTCAACTCACTGAGTCGACCAGCGAATCCAACAGCAGCCCCGAGGGAACGGCCGTACTCGCTGGAAACCGAGGAGCGGCCGTACGGGCGGCCCATGGCAGGCCGCCCGGACAAAATTACGCAATCTGCCACTCTCTGCTGCTATAAATACCCCCCTCCCCTTCTCATTTCAACAAGCCATTCGAGTCCATTTCAGCCCGAGAGCTCTGAGTCCATCTCTCCACCCTTTAGCCCATTTTTCCACCAAGGAGAGCCCGAGTGAGGAGAGTCTAACCTTGGTCCAGCCCAGCCTGACCACTGGTCCAAGCCTCCCAAGCCATCCAAGTCTTGATCCAGCCACTCGAAGCCAATCCTTGCGACACCTCCGTCCACCCAGCTACTCATTTTCCAGCATCATCTCATTCGCATCTAGCATAAGTGCAACATTTACTTTTCTTCCAACCCCCCTGCTTCACTACTAGCACCTTGATCCGTCAAGTACACATGCATATGTCTTTATATTAAGCACCTGTCAGTTCGAGCGTATGCTCTGGGCTTGCCCGTTGTTGGAACCTGCCCATCAGAAACTCTTACTGTTCAGACCTGCATTCATGCTTCACCATAAAACACCTTGATCATTCAAGCTCACTGCATACGTCTTACATTAAGCACCTGTCAGTTCGAGCGTACGCTCTGGGCTTGCCCGTTGTTGGAACCTGCCCATCAGAAACTCTTACTGTTCAGACCCGCATTCATGCATCATATCATCCATGAGAATATACGAGGATTAAACTAGACTTTCAAGTATCCGATCGATTCTGTGAAGTAGAGACCGTACTTCGGTACGGGTAGTGTGTGGGGTGCCTAACCTCTTCCCACCCTGTAACCGTGATCCCTTACCTTGAATCTCTGGCCGCAAGATCAACAGGAGTCATTTTAGAGGAAGGAATCTTCGGATTCCCTTCTCTAACGTTTCTACGGGGTCTAGCCGACTGTAGATTCGAAGTAATTGGCTAGTGGCGACTCTGGTCTTATATAAATTCACTTAAACACATCCAGCTCAATACGACAACCAAACGAAGCCCTCGAGAACGAGGCAAGCCAGTGGCACAAACGACGATTTCGCACTCACGCACCTCTTCTTCTTCTTCTTCCGAAAGGGAAAGGGAGAACGACGTCGTGTGGGAGCGCGGAGAAATCGGCGAGGGTCCACAGAAGACTTCTCATGTTTGGCACCATGAAGCCCCTCCAAAGATCAGGGCTTTTGGGTGGCTCGTGGGAAGAAATAGAACTTTGACCCTTGACAATCACCAAAGGTGCTCCATGACCATCCCAAATATTTGTCTTCTCTGTATGTCCAATGCAAACTAGCCAAGTGTGGGTTTCTGTTCTCACCAGATTCAACATGGCATGGTTTATGCCTCTAGATATTGATGATCTTTTGTTAGCTTGGCACGGGGTGACCTTTCGCAAGAGGATGTGTGCGGTTTGGAGATTTTGTCTCCTTGCTAGTTTGTGGGCTATTTGAAGTGAAAGGAATCCAAAAGTGCTCCGTGGGTTGCTAGTTGTGTGTGGGATAGTGTAGTGGAGTGGGCGGTGGGAAAGGGTTGGATGGGGAAGATGTAATCTCTTTTGTTTTTTTTTCTTTGTTTTCTGCTTCTTATTGTTCTTGCTTTGGCACTATCTAAGCACTTTTTAATGAAAGTTCTAGTCATCTTTCTTTAAAAAAAAAAAACTCCATAACATTGTTTGTAAGGCTCCCAATTACCCTATGTTTCTTTAAGCCAATAGAACCAAATACTATTACGAAAAGAATATCGAACTTCCCAAAACTCATTAATCATATTGGGGAAACCATGAATCCTAGATCGATGGGATGGTCATGTCCATTTGGTTTTAGACTGGAGAATAGTTATAATCTTTTAACCGTGATTTGATTCAGACCAGATGGCCGTATCTGTTTTTTGTTTCACATGAGAGACGGTGGGTCTTCTAATGTCGTTCAAATCGGATATGGCAACCCTATTCAATTTATATCAGATAGGAGACAAAATGAAACCAAATGATAAACATTGGCCTTACAAACATCAAGACGGCTCCTGCCAGTGATGTATTCAAAGCGGCCCTCAAATTGCAGAAGAGTTTCTATAAAGTCCAAATTGAAAATAACACAATCGCATTTGGAGTTCAGGCCTTCAATATGAATGCTACGGCCCTGTCTGGCAAATGCCTAAAAATGAGTTCATCTCATTTTAGTTAACCACCATCATTTTATCAGTAATTATGATCTCTGATGTATAATTGTTGCATCTAAAATGATACGGACTCATTTTTAGGCATGTACCAAACAGTGCCCAAGGAAATCCTAATTTGGTTATTTGCACTTTTTGGTGTTAATAATTCAAATTCAATTCAAGAGTATGTGCATCCAAATGCACCCTAAAGATCTCATACCGAAAAGTGCTTGATCAAGGCTCTTGTTGTCCAGATACTCGTAAACCAGAAGTTGCTTATCTCCCTCAATGCAGCATCCATACAACTTTACAAGGTTTCTATGTTGAACTGCAGGTATTGTAGCAATCTCAGCCATGAACTGACTCCGTCCCTGGCGAGATGCTGCCGAGAGTTTCTTGACAGCGACCACCCTCCCGTCTGAAAGTGTACCCTAAAGAAGACCACAGTCAAATAAAAGCAAGTGAATAGTGCATGTATGTAAGTAGGCATACCTTTACGTATTATACATGCACACATATTTGTTCAATCTGGCATTGCTAAACAAGTCTAAGGGTGTCCTTTGATAGCAGAAATCCAAGGGAAAGGGGATTTTTTTTCATTGAAAAGATAGCTAGGGCTGTTTGGATAGAAAAAAGACCCAAGATTCGAAAAGGATAATCATTACACTTGTCCACCCTAGCACAAGATATGAGGTGACTTTTGTCAAATAAAATTTAGATTTCCACTTGTATCCAAACAGACCCCTAATTCTTGAAGCCTATTTTCTAAGGTAAATATGGAAACAATCATTACATAATCATTGTGATCTCTTAATCCACACCATGGATTCCTTGTATCCACACCCTAAGGGTGCGTTTGGATGATCCAATGATTGAATAGTGATTATTAGTCTAATAAATTGGAAATAGCCAATTGGAATCTCCTTAGAATTCACATTGAAGATCTGGGCACCAAACTGCAATTTCGTTACTTACATGTTGGAGTTGAAAGAAACATAACTCCAATTTGAAGGTGAAACCCTATTATACAATGAAAAATGCTGAGGCAATTTTCATAAGGAGAGATTGAAGAGGGGATTCACGTGGCACTTGCCATCGTGGCATAGGTGATAAGATTTTTGGTCATCTTCCTTCTAACCATTTAGTTTTCTCATACAACTGTGGCTTCAACTGATCAGTGGACCAGGCTGATCATTGGGCCAGGCATTTTTATGGCAGCAACTGCCAGATGATGACCCATATCTCTCATATGTGTACCATGTTGCTATCTGTGCCATAAACTATCTCTTTGGTCTCTCTTCACGCAAATCAACCTAACACTGTTCTGATAAAATGCTAGGAATCATAACTAATTTCTATCATTGCATCCTGATTAAACTAAACTATTATGATTCAGTTCATTTGTGCATCCAAATCGCCAGGAAATAACTAGCATAACTTCTTAGCTGTTCTTCTTACTCTATAAAAAAAAAAAACTCAACCATCTGATTGCGATGCTAATTTACCTTGTAAACTGGTCCAAATCCTCCCTCTCCGAGTTTATTCATAGGATTGAAGTTCTCTGTAGCAGTCCTGAGCTGGGCATAGCTGAAAGTGTTTGGTTTTGTGCCCATTCCTTGAAAATCTGCGTACAATCAAGAAGGCAGATTTCATTCATAATTCACTCCGAAGAATATAAATTCCTCAACCTGAAGAGGATATGCCCAGAATACTCAGGTCTCCGGTTTCTGCAGTGGGTCCAATGGCTCAATGATCCAGACTGTTGATCCATCGGGCCATGCAGTGGATGTACCATGCCTGAAAAACCCAACCTTTCAATCTGTAGCTGGCAAATAGAATATTAAGAAGAGAATTACAGCAATGGTCCACATTCAACTGAAAAACATTCCAAGATTGGTAGCTAGGATCTTCTAAATTTGGAGATTCCAGGAACATGGTCCATCCACTATCCAATTTCATTCACCTTGTTCTAAGTATTTATTTATTGAGTTGGAGAACATTTTAAATGAATGGTTAGCAGAAGTACGGAAATTAAAACTATAATTACACATAGCGTTACCATCATACCCAATGAATAAGCTGGCATGTCATGTATTCTTAAATCAAATCACAATAGTCCCATGTTTGGATGCACAAGTGAATTTTGTTGCAAAGAGTAAGTTTAATAAAGAGGAATTGGCAAAAACTAGTGATCATCCCTGGGATCCATATAGAGGAAGCAAGCAATTATATGATACCTGAGCGTAGGATATACAGTGTCTTTAAGACTTAAATTTGAGAAAAGTCTGATCCATGGCTTAGTAATCTACACTGTGGATAACAAAAAGGCCCCACCATGGATATGTGACTCCCAAAAATCCCCATTAGAACAATCTTAACCCTTTGATCGGTGGCCTATGAATGGGTGGTTAAGAAGAAATACAGTAGCACTCCACGTTGAAATGACATGAGGCTAAAGATTGAGTGCTACAATCTTCCAAACAGGGAAATTATTGGGAATCACTCATCCACATTGGGGCCCATGAGATCAATGCTCTGGATGACTGTGTGACAGCTCCCACTTGTACAAACTAGAGGCTCAAGGATACTGCCCTTGGCTTCCTCTGAGGGAGTCCCTCAAATTGCAGTTACATTTGACAGCGTACGAACTAGAAACCAACAGAACTGCGTTTTGGAGCCCAGACCCTCAAGTTGAATACTACGGAAACTACGATCTGGCTAATTCCACTTTATTGGACTAATAATTACAATTCAATTAGATAGTCATCCAAACATCCTAAGTGGCTTTGGCATCTCTGAATTCAAGACTTCGCAAGTATTAGCTGTTTATTAACATAAACAATACCTTCATCTTCATCATTGGCCAATCTCTTCCTTCTTCGTATTAAAATATAAGCAGCAAAAATGGTTACAATGATCACTACTCCAACAGAAACTGATCCCAACAGCCCATCCAGTCCTGTTCTTTGTCGAAGTGTCCGTTGGTGGAAGATTACTAACTGTTGGTATAAAATCTGAAAAAAAAAAAAAGAAAAAAAAAAAGAACAAACAAATGAACAGTGGTCATTGTCAAAACTATTTTGGGAACTTCAAGGGTTCCCTTGGTGCTCAGTTGAGCTAAGTAGCAATACCTTGACTAACTACAGAAAAAATTAACTAAATGGAGGTGCCAACATTTTAATTCATAATTACAATCAAACCCTAATTGCAATTCCACATGTTTGAAGTTAGACACGAAATGATCGGAATCAGTTTTTAGGTGCTAGCCCCACTCTGATAATTTCCACTTCATGGAATTCAAATGTGTTGAAACAGAAACTAAAAGATAATTGTAAACATTCAGTAGAGCTTCATTCACCTGGAGTAACACTGAAGCCCGAAATGGATGGTCCATCGTAACCACCATTAGGAGGAATGCAGCACATTCCCTTTCCAGCCCAAAAGAGATGAACTTCCAGGTAATTCTCAGACACACGAACCTTGAAATCCTTCTGAACAGCACGAAAGGAAACATTACCTGCGTCCCTTCTTATATTGAAGTCTTTGAGTACCATATTTTCCTAGAGAATTAATGAATTCAAAACCAACGGAGATTAAAGGCATCAGGAATTCATATAGTCATATAAACATTTTGGATTTTACAATTATGCAGAAGGGGCATTTATGGCCCAATACCTGACTTGTGGCAGAAGCAACAGAGGATTTGTAAATATCAATCTAGTAAGTCTGGTCACTGGATAACCAGCAGTTGAGAATCACACCAAAGACAACCTTATCCACATGCACTAGCAGTTTCAAATGGGTCGCCAGAACACAAATGGATTCAATGGGAGAAACAGAAGGGTAGGATCACCCATTCGATGAGTTGTTAAACCAAGGTTCATAACCCACTAGTTGGATTGCTCGGATGCAACTCCTTGCCTGCCATATGTCAGGTACTAGGCAATGGAACCCAGATTGCACTTACAATTTCTATGGAAACATCACAACGTTTGATATTTGAATGCTTTCAAGGTGTATGGAACCCCTTTCTAATTTTGTAGATGACTAGCATCGTGCTTGTTCTATACAAATTCACAACATCACAGGTTTTTACCGCCACATGTCAGCTAGTATGAAATGGACACCCCTTCCAAATCCAGCATGACAATCAGGCCGCCCTAGCAATTTCTGTGAAAATATTATAATGCTAGAACATTGAATGCTTTCAAGGTGTGTGGAACTCGTTTTTAATTTTGTGGGTGGCTAATATCATGATTATTCTTTCCAAATTCACAATTATTGGTTTTTATCATCTGTGTAGTTATCTGATGTGCGAAGAAAAAAAAAGAAAAAAAAAGAGTGACTTCATATTTGGTAATCATGGGAGATCGTCTGGGTGTGGGTGTTTTTTAATGGGCGCTCCTGTAGATTACCATTCATATATTTGTTTCGGGTTTCTGTATACTAAAGAGTTCATAGGTGAAGAGCGATTAAGTACTCTAATCCTCTTTTCCTCTCTCCCATCTCTATTACCATGAATCTACTCAGTAAGTAAAGCCCAAACTTGTCAACATGACGTTTGTTGGCTACATACTAATATTAGTAGCCTTCTTTGTGATCTCTCCGCATCATTTCTTTTAAAATACAAGCTTTATAGATTTTCAATTTACTCAAATACTATTAGTTGTGACATAAAACCATCAGTAAACAATAAAAAAAGCTGGTTATCTATTTAAAACTGCAAGAATACAAAGGGAAAGGGTAGTTCTGTGATTTTTGCTTAATACTGTGTGCATTATATGTAGGCTAGGGCCAACCATCTAGGCCTTCAGGGTACTTTGGTCATTTTCTTGCTTTAACTTTGTTTTATAGGTTGCAACCTGTTTCTTTACTAGATAAAAATCATTAAGATTCTCCTCGGGATTCATGGTATCAGAGCCTCTTCATTCTATGGTTCCTCTTTCTAATTGAAGATCTAATTAGTTTGGGTCTCTACTCATGGCTCAGTGGAAGACTCACAAGAGTTTCAACACAGAGGTCATGGGTTCGAGTACCCATTGTGCTGTGTATATGTGTGGGTGTGTAAAAAAATAATAATAATAATAAAGGATCTAATAAGTTTGAGCAACTGCAAGATTTTCTTTTTCCATTCCTGGTTGTCATCTTTTTCTTTTAGTATCTTATTAGCAAACTCTCAATGTTTTATATTAAGATATAGAACAAGCCCCACGCTCCAGCATAGTATTCAACAACGGTAACAGTGTCTGTAACAGCCAGCCTTATGGCTGTTATGTTATCAACCATAATGGCCATTACAACCCTATCAAGTTAAAATTATTTTTAGAAGAAGGAAATGAATTGTCCTTGCTGTGAGCTGGTTATCAGATGCCCACCCGAAATCCAATCACATTTTCCACCATAAATGCGGATATTAATAAATTAAGGAATCAGAAATGATAGACACAGCATACAAGTAACCATAATTGAACCGTCTGAAACCATGGGGCCCACAGTAGATGGGTCATAACCACAAAATCAGATCAATCGAACCATCTGAATAATGGGTATTGTTGAAATCAGGCCATTGCGAATTCTTCCATTTTAATGCCCATTGGATGCACATCATAAGTTGTACTACTGTTGGTTCAAGAACAATCTAAGGTGGGGGCCTTCGATGGTTTCGACACTTTGTAAAATCATGAGCTCTTACAAGATCTTCATGTTTCTCAAGTTAGCAAATGTTGAAGGAATCTCGCCACTCAACCCGCCGCTATCCATGTATCTGTGAAAAGCAAGCATACATCATGAATCCAATTGTAAGATTTCTTGTGGTAATATCAGCTAGAGGAATTCTCACAGCATCTTAATGGATGAAAAGTAGCTGTCCATCGAGAACGGTCAAAGCAGTTAACATGGCTGAAAGGGTGCCTTGAATAGCCATATGACTGTAAACAAACAGTCCAAGAAGGGAGTTTAATTTACACATTCCAACAACTACTTCCTCTCTGCAAAATATATTTTCTATACTTTCATTAACAAGCTTTGAATTTCCAGTGATTCATTGCTGGAGTTGTTTGGGGCTGTTAAAGTTCCTTGATATACATCGACTTGCCATCCTCTAATAGCTTGAGCTTTTAGATCAAGTGGTGATTTGACTTGGTATCAGAGGAGAAGGTAAGTGTTCAAAAGTTGGCTCAATTATTGAGATTATCTTTTTGCAAAGATCAGAATTTTGACTCATTAAGTGGACCACACTTTTATATTTTGTATTTATCAATGGCTAATCTTTTGTCGTTTGGTCTAGGCCATCTAATGAGTGAATGGGGCTGATTTTTGTATAAGGCTATCCTCGTGGTGGAGACTGTTGATTGTGGACCCATGGGGCCCACTTGTGGACAACCACTTGTGGGTGGGGCCCATAAGGATGTTCCCGCATCCTCCTTCTTCCGAGAGTTTGAAATTCAATTAGAACTCGGAAGAAGATGAGATGGGATAAGATAAGGTTAAACCAACCTTATCTCATCTCATCCCTTATCTCTTTTCCCTCTATTTATAAGAGGACTCCTTCCGTTATCAAACACATAAGAAAAAGGAAAGCTATAAGATATATACGGAGAGAAAAGAGAGAGTTTATCTGGTCCATCCATCAGATCTGAGCCATAGATCTGATCCGGGGACCATCTTCACCATAGGATCAGAGGGGTGATCAGACCCACTTGCTATTGTTAGCAAATAGGCGGATCGCTAGATCCACCACATATCCTCGGCTTTGCGAAGGTTCTCATCGTGTAGACCGTCGGATCTTGGAGGCCCACACTTCCGCAATTACTAACAGTGGTATCAGAGCAACGAACGATGGATCTCCGATTTAAAGAGGATATAATCGCAATCGAGGTAAGTGGCCTTAATTTTAGGATTATAAATTAAATTAATTTTATTCTAATAATATGTCGATCATCAAATCCATCATCTAATTAATATTCCTTTTTGTCCAAATCTCATTTTATTTATCTCTGAGGTATGGAGATTAATAAAATTGAGATTATTTATTAATTAACATATAGGAATTAAAATTTTTGTGATTAAAACCAGATTCATATGGGCCAGGGCCGCCGACCCAAGTATGCAAGGCATACTTCTTAACGAATGCCTGACAAACCAAGTCAAAGGCCCTCGTGTGAATCAAATCTAATGTTTAAGTGGGCCCACCATTTTGGATGATTGTCATCTAAATGGTGGCACGTAGCACAAAGACCTGGATCAAGATCTTTTAGAATGATCTAAGTGGTGGGCCACGCACCAATCTCCCATGAACCGTGTCATCCAATGGCTGATTGAGACAAATAAAAAAAAAAAAAAAATTCAAGGTTTGTCTCATATACATCCGTTATTGTTTTGTCACCATTCATGGTTGTGGGGCCCACTAAACATGGGAGCAATGCACCTTTTACCCATGCATGCACGCTGACTGCATGTGATAAAGGCAAAATCTATTTAAGATTAGGGCTGTCAATGGCACGGATCTTGATCCGTATCCGATCCGTATCCGATCCGATTTAATCGGATTTGGATCAATAATCGGATAATCGGATCGGATACGGATATCCAAAGATGATCCGTTAAATATTCGGGTCGGATTCGGATCAACCTTGATCCGGCCCGTTAACGATCCGACCCGATAAAAAAAAAAAAATAAATAAAAAAATAAAATAAAATAAAATAAAATAAAAACATATGATAATCTCTCTCTCTCTCTCTCTCTCTCTCTCTCTCTCTCTCTCTCTCAAATATCCGGTCGGATATCGGGTCGGATCATAATCGGATCGGAAACGGATTTCGAAAAATTTAATCGGGTCGGGTTCGGATCATATACTTGTGATCCGAATCGGATTCAGGTCGGATTCGAGTCGGATATATTCTTAATCGGGTCGGATTCGGATCATCACTGATCCGGCCCGTATCCGACCCGTTGACAGCCCTGTTTAAGATGAAGATGACAAGAAAAAGCAATGGACACAGATTGGTGGATGTGATCTCTACACAGATGGGTGGATGTGATCTTTGTTTGTTGTGGCCGGTCAGCGGGACATGGCAGAGAAATATAAAAATGGCAATCGTGACCACCACCACAACCAGCGACAGCCATGGCCGCCGCCCGCCGCCGCCGCCGCCGCAAGTAGCAGCGACAACCATGGATGAAAACTATTGCCCATTGCCGCTGTCTGCAGCAGCAGCAACATCCCTCTCTCTCTTTCAATCTCTAGATCTCTCTTTCAATCCCAGCCCAGCCGCTCGTCCGCCGCTGTCGCAGTAGCAGCAGCGCCACGAGCCGCCGCCGCCGCCACAGCAACAGCAGCGGCATCCAACGCCGCAGCCGCAGAGAGAGAAAGAAAGGAGAGATTGAAAGGGAGAGGGCAAAAGCCCCAGCCATGGCCGCCGCCTGTAGCAGCAGCAGCAGCCGCTGCAAGCACCGCCGCCGCCGCCAGCAGCTGCGGCAGCAGCAGCAGCGCCGGTCGCCGCCTCCGCCGTTGCCGCTCGCCGTTCCAGCCACTCATCCCTCTTTTTTTTTTTGTTGGGTAGTCAGCCACCATGGCTGCCAAGGTTACATGGATGATGGGTTTCATCAAACCCTAAAAGGAGAAGAAGAGGATGAGATGATTGGAGCTTACAAAAGGGCCTTTTTGGGCCATGGACGGAAAATTTTTTTTGTGGGCCATGACTGCGAAAATTGGGCCTTTTAAGGCCCAACTTGACTATAAACCTTTATGGGCCTGGGTTGGAGCTGAGATATGGGCCTTTTGGGCCAAGGCTGGAGAGTCAAAATGGTCTTTTTGGGCTTGACTTGAGAATAAAGATGGGCCTGGCTTGCTAATAGGCCTTTAGGACCTGGTTTGGACATAAAATTATCCTAAGATATGGGCCTTATAAATTGGAATAATGGACTCATTATGTATTACCCATTTTTTATTAGACCATTTTTTTTGGAGTTAAATATCTAGTTTTAATAATTAATTAGTGCTAACTCAAGCCACTAATCACAAATGGCCTCAAGTTTGAGTGGATAACCATTAAAAATTATCATAATTTTTTTATAATACCATTAATATCCATAATTTGGGACAAAATTAAGAGACCATTATGGGCTATCCATATGTGATTGGACAACCCATATGGATCCCACTATTATGTCCAAATTAAAGATGGGCCAAATTAGAAGCCCAATTCACTTCTTTTCAAGATTAAGTGTATCTTGTAAAATGGGCCTTTAATCGACCATTTATGGACTGATTTAGACCAAGCAATGGGAAGTGACTTGGGGTTTTTTGGCAAGATCTAACTGATGGTATGGTCTGTTTTTGTGATTAACGGTCTAGATCTAAAATTAATCTGATGATCGATGTATGTATTAAAATAAAAGCATATGATTTAAATTATGGATTTTTTCTGTCTCAAAAATATCTTCTGAATACTTAATGTATATGTGGATGCATTATTAAATATGTGTAAAAATGAATGAAGATCATGATAAATATCCATACGATCACTATTGATCACGGGTCCACAAATGAACGGAACCATCATCAAACTATGATGATCAGCATTGATGAGAGGATCCATCATCAATGGTGAACATTAATAGTAATGATTGGATCCATCATGAATGGACACGATCAATGGGGTGATTATATTGTCCTTTAATCATAGAACTTCTCTTATTCGTCTAATGGACATGATTGTTTTCTTTAATCTAATGATTTATTCAATTTGACTTTAATTTTTTATATGATTAAAATTAAGTCATCATTTCATTAGAATATAGATCTTATATTTCAAGGTTGTGCATAACCTAAGTGAGAGTTTTATTCATTCCTTAAATGATGCATAAACCCATAATGGTGGGTTATAGGTTATACAAATAGATAGTCATAAAATCATCAATTTCATTTTATTTAGAGAACTTGATTGATCTGCACCACCCATACAGGTATGTAGGCTTTCAGATCCCTTATAAGATGGATTGAATACTTTTATAAACTTAAAAGTTTGAATAACTAGTAGAAATTCTGATGATTAGTGCCAATACTTTAGATCATAGCTAAGTAGTGATACATGATGCGATGTAGAGATGGCCTCTAAAGCATTGATCGCCGATCAACTAAAAGGACAACATTTCGACGGCAACAACTACGAAGACTGGTCCCGCGCAGTGCGAAGCCTTCTGGATGAAGATGACATTTCACACACTCTGGATGGAGTGCAAGAGGAACCCATATTGGCTGAAAATGGAAATCTAGGTGAACATAGGGCCGCGATGAATCGCTACAATAAGTGGCGTAAACAAAATCGCTCCGCCCGTAATGTTTTGATTAGCACAATGCACAAAGAACTCATACCCACGTATGAAGTGCATGAAACCGCTAAGGGGATCTGGGATGCACTGGCTAATGCCTATAAGCAGAAGTCAGATGCAAAGGTTTGGGCTATGGAATTAGAGTTCCAAGAATACAGGATGCCTATAGGTTGCCCCATCAAGGATCATATCCGTAAGATGGAGCAGATGATAGGCGCCCTGAGGAATGTAGGGTGCAAACTAACTGAAAATCAAAAGATTATAGCTATGCACCGTTCCTTACCCGAATCATGGGCCCAAATCAAAACAATTCTCAACCATAATGATTCTATTACAACGTTCAGAGACTTTTGTGCCCATCTGGTATGAGAGGTTGAAATGAATGCAATTCAGCCAGGTTCGGCCAAGGCTTTTGCAGCAGAAACCCACAAGCGGAAAGCTAACAAGAGAAAGTTCAAAGCTCGCAAGAAGGCGAAGAAGAACAATCACGAACAGAAGACCGCAACGCCTCCTCCAAATCCCAAGAAGGGGAAAGGAAAGAGGAAACCTAAAAAGACAAACATCACCTGTTTCGTCTGCGGAAATCCCGGCCATTATGCCCGTCAGTGTGCCCAAAAAAAGACGGTAATTCCTCAGTCACAAGATACTTTGTTTGTAGGCGTTTGTTCCGAGATCCTTTCCGTTGATATCCTATCTAACGAGTGGATTTTGGATTCAGGCGCAACAAAGCACGTGACACGAGATCGTCGAGGACTCGAGGAATTTCGACCTATAGCTACAAGGAGCTACAGGGTGTACATGGGGAATAACGCTGCTGAAGACGTGCTAGGGATTGGTGTTTATCATCTCCGTATGCGCGTAGGGTACACAATAACCCTCCATGATACTCTTTATGCACCGAGCATGCGCCGAAATTTAATTTCTGTTTCTAGATTGTTAGTTAATGGTTTTGACATTCGTTTTTTCGGGACAAGAGTTTCTTTAAGACTAAATAACCTTATCTTTGCATGGGGTAATTTAATTTCAGATTTATTTATTCTAGATGTAGAACATGATAATGCACCTCTTGCTTTGTCTGCTACATCGAATGAACATGTAGTATCTGAATCTTTAAAATGACACGCGAGGTTAGGTCACATTGGAAAGGACCGTATGACAAGACTAGCTAGATCTGGTCTGTTAGGTTCATTATCCAAGGTTGATTTGCCATTTTGTGAACATTGTGTGTCTGGGAAAACTTCTAAGAAACCATTCCCTAAAGCGACTAGGTCAAAGGGTTTACTAGAGATAATCCATATAGATATCTGTGGACCCTTAAATGTACATGCTAGAAATAGATGCCAATACTTTGTCACATTTATTGATGATTACTCGCGCTATGGATATGTGTATCTCATCTCACATAAATCTGAGGCTTTTGATTGTTTTCTCAAATTCAAAGCTGAAGTTGAAAATCAGCTTGAGAAAAAGATTAAAATTCTTAGATCTGATAGAGGTGGCGAGTATACAACTGAAACGTTTAAATCATACTGTGCAAACATTGGCATCATCAGGCAATACACTATGGCATATACTCCACAGCAAAATGGAGTTGCAGAGAGAAGGAACAGGACACTATTGGACATGGTCAGATCGATGATGGCACATGCCAATCTCTCTACCACATTCTGGGGAGACGCGCTTCTTACAGCCGTCTATGTCCTAAATAGAGTCCCAACTAAATCCGTTCCTAAGACCCATATGAGATGTGGACTGGGAGGATTCCTTCTTTAGCTGACCTACGTCCTTGGGGATCTTTAGCATATGTTTTATTGCCTACTCAGCATAGAAGTAAACTTGATAGTAAAACTATTGAGTGCGTATTCATCAGGTACCCAATGCACTCAAAGGGATACGTTCTAGTTTATGAGGATCGTGGAGGATGGACTGAGATTGAATCTCGGGACGTAACCTTCGTCGAAGACAGATACCCCAGCCGAAAGAAACAAAAGGTTTCCACCGAACTTTTTAAAATTCCCGATGTATCTCAGGAGAGTGGGAGTTCTACTTCTGCAAATGGAGATACTCCTATAGTTCATCAGGACAGTGGGAGTACATCTCAGCAGGCTCCTGAGTTACGTCGAAGTGAAAGAGGTTTGATTCCCAGAAGATATTTCGATATCGATGGTCAATCTTTCTCTTGTGTTGCGGTTGACAATGATGAACCTGATTCTTATCAGGATGCGTTATTATCTCCGAATTCGGCTGATTGGGTAACTGCCATGGATGAGGAGATTGCCTCCATGGAGAAGAACAAAGTCTGGGAACTTGTAGATCTGCCTTCCAATCGCAAAGCAATTGGTAACAAGTGGGTACTTAAGATCAAAAGAAAGGCAGATGGTACAGTGGACAAGTACAAAGCAAGATTAGTTGCAAAATGTTTTACACAAAAAGAAGGTGTTGATTATGAGGAAACTTTTTCACCCGTTGTAAAATTTTCCTCAATCCGCATGATCTTGTCCATTGTCACAAGTTTAGACTTAGAGTTATATCAGATGGATGTAAAGACTGCTTTCTTAAATGGTGATTTGGATGAAGATATTTAGATGCAACAACCCATAGGTTATGTGGACAAAAAGTATCCAAAGAAAGTCTGCAAGTTATTACGATCTATTTATGAGTTGAAGCAATCTTCAAGGCAGTAGTACATGAGGTTCCACTTAGCCATCACCACTTTTGGATTCACAATGAGTGAAGAAGATCATTGTGTATACGTGAAATGGTCTGGAAGATCTTTTCTGATACTATCTCTATATGTAGACGATATCCTATTAGCTGGTAATGACATGCAACTGTTGATGATGTCTAAAGATTGGCTTTTCTCGAACTTTGAGATGAAAGATCTTGGTGAAGCCAACTTTATTCTAGGGGTTAAAATCATCAGAAACCGTTCTAGGAGATTCTTAGGCTTGTCACAAGCCACTTACATACAGAAGATCTTAGAGCGGTTTAGGATGGAAAATTCAAAAGCTGTTGAAACCCCTATAGATAAAGCTACCAAGTTAGACGGGAAATTGTGTCCCCAGACAGAAGCTGAGAAATCGGCAATGTCCTCAGTACCTTATGCGAGCGCAGTAGGCAGCTTAATGTATGTTATGCTGTGCACCAGACCGGATATAAGCTATGCAGTTGGCATAGTCAGCCGTTACCAGAGTAACCCGGGACAGTCTCATTGGCAAGCCGTGAAACGAATATTCCGCTATCTCAGAGGAACTAAGGACTTGATGCTGTGTTATGAAGGCGCGAGTCTCGAGCTCAAAGGATATTCAGATGCCGCCTTGGGTAATGACGCTGACAAGGGAAAGTCTACTTCAGGATATGTCTTCTTGCTCGGAGGGGGAGCTATCTCTTGGTCGAGCAAGAAACAGACATCCACGGCACTTTCATCTATGGAGGCCGAATACATTGCATGTTGTGCTGCAGTTCAAGAGTGTGTATGGGTTCGCAGATTCCTACAAGGATTGGGTGTTGTTCCAGGCATACATGAGCCTATATCGTTGAGGATAGACAACACCTCGGCCATTGACTTGGCAAAGGATCCCAAACACCACTAGAAATCGAAGCACATTGAGATAAAGTATCATTACGTTCGTGATCAAGTGAAAGATAAGAAGGTTATCCTCAGCTACATTCCTACCAAGGAAATGATGGCTGATCCCATGACGAAACCTATAGCTAGAGATCTATTTCAGGTTCACGTCAGGCAGATGGGATTGAGAAAAGCTTGATTGATATGATTGTATCATGTATCTTTGAATAATAAATTCCATTTTATTCAGTATTGAGCACTTGTTAAACTAGGTATGTAGATCATCAGCATTTTCTTTGAGATCAAGTAGGATTTCAACTATTATCGGCAGCTGGTTACCCACTCGCATGGGTTGACCAACCCTAAATGTACAAGAGAGGTACACTTGGGGTGATGTTTATACACTGAGGTATGAACCACCCTTTATTGATAATAATAAAGGATGAGGATGCGAATGAGTTGTATCCGCCTTCAGTCCTATAAGATTGAAGATGAGACTGACAAAGTCGAATAACATAGTTGCACCATTACTCATAATGCGAATAATGTTATGGCCTGAATCACAGCCAAGTCGTGAGGTTATGAGATGAGTCATACCTCATGTGAGATGACTTGCGTACTGTAGACCCGACAGATACCTAGTATTGTCTACTTTACGGCGTGGATTGTAGCCACGTGCTTGGACTTATTACCTACAGATTGTTTTGATTCGATCTAATCATTGCAACGTGCGAGTAGCCAGTCCCGTAGGTGACTCTTTGTGTCCTCAGCTACCCTCCTCTTGTGTACAGGAGGATGAGATTGAGTGTCGCTACTTTAGTATACGATGATGAAAGGCCCTTGATTGGCCAGACTTGGTTATGCTAGGAAAGCGGCTTGATCAATTCCAAATTACACACTTGCATGGGGAAGATCCGGTGACAGCTACACCAAGTTTCTAGAACTATAAATACGCATTTGAAGACTTATCCGCCGGCAGTATCGAGTTTTCTTAGACTTTTACAAACGATATTCTCTTTCAAAATATATATGTATATATATTACTTTAAAAGGAATTCAAATTGATGTTTGTAGAAAACCAAGTTTTTCAGAATAGACTCGATAAGTTGGATAAGTGCGTATGTTGGCCGAGTACTCTAGATTGGGAGTTAACTCTATCCGGTGTGGTCATGCGGACTAGGACAGGCAATGCAAAGCTTGGGTTATTGAGTGCTAGATAGGTGGTCTCTTAGTACTCAAACACCTGTGAGAAGATAACGGTGTTCCAGCTGGTCCCACGCTTCTGATTCTTTTGATCGTGATTCTTTGGTTTTGATTATTATGTGATGAGCTAGATGAACTCTCATGATGTGCCTACCCCACAATGTGATTGAGTGAGAGATGTTGATTGTGGACCCATGGGGCCCACTTGTGGACAACCACTTGTGGGTGGGGCCCATAAGGATGTTCCCGCATCCTCCTTCTTCCGAGAGTTTGAAATTCAATTAGAACTCGGAAGAAGATGAGATGGAATAAGATAAGGTTAAACCAACCTTATCTCATCTCATCCCTTATCTCTTTTCCCTCTATTTATAAGAGGACTCCTTCCGTTATCAAACACATAAGAAAAAGGAAAGCTATAAGATATATACGGAGAGAAAAGAGAGGGATAGGCTTATAGAGTTCATCTGGTCCATTCATCAGATCTGAGCCATAGATCTGATCCGGGGACCATCTTCACCGTAGGATCAGAGGGGTGATCAAACCCACTTGCTACTATTAGCAAATAGGCGGATCGCTGGATCCACCACATATCTTCGGCTTTGCGAAGGTTCTCATCGTGTAGACCGTCGGATCTTGGAGGCCCACACTTCCGCAATTACTAACAGAGACAACCTATTGGAAGGGTTGGATGTGGCACGAAACATGATAGGTCGAAAATAATTCACTTGGTGGACAGTAACTTAATAGGTTGGACTTCAAACCTTCTTAAAAAAAGAAAAAGAAAGAAACTACTGCATCTTAATCACTAATAAATTGGGTGGCATATTGGAAATTCCAGAGATATCATAAGGCATTTCTAATGAAGAATGATTAAAATAAAATAAATTAATTAAAAAAAAAAAAAAAGGAACTTACATTTCTTGCAGGCTTGTCAAATTCCCCAACTGAGGTGGTAGTGAACCAGAGAAGCTATTTGAGCTTATACCCCTGAAAATAATAATTAATTAGTTAATTAATTCATCTCCAAAAATACCCCTGTTGAGAGGTCTGTCCTAATTCTTATGCCAGTGTCTTCATGGTGGGGCCTACCATTTTGAATGGTGCTGATTCCCCACAGAAGTGGATGTTGAAGGGAAAGATGTGGCTTGACGGCAAGATGTACCCCACCACCTGAACGATTCAGACCGTTCATCTAGAAGCTCCCAACGCAGATGGCCCATCTGGGTAAAAAAATCTCAATCCTCGCCTTCAGATGAGTGGTGATGATCCCCAATTAATGAAATTATTTTCATGTTGAGCTTATACGATGGAAGTTTCTACATGAACGGTCTGGATCTTATGTGCTAAGGAAGAAGAGACGAGCAGAGCAGCTGGAAGAGTATGAGAGCAATTGGGTATGCACCCAGCTACTCTACCACATGGCTCGCAGATACCTCAATCCAAACCATCCAAACAGTGGGACCCACTGATGGAGGATACATCCCTAAAGCCGATTGATTAGTCCATCCTGACCTTTGGTCAATGCACACTTGTATGCTTATTTCAAACTGTTGATTATTTATCATCTCAACCATCCAATAGTGTTCATCAATCAATCAGCCAGTCAGAATCATCTGTCCAATGTGGCTTTTTCGATGACCAATATAAAGATCATAGTGATGGAACGAATCCTAACCGTTGCTGTATAAGAGTTATATGCCGTTCTCTCTTTAAAGTACATGTTATGAACATGTAGTGATCGGGACCGTTGATCCTGTTGGCTACCGTGTGGATGGGCTATAAAGCAAAAGTTGGAGTGATTGGACCACTTATCGGACGGCAACGGCAATCCACTCCCCTTGACTTTTTTGGTACGGTCCATCTACGGGATGGCCCAGTAGACTGACGGTTCCGATCATAACTCTTTGCCACGTGCTACACACTAGCATACTCTTTTTAAAAAAAGTGCACAAAATTCACTAAAATCTGATCAATGATTTCTCTGCTACATCCTTACAAGGTCAGGATTATCCGATCATTGTGATTTTTCGTCTATGCTTCATTCATGGATTCTTATGAGGAATGAATGGCTCAGATCACAACACACTTATATGTGAAGGATATCTTACAAGGAGATTACGTTCCGAAGGTTCCCTAGCTCTTTTGGGATGGTCCCTAAGAAGGCGTTAATACTAACAGAACTGAGAGGGAGAAGAAAAAAATCAAAGCAAATGTTAGAATCATAGTACATGGAACCCTATCAGGCACTTCAATTTACACGTGGCACAAACATATACCCAATCTGGACGGTCCAAAGTGTACCCCATCAGGCTATATTCAATTTTGACGGTGCAGATTAAGGTACAAATATGCCATGTGTAGAATGACTTTGGTTGCGAGTATGCTCTACCATGAAATGGAGATTATCATATAATTCATCAATAAATAGTTAAATGAGAAATTTCCGACTGTAAACGTCTATTTTGACCAATATTCCCAGCTAAACCTCCAATACTTTTCTTTCCAAAGGTAAACTTTCATTTTTTTTTCTGACCAAAGTGCCCCTGTTCATTAAGAGTTTCATCGCGATATCGTTGAATTGATCTCGTTGAGTTGATCTCGTTGAAAATCAACGAGACACAATTTTCTCGTTGAAGATCTCATCTTCATCTTCATCTTTCTTATGGCTCCTCCATCGAAGAGGCTACGGAAAGGTATATTTTAGGAATGTTTGGGGGTGATTTTCGTTTTAGGTTGGGTTCGTTTGAATATTTGGGAGTGATTTTCGTTTTAAGATTGTTCGTTAACATTGACATATAAACTGTTTGTAGAAATATTAAACTTGAAATGTTGAAATGGGAGATCGCGTTCAATTTCAACGCGATCCCGGTGAATTTCAATGAGATCGGTCATTTTCACCGCAATCGCGGTCAATTTCACTGCGATCAGTGAAATTTATCGCGGTCAATTTCAACGCGATCTCGTTGAATTTCAAAGAGCACAGATTTAAATGTTTTTTATTTATTTTATGCATGTTTTTTTTTTGGAATGTAAATGTCTAATATGTATACAACTTGTTTGTTGTAAAGTTTATGTGGACAATGTTTGAGAATTTTAACAAACTTTCGTTGTATTTCGAATTTGAATACAACATGTTTGTTGAAATGTCACAACGAAGGAAAATGTTGAAAAGTTTGAGAATGTGTTTGAAAGAGTACTCGTTGAAATTGTACTCCTTAAATTTTGAAAGAAATCTCGTTGAATTGGTGCTGTGCTCTTTGAATTTTGAAAGAAATCTCTTTGAATTGGCATATTGTTGTCCTCTTTTAATTTTAAAAGAGATCTCATTAAATTGACATTGTGCTCTTTGAATTTTGAAAGAGATCTCGTTGAATTGGCACTGTACTCTTTAAATTTTGAAAGAAATCACGTTGAATTAGCACTGTGCTCTGTGCTCTTTGAATTTTAAAAGAGATCTCGTTAGCTACGGTTAAAATTCGTAGCCTGTAGTTAAAATTTAACGATATCTTGTTGAAATTCAACGAGCACAGTAAGAATATAACGAGATCTCGTTATATTTTAACTAAAGGCTACGGATATTAACTGTAGCCATAGAATGGACCGTGATTTCGTTGAAATTCACCGAGATCGCGGTGAATTTGACCGCGATTCACCGCGATCTCGTTGAATTTTAACTAAAGGCTATGGATATTAACTGTAGCCATAGAGCAAGCAAAAATTGACCGCGTTCGCGATGAAATTCACCGCGATCTCGTTGAATTTCAAAGAGCACAAATATAATTCAAAGAGCACACTGTAAAATTCAAAGAGCACAATGTAAAATTCAAAGAGCACAGTAATTCAAAGAGCACAGCTATCACGAATATTTGAAATATCAATATGCTCATTGAAATTCAACGAGATTGATTATTGCAAAAACACATTGCGATAAACAAAGATCCGACTTGATTATTAAAAAAAAAACGCATTCGTTGAGAAAAAAAATTCACATTCTTCTTTCTTACCTGGTCCACACCACAACCTCGTTTCCGATGAAACACGAGTTGAAGAAATAGAAAAATAATGCTCTGAAGTGAAAACCGATTTCAAAACTAAAGAGATGATGCTTTTTTTGCTATAGATGAGAGAAAAAAAAATGAGTTTTAAATATAGAAGAGGAGAAAAACGAGGAGAAAATAGGTTTTTTTTAGAAGGAATAAATCCTAACAACAGGGGTATTTCGGTCCGAAAATGTCCCATCCGTATAAGTGAAGTTTACTTTTGGAAAGAAAACTATTGAAGGTTTAGCTGGGAATAATGGTCAAAAGAGAGGTTTACAGTCGGAAATTTCTCTAGTTAAATACTAGGATGATTGCACCAACAAAATGGTGTGTGCATGATCCTGATCTTTCATGTGGGCCCCATCCTATAAATAGTTTCAGAGTATCTGAGAGTTGCTATGAAAAAATACAACTGTCCAATCATATTCTCAAAGCAATTTTGGGCCTATAATAGGACCCACAAAATGAAAGGTTGACCAAACTCAGCCTTCGGACTTGCCCAACCATGGTTTTGATCATCCATACGTATATTGAGCTTTGTGTGTCCGAGCTTTCTATAAGGTGGGCCTCACTGATTAGATCTTGTAGCTCAAAAATCATGCAGGGTAACTCCTCAAATGGGCCACAATGCACAAAACAAATTTCTATGTAAAACGATTTTTCCAAGCCATCCATTTGTTGTGTGTTGGCCACTTTGAAACTGGTGGTGACTCATCCACCTACCATATGACACTCATGTGCAGCTATCCAGACCATCCAAATTGTGGGAAAGGTGTGGATGGACGGTTAAGTATTCCAAATTTGAAGGTAAAAATCAAATGGCTCCTATCATATCCTTCGTGTCCTTTTCGTATATGCTACATCCACGAGTGGTTCAGAGATTTGGGTGGTCTGGATCGCCCTACAACCATGCCACGTAGACTATTAAAGAGTGACAAATAACAGCTACAGCGGATATTTCGCTGTGGGAGAAATTTCAATACTTACAAGTAGGCCACGGCCCTTAAATTGCCGATGAATGCTGGCAAGGGACCGTTATGTAGTTTTGTGAAAAATCCCAGCAATGTATAGAAAACACTTAGTGATGTGTGACACGTGTGCAAAGATCAAAGACGCTCATCAGGTGGGGCCCACAATGTTGATTTCCTGAGTAAACTAATCGAGCTCTACTTCTAACTTGATAGGCCATGTAACATAGTGGGCCCGCTTAGACCGAACCCACTATAGCTAATTTCTCCCCCAAAGTTTGATTGATGAGCATAACCTTTGATTAATGGATATTTATCCATAATAGAATTCAGACCATTGAATGGCTTTAATTTCAACTCCACATCAAATATCCAACAATCAGCCACTCAAGAAGTTAAATAAGTGTAGGCTTTGATCTACAATCCATTTAAACTGGCCCCCAACATTTGGACGGTTGATCTGGTACCACAGCAACAACAACAACGAAAAAAATAGGGAGGAGGCGAATCCGTACAGATTTGTGAGGAAAGTCAGGTTTTGGAGCTCTTCCGGAATTGGCCCTATGACGTTCAACCCTTGCAGTTTGCTGAAAAAAAGAAAAATAAAATGTAAGTAGGGTCCGAAGGACTACTCAAATCTGTAGTCCACTACACCTTTACGTACACGTGGTATCTATCCTCAATGATCCAAGCCATTCATCTGGTGGTTACCACTATGGATGAGCTATTACACAAAGATCAAATCGATCAGGCTATTCTAAACATCCAAGGCCCACCAAACGGTCCACTTGATAAATAACATTTCCGTACAAATATAGTATATCTGAGTGTACACTTACATTTGGGTTATGTGGCAGGTGGATCCACCGTCGAATGAGCAATCACATTTGATCCGAGGGTTGATGATCGTTGATAAACCAAGGGCAACCCCACTGCATGGCTCTCCGCTTATGTTCCATTCATTAGGAGCAGAACGACCCCAGTGTTGGAAAATGGCATTAACAGCTCTCACTGGCCATACACATAATAAATAAATAATTAAAATGAAAAAAAAATGTTATAATAAGCTCATGGGGACCAACACTAATCAATGGCTGTTAGGAAGCAGAAAAAAAAAAGAGGAAATGAGTTGGAAATTACCATATGTTCGAACTGTGTGGGGTCCACCGGTGATGTCAATGTGGAATCAAAACCGTGAATCTGGTGTATCTCCTCGCGTGCACCATACATGCCAAGCATCCACAACAAAATCTCAAGTGGGACACGCTACAGGGAGAAATGTACAGTGACCCCCTAAAACCTATATATTCACTTGTTATGGCCCATCTAAATTTTGGAATGCGTTGACATACTGTTTCTCCCTTCATTCTAGTGGGGCTCACCTGATGAACGGGTTGGATGACATAAAAACAACATGGTCGACCCCACATTCCATTTGGCGGGCATCCTTCTTCCCATCGTCCCCTACTTTTTCCCCTTTTTTTGTGGCCCACCTGAGTAATGGATTAGGCTGAATTTTGTGACTAGGCGTAACATTCGGGGAACTCATACAATGGATGGGTTGGATGGAACTCACACATCATAATGGCTCCCACAATATCGAACGTATGGTAACTAATGTTGGAGGTTGCTAATGAGGACCCTGTAGTTTCTCCTGCTCATCTTCACGTGCATGATTCTATACATGTTGGGCCATGGTCGATAATCAAAACCGTTGATCTAGTGTCATGAACAGTGGATTTGAGATGTCCTGAAAAATTTTAAGATTGCAAGATCCAAACCTTTCCATTGATTGTCTTCAAATGTACGAGTTAAGCAGACACTCATATTTAAGCCAAAATATTTCAAAGATAAAAATTAATAAATAATTCTACTTGGTTGGTTTTTTCCGATTCTTGCAATTGAAGTTGAGGCCCATCCAATAGACACTTTTGATCATCGAATCTGAGTTGGGGGGAGAGGGATTTCCACCATTCAAAGTGAAAATCGTAATATAAATGGCCTGGATCATTCGAAGATGACAGGGAGGATCGTACGTCAAGGATGTATAGTTGGAGTTGATGTACATGCACCGGCATTTTCCACTGCAGTATATGTACTATATAGTGTATGAGTATGAGATCCAAGCCGTAAATAACGTGGGCCCAACATGTAAATCCCCTCGTGAAGAACTTAGGCTGTTTCCTAATCAGGTGTACCACACTTTCGTTAAAAAAATTGGCCAAAGTTTTTTAGCCATACATTTTTTTAGTAAATTGTGGTCAACTCGATTAACTGAATGGCATGCGATTTGTGCAGGACTGTCGAAATAGTAAAGCCAATTCGATGGATGGCTAGGATAGCATGCCCATGTGCCACTCAGGTTCATTTGGTCACGTGTAGGTGAGATGCCAAACACATACACATGGGCCATGGATCCTCTGGTCCCGTTCTTAAAACATCGATGTCAGCCATGGTCACGTCGGTGGCCCACTGTCACAATCGAACGGCGCCATTGCACCCGGTCAGCACCACAGAGTCGAAAGATATGCAGTATACAGCCTTAGTTTGGATAATATAATGGAAAAAAAAAAAAAAAATTGAAAAGCTCAATCAGTCTTAGCCATGAGATAACGGACAATTTTTTTAGACCTTTGATGTCAACCTTCTATCATGTGATCCTACCTTCAATGTCCCCCATCCATCATGTAGGTTCCACCTTTGATGTGGGCGTTCATCATGTGGGGCCCACTTTTGATGTGACCATGCATTATGTGGGCCCACCTTGATGTGGAAATCTACCTTCAATATGAGTTGCTCATCATGTGGGCCCACCTTAGAAATATTCTAAAGAAAAGAAGAAGGCAAAATGGGAATTAGTTAAGAAGTTTAAAGACAAATTTGTTCAAAAATTAATTAAAAAGTCTACCCAGCTCTTAAGCTAAATAAGCTCTTAAAGAAAAAGTAGAAAAAGTGACCTCCCCATCATTTAAGAGGTTTTTTTGTTAGTTTCTAAAAAAATAAGTTCTAAAAGGAAAGCTTTACCACAAACGGTCTATTTGCATAATAAGAACTTATTTTTTTAGAATAAGCAAATAAGCTCTTATTAATAGATTTGCCAAATGCCCAACAAATTTCAAAGATCTCATTCTTGAGGAGAAGAATTCTAAAAGATGTTTTATTTTTAAAAATAAGAAGGGCTCAGTATATACATGCATAGCCTACATCATGCACACTCACCTAAAAAGACCACGATCTGATCTTCTGAACGTGAGTCTGATTGTGCAATTACACCTAAACATATCTAAGAACACCATGGACTAGTCGATTTATGATTTTAAATGTGATCCGATCATTAACTTCGAATCAAATGCTTCTTAACCATCCATGACCACTTAGAATAATCTTTTTTTACTATCTAACCTGTACATTGGGTGGGTTGCTAGACACCACAATTGAAGGCTAATCTACAATGCTTCTCTGGGCGATCCCCGCATGTGAACTAATGTGGAGGTGCACCCTACACAAGTGAGTACATAAGAAAATCCGAAAATCACATTTAGCGCAAAACTCAAGAATGAAGTAATTACAATATTGACTTCATAAGGTTCAAAGATAATTTAGTTGATCCACTAACTAAAACTTTATCAAGAGAATTGGTGATCATAAACACATAAAAGGGGATGAGCCAGGTTAAGACCCACAAATTGAATCAATGACAATGGAAACCCAACCTATGTGATTGGAAATCCCATGAATTGGTTCAATGGGTAAAAACAAATTGTATTCGAGTGATTCAATATCAACGCTGCGTGATTATAATTGAGGGCTTTATTCCTATGATGTTGTGGTGTTATGACCTGTAGCAACATAAGTTGGACTTTACCCTTATTGAGTTTCATAACTATGATTTAGTGGAATGTACAACTACAGGTACATTCTTGATGAAGTCGCCTATATGAGTATGAAAGTTAAGCCACTTCTTATGAGAATGATTTATTCTCTAGAGCGCTCATGAAATTGAGAATAGGACATGGGCGAAACATACTAGCTTCTACAAGGAATAAGGATGATTTAAGAAATGTTTATGTATGATATATTAAAAATACGATATAAGAAGATTAGTTCAAAACTTTAGTTCACTAATCTTCTAATAAATATGATATATATACACATTTTTATCGTTATGCCCAATTTCTATTATTTTAAAAATTGTGAGAGATTGTTAGTAAAAAATTAATTAAGAATTTTTAAAATAAAAAATAATATTTTTAATGTTTTTTTTTTTTTAAAATCTTTTATGCCTTTTTCTTATGTGACTTAGTCCATCATCTTTACTTCTTCCTTTTGTCCCATGTCAGATGGGAGTGTGGGAAAAGAAGCCCGTATAAGATATCATTGTGTCTTAGGTTTGTGGAGTAATTATGAGTTAGGGTTTGAGTTGATTTATTTGTTACACACTTGCGTGCCAAGCTAAGCCAATTCGTTGGCACGTAGATGTGAACTTGGCATGGTGTGTGGTTATGGGGTCAAGCTTATATATAATTTTTTTGGTAAAAAGTTTTTATTTAAATTTTAAATTTAAAATGTTAAGGTTAATCAATTAGTTTGGACATGTCTTAAAGAAAGAGTCTCTTGCAACCAATCTTCCAACTGTTGCCTCTTGAATTTTGATTTTTGATTTTTTTCCTCCCAGTCTAATTTCAAGATTAATCTACAAAGCTCTCAGTTTTACATTTGTTAACACCCAAAAAAAAAAAAAAAAAAAGCTACCATTTTAGAAAAATAAATACAAATTTTCCAATGATTGTATATTTTCTTCTTTTTTGGGCATCACAACTTAAGCCTAATTTGTGAAATTTACATCGTGTGTGCACCATATCTGAGCTAATCATTTTCTAAAGAGTCTTATTTTTTCTAACACAACCTGGCACGAACCCGACCTGGCCAACCGAACATAACCCGACCCGGCCCAACCGAAAGCACCCAAAGGTGCTGCTGGTGTGTCTCGAACCTGAGACCAGCTGGTTGATAAACTCAGACTCAACCAGCTGGTGCGAACCAATGTATCTACATCCATTGCTATCTATAGTGGGGGCTTATTTATTTTTAAGACAACGTTCCGTGCCTCTACTCTTTCAATTTCAGATTACTTTTATTTATTCTGCATTCTTTTATTATTATTCTTCTGAGTTGTTTTTTCTTTTTGCAATTCATTTAATTGTCATGTAATGCTATTTTTATTTCCGTGCCTCTACTCTTTTAATTTCAGATTACTTTTATTTATTCAGAATTCTATTATTATTCTTCTGAGTTGTTTTTTCTTTTTGCGATTCATTTAATTGTTATGTAATAATATTTTTATTTCCAAAGTCATTTTTAATTATTTAATTCATCAAAACTAATTTGGAATTTATATAAATAACACCCAATCCGCCCCTGAGAGGGCCCATTAGACCCTGAAATGACCAGGAATGATGAACACCGCCTTACACGACTACCTGATGTAAGGACAACTCTTCCTTTTTTTCATGATCTCATCTCACTAAATGGAGATAAACTTTGATAATCTGGTGGGCGATGGTTGATACACAGGCACTAAGAAATTATACATGCGGCATGAAAGTAACTCAATTTAAACCGTCCAGATGTTGGTCGCTTCTTTAGATGGATTCTAAACATTTAAGGAAAAATCAATTGGTGGACATTTATCAGAACGTTAAGATTAAAAATACCCAACGGTCTGGATTCAGCGATATATGCCCGTGGATCAAAGGTTAATGTTGTTAAAACAATCTGATAGCCGAATTAATGACCTATCTACAGTGGGTACTACAATTTGGGAAGTATCGCTGTATTTAATGTGTGCCACGTGTATAGTTTCTGAGTGCCTGCTTATCAACCATCAAACTCGGCCGGAGTATCAAACAGCTTCCATTTGGACTCAATTGTACATTAATGGACGGTTGAAAGAAGTTGACCGGCGGTCATATTCATGAACATGTGTCGCCCGCTCGGCCAGATTAGCATATTGATCAGATTAGACTGTGGCGCTGCTGAGCAGCGGATTGGGCGAACAGCAATCAGCATGGCATCTTTGGAGCGCGTGTGGATAACTTCCATGAAGATGGCAAATGGATGGATGGTTGAAGGGCGCTGATTGCGTACTGAGTAACAAAGTACACTATAGCAAACTGAGTAAACTCTGTGGGTCCCACCATGATGTATGTATTTTATCCACGCTGTTTATCCCTTTTAGCAGCTCAGTTTAGGGCAGGAGCCCAGAATTGAAGCATGAGCTCAAGTCATGGACCGTTGTAAACTTCCCCGGCAACAAAAGTTTTGGATCAAGCTCATATTTGTGTTTTTCCTTCATTCAGGTTTCTTTCTAACCCTATGAACAGGTAAGATGATAGATAAGAATTTGGATGTCTGCTCATCTTTAACAGGTTTTTCTATCTCCGGTGACCTCATTGATCTGTCAGTGCTGAAATGTGTTGGACCAATGAGGTCAGCCGAGAAACAGGAAAACCCTGTTAAATTAAGACGGGATTCGACAAATAAACATCACTGTGAGCCCTCAAAAGTTTCAATGGTAGACGTCATTGTCCCTTTTTCCTATGGTGTGACCCCCTTAGAGATTTTGATACTCTTCGATTTTTTTGTTTGTGCTCCAAAATAAGCTGATAAAACCGATAAGGCATATAAAACGGTACGCAATAATTTACGCTCTTGGCTGTCAAAAGGTGGCGCCGTATTTGAGGGACGGGAATCGCCGCCACCCACCGGTAGTTCCTGCTGTCGGAAGCTATGTGGGGCCTACGGAGGATCCGTGACAAATCCAATCCGTCCATTGGTTTCTAAATGCCACAATAGGACACGATTTCAAAAATCAGCCAGATCCAATACTCAGGTTAACCATTGGAGTGTTAAAAAGCCTATGAACGGTTTTGATGGCATATAAGCATCATGGTGGGCTCCAAGAAGATTTCAACAGTGTACGATTTCCAGTCTCACTGTTCCGTGTTGTGTAGCCCACCAGAGTTATGGATCTCACTCATTTTTTAATTCCTGTTTATTGTGGCCTTTAAAAAGGATGGACTGTGTGGATTCGTCAACGGAAACTATGTGGGCCCCACATAGCTTGCAACCACACGAAGGACTTTTCATATGGCAGGTGGCACAGGCAATTCTCGGAGGCGGAGTGCGTACTGAGTTACTCAGTTCGCTGCATCGTGCTAAGTAAACTCGGTTGTGGCTACCGTATATTAATGATGGAATTCGTCCGAGCCAAAGATAGGGTCGCCAATACAAAATATCCCTTTCCTCGATTAATATTGTTGACAAACACACTCATGTAGGGTTGTTTATAAAAGTAACGGGCTAAAATCATCTATTCAATTCATGTAAATGGCTACTAAAGTCCCTCAACAGTTCATGGAAGTAGCAAAGCAACTTACATGCACGCACCATTTCTAGAGGGCAGTAATTTGTCTACGTAAGCGATTCATAATACCGAGATCCAATATCTCGTAACCATATACCCAAAAAGGTGATCCAACATTTATTCGTGAATTTGAGAACACCAACAGTCAAACATCAGTGATATGAGATGTAATAGAGTAGAAGTTTATATGCAAGTGAATTATACCCCAATTGCACTGGTAGATACAAGTTAGCCTGACCGGGAGATGTGGATCATCCAAGGCACATTAGCATGGCGTACTCCTCTTGTTCCAATGGGAGTTTGAAACTAAACTTCTCCTCAAGAGGATAGATAGTAATATGATGTACATGATAATCAAATGCCGTCATGCTAGAGATCATGTTCTAGGCAGTTATCCATAACAACATATATAAATCATAATTCAAGAACCACATGGAGTTTTTAAACAACCACAAAACCTTATTCAAAGGACATTATCGAGCTAAGATGCCGGGAAAAACTTAGGGGTAGATCTTGACCTCAACGTGGTTAGGATTTTTAGATTCGAGCACTCCAACCTAATCTCACTATCGGACGGAGGCTCTCGCCATCAAGGATTGGGGGTTTTTGGGAACACCAAACCCTAGGGCCGTAACCTGAAATCAGAATTCTAATAATTCCAAATCAATTCCAATTTAGAAGCTAGATGGACAATTCTACTTACCTAGTTACCCGCGACAACAGCTTAGCAACTCGGCCCCCAAATTCAGGCCTACTAGGATGATCAATTGCTACCATAGTACTGCTCAGGCCAATTGGAGCATTGACAGCATGCATGAGCATGCATGAGGCCGCACCCATTCACGCTCTCTACTCACCCCCTCTCTTTTAGAGCTACCCCAAGGACCAAAAGTGGAAAGAAAAAGGGCAAAAAGGAGCATTTTATAGCCTGACTAGAGCTTGGCTATTCGCAAGGGTATTAAAACTCAGGGATTGTTGTTGGACTGACAGGGCAAGTCGGTCGGACAAGTGGGACCAACAGTTTTGTCGGTTTGACCGACAGAACATGGTTTTCTTAAGTTTTCAGGTCACACAGACTAGTCGGATAGGTGGGATTGCTGGTTGGACCGACTGAACATGGATTTACTAGCAACTTGGACCTTTTTGTCCCTATATGGCCTAGGGCCTAACCTCCCTACACTATTTACTCTATTTGCTTACCTAGGGCTCAAGGTTAGGGTTATCGAGACCTTAAACACTACAAGAATCAAGGGGCCAATCGAACTGTTAAATGGGTTAACAGATAGATCGAACACTCGATTTGGGGATCTGGTGTGGGTTTGCCTATCGAACATCCTGGGGTTAACAGGCAAGGGATCCGATGACCCACTCTCCGCAATTGGTCTTGCTACAGTGAGGCCTATCTAGGGTGAGGAGTGCATTGGGTTTTGGGTTCTGGGTTCTAGGTCTAAGGTTTGCTACCTAACTACCAAGTTATTCATGCTCATCAATGAACACAATCGGTTCTTGCTAGGAATTCCAAGTGGTAGGGTTTCCGCAAACAAAAAAACCCAAGTTTCTAGGTTATAGACATGCGCGCATGCTCATGCAATCGCGAAACTAATAATCAGAAATTTTTTAGTGATGCTCAAGGACATCCAATACCTGAGTATTGGATCAGGCCGGGGTGTTACACACTTAGCCCCTAGCTCACAGGAGAAATGTGCCACACTTTCATGATCATGAGTCGTATGGTTTAGTGGGCCTACACCCACAGCAATTTAAGTACATTATAGGGTCACGAATATTACATTACACTAATTGGTCGGGTTATGGAGTCTATTGTTCATCACCAATTGTATGATTTGACTGTCGATCGTACACATGCCACATGATCACACGATAAATAGCCAGATTTATGTCTTATTTCCTGCATGTTTTTGTAGCCCATACCACATCACATGATCGTGTGGTTTGTGGCTGCACACACTTCACAATTTTCGTACATTCATGGAGTTAAGATACATCAAAATGACCCACGCATTCATCACAGTGAGGTTCCTTGTCCAAATGGACGGCGATAGTCATACATAAAAGTGGGGCCCAATGTCCAATCTGGACAGCGTTGATAGCCCTCACAATGGGTGGGGTCCACTGTCTAGTGTGGACTTCTAAGTGGCCACAAAAGTTCTGTATCAAATTGATATTTGTATGGTCCCTTCATCCAAAGTATGTCTGATCTTAACAACAGGTTGGATGGCTAATAAACATCACTTGGGACCCACAAGGGGGCCCACCCACTGGACATTCTAACAGGGTCACACCTGCTGCACAGTACAGCAATGTGGCCCACCAGATTTGGATCTGATTCATGCTTGAGATCATGCACTAAAATGTGCTCCCAGAAATGGATGGACGTCGTAGATATAAAATACATGCATCAAGGTGGGGTCCACAGTGTGCCCCATATTTCAGACAGTTTGGATGGCAAATAAACATCACGGTGGTTCCCAAAAGTTTTTAACAATATAGGGACGGTAAGGATAAAACCCATATATCAGAGTGGACCTTAGGAACATTCCGATGGTGGGCTCCACTGTTTTCTACAGCGGGGTCCACACGATGGTACCTTGAGGTTTTTAATGGTAGGCATTCAGTGCTTACTGTTTCTAGTCTAAACTATTATTCGACTGCCCACGACCATTGAATTTTGTGATCGATTTTTCTGCATTTTCATGTAGTGATATCCACTGTCCATCACGTGGGGCCAACCTTTAATGTGGGTTGTCCATCATGCGAGGTCCGCCTTGGATGTGGGCCATTCATCATTGGGGGGCGACCTTTAACGCGCACTGTTCATTATGTGGGGCCCACCTTTGATGTTGGTCATCCATCATGTGAGGCCCACCTTCAATATTCACCACCCATCATGTGGAGCTCACCTTCGATGTGGACCGTCCATCACGTGGGCCCTACCGTCAATATGGACCGTCCATCACGTGGGCCCTACCGTCAATATGGGCCGTCCATCATGCAAGGCCGCCTTAGATATGGGCAACTCATCATTAGGGTTGACCTTTGATGTGGACCATCCATCATGTGTGGCCACCTCAATATGGGCCATCCATCATGTCGGGCCAGCTTCAATGTCCATCGCCCATCATGTGGTGCCCACCTTTGAGGTGGACCGTCCATCATGTAGGTCCCACCTTTGAAGTGGGTCGTCCATCATACTTGCCTGCTTCGGGATGTCGACTATTTATCATTATGGGCCAACTTTTGATGTGGACCATCAGCCCACATTAATATGGATTCATCCAGGGCCACCTTTGATGTTGACTGTCCATAATGTGAGCCCCACACCTTCAATGTGCACAGTCCATCATGTGGGGCACAGTGAGAGAGAGCCTCATTTGATAGGGACTGAGAGAGAGAAAAGTAGAAAAGTAAAAACTTAAAAAGCTATAGAAAATAACTGATTTCAGATAAGTAGCTTTTAATACATAAGTTTTTCTATGATAATCACCAAACTATCTTCACGCATAACAGAAGTTAAAAAGCACCCAACTATCTTCACGCCTAGGGCCCGTTTGAGTTGTAAGTAACTTAAGATAAGCTACTTATCAGGTAAGCCACTTATCTTGGTTTCTACTTATTAAGTAGATAAGTATGTTTGGTAAATGACATACTTATCAGCCAATAAGTAGATAAGTATGTTTGGTTTTCAACATCATAGGTATTAATCCCTCAAGTATGCTTGGTCCCCTTACATCCACTCTCCATCATTCAAGTATGCCTGGTCCCCTTACATCCACTCCATCATGTGGGGCCAACATTTGATGTGAACCATCCAGCAGCGGGACCCACCTGATTTATTTGTCTCATCACTACCGTTTTCCATTTTTTTTCCAAATCATTTCAGGGCTTGGGCCCGAAGGCGTGGCAGACCCAAGGCTGAAAGTGGGCCACACCACTGAAGACCGTGGTCATTGAGCATGTGCCCTTGAAACCTTCCTTGGGCTCACTATGGCACGTGTGTTGGAAACACACTATCCATCCAACTTTCTAGCCCACTTCAGGGCCCAGGCCCAGATATGAGGCAGATCGAAAGTTCAAGTGGACTATAGCACGCAGTGAGGTATGATCCCCATCCTTACATTTTCTGTGGGGCCCACCATGCTTTTTCTTTGACACCCAACCTGTGGGTATGACCACATGGGGTCTGGGTACAGCCAAAACATAAATATCAGCTTGTTGCAAAGCTTAAGTGGGCCATCTCATGTATCAATAGTGGATGAATTTCCATCGTTGAAACACTCCCTAGGGCCCACTGTGATGTTTTTTTGCTAACACTCTTACCGTTGAAATCTTCCTGGGTCCACTTTCTTTCACACTGAGAGGCCCACCTTGATGCATGAGTTTTACACACACCATCCAGCCATTTGTACCAGCTCTGATGTAGGAGAAGAACCCCATGATCGAGGGCGTGGATCACGCACCTTCCTGGGGGAGATAGACAGGAAGAAAAACAAGAGAAAACTAAGGAATTTCATATTTTGGAGTTTCAACCCAAACAGGAAATTGTTATTCCCATTTTTAGATTTCGGCCCAACTCGTGGGGCCCATCTTGATCATTTATGATGATCTGTTCCGTCCATTTCGTAGAGCTGCTCGACGCCGAGAAAACACAACAAGTTTCACGTCGATCCGAGTTATGGATTGATCGTGGCGTCCAAAATGGTACGAACTGTCCAGAAAGTTCCAAATTCCGCCCACTGAAACTGGAGATGGTCCAGGTGGCCCACTACTACTGATATGGAGAATCTAAGCCGACCATCTTGAAGAGTACGTTGATATTAGTAAAACTACAAAGTTTCGTGGCAATCAGATATGTGGATTGCTCGTATCAGCGGAAGGAAGACAGTGCTGACGTTATATAATGGCGCAGATTTTTTCTATTTCTTTTCTAATTGTATTAGGATTCTTTTCTTCCTTTGCAAGTTAGTATTAAGTACGAATTTAGGATTTAGTTTATTATTTAAAGCAAGTTAATTATGTTTATTTGATTATTCATTCAATTATCAATAAATCAATTATTCGGAATTTATTTCCTTTCATTTTTTCTTTTATTTTCTTCTCGTGGATTCGAGAACACTCGGTTAGGGAGACGGTGATCGACCTACCACGTCCTCCCTGCGTCATTATAATGGCAATCAGATATGTGGATTGCTCGTACCACGTCCTACATCAAGATCCAAAGCTTGATGGACCGCAGCACAGAAGCTGCGGTGGTTTTCTGTCCACATTTGAAACCCTTATGTAGGACCCACCATGCTGTTTTTTTCTTCTTCACTTAGACCTTTTGGAAGGGAAGACATAAATATCAGCTTGATGTAAGCTTAAATGGACCCCACCATAGGCAATTATAGTGATTGACTCCCACCATTGAATCTCCTTATGGGGCACACAGTGATGGTGATGTGCCCTCTCACCTGTTGTTATGGTCACACAAACCTGGGAGAAGGGACAACACAACCATCAACTTGATCCAAAACCACTGTGGGCCCATCCCAAGAAACAGTGTTGGTGAAACATCCACCACAAGAAATAGTATAGATGGAGCACCCTCCGTTTAATCTTCCTTTGGTCCTACCATGATGTTTATTTGCCATCTAATTGACTGTAAGGTCACTCGGGCCTCGTTGTGCCCTAGCCACATAAAGGAAGCAGATTCAAAGTTCAAGTGGGCCCCACCCCCCATGAAACAGTAGTGAATGAATTTCTACCGTTGAAAGCTTCCTGGCCCCACCCCCCATGAAACAGTAGTGAATGAATTTCTACCGTTGAAACCTTCTTGGCCCCACCCTACCGTTTATTTGCCATCTAACCAGTTGATCGGGTGACACAGACCTTGATGAAGGGAAAATACAAGTATCAGCTTCGTCCACAAGCTCCAATGGACCCCATTGCAAGGAGCAGTGGTGATTAAAGGCCCACCTAGTCAAACTATGAAAGTGACGGGTGTGCGGTTGAAGAGTCACTATCATGTTGGAATGACGGTTAACTATCACCATATGCAGTAGATTTGGATCTAGTAATGATGGCTTTCCACTTTTTAGCCGGTGGAAAAAGGTAAGAAAGCAAAAAAAAGGAAAGAAAGCAAAAAAAAAAAAAAAAAAATCACTGAAATATTTAACCAAGTTTTAACAAATAAGTAGCCAATGATTAAGTGTTAACCAAACTTATTTTTCTTAAATAAGTAACTTAACTCCTAACATCAGCCGTAAAAGTTACTTATCTAGTTGCATCCAAACGGACCCTTAACAATAGTTAAAAAGTAACTTAATTGGCGGTATCGAAACAGGCCCTAAATATGTGTATATAGACGTATATACATACACATATTGATGCATTTATAGAGAGATCGGAAGCAGTCATCACCGTCCATTTTCGGTATCCTCATGCTGCATCGGCTCAGTGCCACTCAGGGATGAGCTGCTTGCATACCACGACGAGAACTGGTGGCTGGTGGCAGTTACACCAGTCGATGCTCTGGAAGGATCATCAATCATGAAGCTGCTCGTATCGTTGGATGGCAAACCAGTTAAGTAGCTCGGCTTCGACGAGACAGTGCCCACTTCAGTTTCTCCCAGCAGCATGTTCACCACCCTTGACATGGGCGGGCGTTGTGACGGCAATGCCTGGATGCATAGAAGAGCAATGCTGATCATCCGAGCTGCTTCTCCTTCATCGAATTTGTATAGTGTTGGATCCACCAGTTCCAATGCGCGATTGTTTTCATGGAGATGCCAAGCCTGCAAGGCCATAGAACGCATCGGACACACACATCAAAAACAAGAAAAAAAAGAAAGAAAGGAAATGAGAAATGAGATGTGGGTCACTTGTGCTGATGCCCCACCATCTAGAATCTAGATGATCTGGTCCAAAAATCGAAATTCAGGATGGATGGCCTATCAGGTGCCAAATTTGTATGTTGAATACAGTTCTGTTGGTCATTTTCTTTCGACTGTCCATTTTATCAGTCTGGGTACACGGGTGGCCGACCTGATGAGTGGACAGCTCACATTGTCAGAACAGGGAAGTTCATGATGAGGCCCGCCTGATGAATGGTGTGAATATTGCATAGGTGCCGCCATCTTGGCATGGATATGCAATTTTCTGCTTCTCACAATCCGAAGCACTACCGGGATTCATTACAAATTTTGACAGTTCTGAAACAACCTGGTGCTTCCGATCATTGTTTCAGAATCAAAAGCAAGCAAATCGAAATTGATAACCACTACATGTAAACCAATAAGATGGATGCTGAAACATGAATAGGGCGAATTTCACTGCGTGCAAAAAGAGAATACAGTAGAAACATGCTACCGACTGAACGATCCAGAGATTGGGACCGTTGATGGTCACCCAAATGAGGAGGAGAGTGCCGTGAGACTGGGGATAGCAATGGGAGAGTGCTCTTCCTGACTGTAAGTAGTTCTCCTCTCTTGTTTCTTGTTCTTTTAGCAATGGGGTTGCTAATCCCCTTTATAAAGACTATGATCCACCATCCTAATGGTTAGATCAACTCTCCGAAGGTGAAATGATCCGATCATTCAATCCTAACCGTTTTACAAATTAAGTAACATTGATAATAATAGTAATACAAAATCAAGATGATTTAAGAAGTTTGATTAACAAGCGGATGGGATTAATAGGATCTCCACCCTGAACGGCTAGCTTCAAGAGGGTTCATGGCCATTGATCCAACATCCGCAACAGAGAGAGAGAGAGAGAGAGAGAGAGAGAGAGAAACTAAGTTGGGAATGCTTGAGTTCCACTCTCCACTTTGAAAGGCTTATTTGAAAGGCTTTGGAAAATAAAAGTAAAAATTAGGGATCCATTAACAACTTAGTAGAAGTTGTTAATGACTAGTGATCCATTAACAACTTAGTAGAAGTTGTTAGTGGACTGCTAATCGTTACTTTTATTTCTACGAGATTTTGGTATTTTAAAGAGCCCTGTGTCATATATGCAGTAAAAGATTCATGGCAAATGTCAGCCATGTTTGTGGGACGGATATTTCAAGAGCCCTGTGTTAGTTGTTGAGAATGCATGTATGCCCCATCCGGGTAGTTAAGGTTGCATTTGGATGCACCCCAAATCAACAGCCTGGAAGATACCCTATTAGAAATGATGCTCTTTCGATCAGTTGTGCGTTATGGGACAGCAAGGATTTCAGGAACCGCCATAACTAGGATCCCATTTCACCCACAAAATATCCAGGACATTTAAGGTTTGACTTGAAACTGTTGGATATTTAAGCTTGCATTTGGATGTACCCCAAATGAGCTTCCTGGAAGATAATTCATTAGGAAGGATGTTCTTTTGATCAGTCGCGCATTTTGGAGTGGTGGGGATTTCAGGAACTGCAATGTCCAGGATTCTCTTTTCACCCACAACACAAGATCCCAGATGCTGAAGGTTCGACTTGAATCGTCTTGAATATTCATTTGGGTGCCAGAACATCCAAATTCAACTAAAATGTTATGAAAGTTATCTGAGTTTGATCACTTAAATAAGTGTTTTTGGCTCATTTTTCTAACAACCGAAGAATTTCAGATTCTCAAGAGATGGGAGTAATGTTTTCAAAAATGAAAGAATTGAGTTTCAGCCCTTACATTTTCGATTTATGTTAGTAGAAAAATTTAAATGTCATACCCATTCAAGGAGATACATCTTCTCCAGATCCACGTTCTGGCATGTGTTTGGCCTTCCACTTACAATCTCCAGAGCAACGACTCCAAATCCAAATACATCAGCCTTCTCCGTCAGATGTCCACGCATTGCGTACTCTGGTGCAAGATAGCCACTGCGAGAATATAAAGATAGCAGTTTGAGGTACACTAATATACACCAACATCCTGTAATAAGAAATGTAGGCCGCGTTTGGATGCAGAATTGAATTGAATTGTGATAATTCAATTCAATGAAGTGAAAATTGCCAAAAAATGCTATAGACTAAAAGGGACCAATCCAAAAATCATTTCCGGACCAACTTCAATGCATAGAATTGGCCATTTAATTGTTCTATGTCGAATTGAATTGTTGCAGTTTAGTTCAATTGAGTATCCAAACGCACCCCTAGGAATATTATATTAACTGTTTGAGGCACTTCTACAGAAACCATTGTCGCATAATAAGAAATTTAGGCTGCATTTGGATTCTCGATCGATTTGCATTGCATTAATTAAAGATCAAAGTGGAAATTACCAAACTGTGCATGCCTACTCCATTCATAATGACAAACCAACCCCAAGATTGAAATTGTGAAATGGAACGACTTCTGCTTTGGCTTTGTGCTTTGCATTGAGTTGGGTTATTGCATTTTTAGCTCAATCAAGCATCCAAATGTGCCCTTAAGAAAGGAAGGCGAATGGGAAGTTTCAGAAATACTTACATTGTCCCTGCTACTCGTGTACTCATGTGGGTCATCTTGTCATCGTAGAGCTTGGCCAAACCAAAATCTGATATCTTTGGATTGAGATCCGCGTCAAGCAGAATGTTACTGGCTTTGACATCCCTGTGAACAATGCGGGGCCTGGATTCCTCATGAAGGTAAGCAAGACCTCTTGCTGTGCCCAAGCATATCTCAAAGCGGGTATGCCAATCCAGATGTAAGTTACTGTTTCCTGCGAGGAAATGGCAGCCATTAGCATTGAAATGCAGTACAATCAAGCTCTCCTACAGCTACCTGTTAGTAGGATTTTGAATTGTACACAATCGAGCTCTCCTACAACTTTCTGTTACAGTAAGATTTTGAGTTGTACCCTGCCCGTGGATTCAAGGTCCAGACCGTTCCTTAGGTGGGGCCCACCATGTATGTGTAGTAGCCAGAAAACGAGCCAGTCTAGTCATCAGATGGGCCACAATGCATAT
Organism: Liriodendron chinense; assembly: GCA_003013855.2. Classification (NCBI taxonomy): domain Eukaryota; kingdom Viridiplantae; phylum Streptophyta; class Magnoliopsida; order Magnoliales; family Magnoliaceae; genus Liriodendron; species Liriodendron chinense. The sequence goes on along the minus strand of ML058400.1, from coordinate 565,314 downwards.
CGAATGTAGACCATTCTCCCTTTTGTTGATTGCTTTTCATGCATATGTGGTTCACCCATGGGCCGTACACAGTGGGGACCACCACATGAACAACCTGGATCTTACTATAACATGGAGCACATTGACACATCCCACACATGCAGCCATCTAGATCATCCATGTAGTCGACCAACTCTTCATTGAACCCCTAGCTCAAAAATCATACAAGCTCAGAAATTTGATTCGTGGCCCATTTTTACTAGAACAAGAAAATTTTAAGATAGACTGTCCCAAACAAAATGTAAGTTCGTATCATTAGAAACAGCAGAAAACTGCAATATTTCTACCATCACCTTATTCATAAGAGTGGATAAGGATGCCCTATAACACCGAATTTTGCAAACCTCAGGACTTGAACACCAGACGTCCTACTTTGATATTATGTTATTGATGATTACGCTAAAAGCTTGAGTCGAGCTGTTAGGGAACAAGAGAACAATATATATCAGGGGGTTTGCTGACACCTCCAACAGTCACTTTAAACTAGTGGAAAACGAAATTCCCACTCCCCGGTAAAAATGCTAAGGGCATGTTTGGGTGCCACTTAAAAATGATCTTTTTTTTTTTTAAATTTAATTTTATTGAAAGGTAGGGAAGGGACTATATAGAAATACATTTTCGGGCTGGCTTCAGGGAAGAAAACAGAAAACCTGGGCCATCTATTGTATACCCCTAATTACTGGTGATATAATCAAGGCCCACAGCCTTGCGCCCAGCCCTAATGCACCCTAGGCCTACTCTATCAAGGAGGGTTCCACATAAAAATTAGCTCATATTATTTTAACAGTAATTATGTATTAGAGATTTTGGCGAGGATTAAAATAAAATTCTTGAAAACGCATAGTTCATATAGAGAAATGCTCCATTGCTCTCAAAGCAATTCGAGTTATAGTGCTCCTAGTTGCATCGATTCACTTAGACGGTTCAATTGATCAACCTGAACTGTCCATTAATCCAATGGCTGGGAACAACATTTAGAGAAAAGCTGCCACAAAACCGCCTCCTCCACGAGCAATAACATTTTGTCTCCCATCCAGTTAGATACTAAGGATAAACCCAGCAGGGAAATGACTTCTCATCGACCGAACAAGAGGGGAAATGGTAGCTCCGGACTCATTGGTATATATGCTGATGCAATCAGGCCTAGGGAGTCCTCTTTTAGATCAAGGCTTTCTCTAGTGGTCCCTAAATGGATCTCTGATAGAAGAAGGAATGAACTAGCTAATGCTATTGTGGGGGAAGTACAAGACCCTGAGGTTACTGCATGCCAACTGCTCGACATATTGTCCAACTTAATTTTCGGCACTATGCGAGTCTCCAGCTAAATGCTGACTGAGAGTACCTATCTGTTGTCATTCCACTCTAGAGAACAGATGTCCCTTGTCAACGTCAGAACCTGGGGTCCGGCAATGGCTTCCTCGGATAGGGGGTCTTGGATTCAGATCGAAGGGATCCCTTTACTAGCTTGGAGCGAACAGATCATTGGTCAGATTGTAAAACTCTTTGGATCAGTGGTAGAAATAGACAAACAGTCCCTAGATGGTTCGAATCTATGTTTTGCTAGAGTTAAGATCATCCCAAATCTAGATTCACCGATCTACGGGATTCTGGACCTCATGGTTGATGGACAAGCTTTCTCAATCGCGGCCTACTTTGAACTATTCCTAATGACGCAGCCTCTATCAAAGATTGTTCAGCCTCCTCAACTGGGCGCGGATTGCCTGCGAAAGCCTTTCGCAGGCATCTACCGCGCAAGGAATCTGGGTGGGGCCCACCGTGAGGTTTGTGAGAAATCTACGCCGTCCAACCGTTTTGTGAGATCATTTTAGGGGTTGCGACCAAACTTAAACGGGATCCAAAAGTCAACTGGGCTGCACTAAAGCAAAAGGTTTGTAGGGAAATTCTTATCGTTGAAACCTCTATGGGGTCCACAGTGATGTTTATATGCCATCCATACCGTTCATTCCTACTGAGATGAACTGAAAACACAAATATTATCCTGATTCGAAACTTCTGTGGCCCCACGAATATTTCAACTGTGGAAGTTCAATTGTCATGTTTTCGGCCCACTTAAGTCTTGGATCCCATTCAATTTTGGTCGCAACGCCTAAAATGATCTCACAAAACGGTTGGGCGGCATAGATTTCTCACAAACCTCACGGTGGGCCCCACCTAGATTCCTTGCACAGGAGATGCTTGCGAAAGGCTTTCGCAGGCAATCCGCGCCCCGAAGTACAACATGGGAAACAACCAGCAATCAGATCACAGAAGGGGCCCAAGCGAGCACAGAAGCCGTTCAATCAAATGCCAGAACAGAGGGAGGTTCGACAGAGCATACTGGTGAGAAGTCAAGTGAAGACTGTTCCCTAATGATCGACCTGCTGCCATAGTGCGTAATGACCTAGCAAAATTCGACCCAATCCGGTTTCTTCGAGCTTATGGTTGAAAATTTTGACCTGAATTCAATTTTTAAGGTTAAAGGTGACTCGAACCTATCCAACCCAAATAATATAGGGGTTAAGTAGACTATTATATATTGATTTTCTTATTTGTTAAATAAAACATAATTTTTTCTCACACACCATACTGGGAACGGTCCATATGTCCGTCAATTTAATAGACATGTGCACACCAATGATTACATTTTATGACATGTAGAACTAAAATATCATGAGATTTTATTTTATTTTATTTCTGTTGCTCATTTATTGGAGAACTGAAATGGTAGCTAATGGTCCATAAAATAAATTAATAAAATTATCTTAATGGTCATATTTATTTAATTGTTGATAGGAATTTATTGGACGGTTAAAATGAATGGATCAAATGGTTCCATTTCAATAATGGTGTCCACAATTTAACTATTTAAAAAATTAAATATCAAATGGTCTTGTTGATTTGATCTAATGGTCAAAAAAATAAAAATAGAATTGTTGGACATAAATTGGTTTGGTTTTCAATTGAATGCTAGTGTTATATGCATCTAGTTTAATCTACAAATTAGTTAGCTGATCATTAAAATGCGGGTTAACCTGACCTGACCTAGTTTAATTTGGGTTGGGTAAGGGTTGGGAAAATCCAACCCGAATTCAATTGGGTCGGGTTAGGGTTGAGGTGGAAACGACCTGACTCGAACTTGACCCGAACCCAACCTAACCCAACCCGACCTATTGCCACCTCTAGTGCATATCGTGGAAGAGACTTTGACTCGGTTTGCAACGGTGGAGCCAGAATAGCCTGATGCAATGACTCTAATGAATCACATCTAGGACAACTTGAGATTAGCCCCTATATTAGAGGGAGAAAGAGCTCAACCCCCCTTCTCTCGCATCCCATGGTAATGTAGGGAGAGAATTCCATGATCGAGGGTGAGGATCGAGCGTGTTTGTGATGGAGATGGACTAGAAGAAGAATGAGAGAAAGCTCAAATTAACGTCAGTGGCGACTGGTCGAAAATTCAGCCGAAGAGGGACGAACATGCTGGACGTTTTAGGGCCATCCACGACTGGTCGTCAGACGCACGAGCTGCACAATTTCTTTCTGATTCTCGTAGATTCTTTCCTAGTTTGCTTATGACTCTTTTACTACGAAATCTAGGGTTTTAGGGTTTGGTTTATTTTTATTTAAGCATGCTTTGACTCATTGGTGAGGACATCCTATCTTTCATTAATACAAATTATTTGAGTTTTACTCATTAATATTGCTTGTGGATTCGAGTTGTTTTTTGTGGATTTGAAGAAAGGGTCCCGTAGATTCGAGATATCCCCTAGTGGATTTGAAGAAGATCGGTTGAGGAGTCCCAATAACTCCCTGGATTCAGAGTAGTTATTTCGTGAGAGAGACGTCGATCTCACCCCCATTTACGCTGTGCCAAGTTGGTATCAGAGCGAGGAACAACCTCAGGTCGATTTCTCTTTACAAGGCAGGGATAAAATCTTGTGGACGGTGATCCAGGGATTCATCTATCGGAAAGAAATGAAACTTTCCACCGGGAGAGACGAAGACTATTTAAGGGCTGCAGGCTTCCCTTTACCGTTCTGCTGGTGCGCCAATTCCGCCATGTAATTAGGTACAAAGGAAGGTTGATCCAGCCACGTAAGAGTTGTTGGATGGGTTCGACCATATAATTAAGAGATTAGAACGAATCATCCTTCTTGACAACAATCCGATCCCGAGATCCGTTGGATTCTATGATCGTGAGGATCGAAGAGATTGATCCTGTAGAATGACCGTAATTTTCCTATTCTTTAATGGACAGGATCGCGTCGATGAATGAATCTTTGCAACCGAGTATTTTTTCGACTAGATATAAGTTCCAGAAAGAGGAAGGTCCCAATTGTGGTATGTCACTTGTACGATGATGGTCGGGATTCGTGGATGCATGTTCCGTACTGTCGGAAGCAAGAAGGGAAGCCGTTAATTCAATCGTGGTAGCAGATGAGACGATGACTGTTGGCCCGCTTCTCATATAACGATGAAGATCCGTTTGAGGCGGTGACACCACAAGTCTCTAGCCCCATCAGCAGCGCATGTGTCATCCCTGCGAAACCAGAAAGGCCACCCGAAACTTTTAATGTGGAGGGGCAATTTTCTGCGATTGTGTAGGACTCCACCAAGATATCTGAGCTAGATGCGTTGAACGCAGATGGTGAGCCTCAGGAGGGGTTGACATGTTTCATGCCGGAGGATGTAGAGTGGTCTCCTGTCGAACCGTGTCTTCCTTCAGTGTAGGAAGAATTAGTGGAAGAGAATGAACAGTTGGTTGGACAGATCTCTACCGTAGATCTAGTGATGCCGCAAGCAAATGAGGATCCTGTAGAAGTTCTAGAAAATTCTAGAAAATGTGGGATCTTCATCATCGAGATCTAAATCCAAGGGCAAGGAGAAGAGCAAGGAGAAGTGTTGGGGCTGTGGTGAAGAAGGGCATATGAAGAGGGATTGTCCGAATCCTAGGAAAAGGCAAGAGAAATCTGGGAGATTATTCTAGGGAGGGAGCTAATACCGTGAAATTCTCAAAGAATGAGTGTGATGTTTGCGATGTACTAACTATGTTCGGCAAGGGGTCTCTCGGTGGAGAATGACTCTTGAATTCAGGTGCATCATGCCGTGTATGTCCTGACGGGGGTTCATTCATGACATACGGGGAGTATGATGGTGGATCAGTGTTTTCAGGCGATGGCTACGCTCGGAAGGTAGTGAGTATTGGTTCGTTGCACATTAGGATGTTCGATGAGATCGAACGCATCATTGAAAGTGTGAAGTATGTCCCTGAGATGAAGGAGAATGTGATATCTCTTGGTACACTTGAGGCAAAAGGGTGCAGGTTCATTGACCGCAATCGGTATTGTAAAGTGATGAAGGGGGTACTCGTGTGGAAGAAAGTACGGAGGTGTGACCAACTTTATAAGGTGATCGGGAATACTATTTATGGTGGAGCTGCGGGATCCACGGTTGCTCGTATATGGCAAGAGCTAAAGGGCGACATGAGAAGAGCAATAAGGCGCGTGAATGTGCGATGATAAAGTCGATGGGGCACGAGAAGAAATGAAACTATGATCACCACGGAGTAGAGGTGGGTGAATGTGCGTGGTAAGGTGTTGCATGAAGATTATAATCGTGGTGGAGATTATTGGAATCATACGCCTTAAATCTTCTGCAACAAGGGCCACTAATTGGTCGTGGATGACGACGAATGATTGGATTTGGAGATCAAGGATAGCAAACTCTCTAGATAGTTTTGGCAGGGGCCCCCGACCGATCGACTGTGCGGTGTGACCGGTCGACCTGTTTCCTATTTCAAGTCGGTTTCTTGCGCGGTTTTGTACAAGGTGTTTCTAATTTCATTTGTTGCTTATTTGAGTGGGTGTAAACAGGATTAAGAGTATCCTAGGTGGGTTAAGAGAGTTTCTTAAGTGGGTTGAAAGAGCTTAAGAGGGAGGGTTTCTTCTTGGGAAAGCTTGGGATTTCTCTTGTGGGGCTTGTGATTCGGGCTTTGGGTTTCCATCTCTTGTAACTTCTGATATCATAGTGAATTGGTGTCGTTTTGTGCCGTGGTTTTTTATCCATTGAGGGGATTTTCCATGTAAACTCAGATTGCTTCTTGTGTGTTTGATTTTTTTCTTGATTATGGCCATTATGTGATTGCCACTCGCTTGTTTTCTTGCTTCCACTGTCAGGTTCCTGTCCCCAACAAGTGGGGGTACACTTGGAAGGCTCTGTGCATTGTGTCCCTTAGCCCTGCTCTAAGGTTGATGTGTTGGCTCTCAACTTTCTCTTCATCTGGGATAGTCCTGGAAGAGACGTTCTCGTTTCAAGGATCGGTATTAGCAAATCGGTGGCTTTTTGTTTCTTCCAAAATCGATCTAAGGTAATTCTAGTTCTTAAAATTATATTTCTCCACTTTAAAATTTTGATAAAAATATTAAATTGGGGTCTTTAAGCTAAATAGCATAGAATATATATTTTGAAAAACCTTAAATTCTGCTGCATTTCAAAAATACTAACAGATGGTGCAACCAAATGCAACTAAAACCATATGAGATATAATAAGGCTAGTGTTGTTTTTCATTTTAAGTAAATGTTTCATCGTGAAGGGATAGGACAGTATCGTACCGAAGAGTGCTTGATCAAGGCTCTTGTTTTCCAGATACTCATAAACAAGGAGCTGATTCGCTCCCTCGATGCAGCATCCATACAACTTCACAAGGTTCCGTTGCTGGACAGCAGATATAGCGGCAATTTCCGCTACAAACTGACTCTTTCCTTGGTGAGATGCTACCGAGAGTTGCTTCACAGCCACTATCCGCCCATCTAGCAATGTGCCCTGTGTAGTGCAAATCAGATCAATTGGTTTTCCTTGCAAGCATTTTTCATTTGGGATTTGAAATAGTACAAAAGTTTATGACAATTTGCAAAAAATGAAAAAAAAGAAAAAGAAAAAGAAAAATGGAAAATGCATCCTGAGCCTAAGTGAACGGTTTGGATGTGATCCAGTCCACTAATCTGATGCACAGCACTGAAGATGGTTGATGATCTAAATATCTCTCAAATTGGAAGATCCCAACAATTTGATTATGGGCCTTGGTTCCATTGAATGGGAACGATTGCTTTTTTCCCCATCATTTGTAGGTTACCTATCGGAGATTTCAGATTGTTCTCTCAAGAAGTGGGCATTCCTCATCCACAGCTGGGCTCCACATGCATGCAATCACGACACGGAGGCTTAGGAGTTAGGATCATTCAGATCTTCTGATCATTGTAGTTTACATACAATAAAAGCAAACTGACCTTAAAAACGGGCCCAAATCCTCCCTGACCCAGCTTATTTGCAGGACTGAAGTCTTTGGTGGCGGTCTTCAGCTCCCGGTAACTGAAAATGTTTGGTTTGGGACCCATTCCTAGAAATTCTGCAAATACACATAAAAGGCAGGTTGCATTCATCCGTTCACTTTAACCCCATGCATGGGCTTAGAAATATTTGTACCATTTTACAGTCCAAGTTCTATTTATTTTGACTGCATATTGGATTTGAATGTCTTTTTTTAGCAATCACAAGAAAAAAAAAAATTTAAGGAAATAAAATACACCTAGTTGAAGAAAGTTGAACCAAATGATTGGGAATGGCTCAATTAGCATGTGTTTGGATGCACTATCAAATTGAATTGCAATTGATCATCTAATAAAGTGGAAAGCATCATATTTTAGTTTCCTTAACATTCATATTGAGGATCTGGGCTTTGAATTGTCATTTCCTCTTGATAAGATGGAACACTCGCAATTCAGATGGCTTGTGCATCCAAATATGGAAGTAGGCGACATTTGGATTTTCCCACTTACCAAAGACGATTTGATAGGCTAGCACCAAATCTTGTGGTTTGGAAAAGCACCCAACTGCGATTCAGTGGTACATCCAAACATACCTTTTATATACTCTTGAGCTGTACTATGCTACTTTAACATTTCTGAAGTTTCATTTTTGTTATCTTTTAGTTATTAACGAACATCAGAATTACCTTCATCTTCATCAACATTCAACCTTTTATTCCTTTTCCAAATTAAAACTACAAAAACAGATACAACGAGAACAACAGAAACCAAAATTCCAACAGCCAAAGCAGTCTTGTTCTTCTTTCGTGGAGTACTCCTGACAATTGGTTCGGAATCTGGAAAAGAACTGAATACAATTAGTCAATGTTGAACTTTCAGATACGCTGCAATGTACTTTTAGAGTAATGCTACAAGTGGATTTGCTTGTGGTGATTAGGACTGTTGATTTGGCGAGCCATCATGCGGATGGTCCATAGATAGGACTTCTGTAACAATTCAAATAGTAGTGATCAAATCACTAATTCACTATGGCTTTTGAGCCATACTAGGAATCTTTTGAAAAGAGCAATAAAGCAAAAGAATAAGGTATCGAGTGTATCAGAAAATGAGTTTGGTTTCATGCTAGAGAGGTCTACCACTGACGCTATTTACCTATTTAAATAATTGATAAAAAAAATATATATAAAGGAAGGATCTCCACATTGTCTATATTGACTTAGAAAAAACTTAAGATAGGTCCCTGGCTAGATAGTTAAACTCGTGAGTGCTAGAAAAGAAAGGAATTTCAATAGGATATATTGAACTAAGGATATGCATGAGGGAGCAATGACAAGTGTGAGGACCACTAGTGGAGAGGTGAGTTTCCAATTACTATGGGCTTGCACCATAGGCCAGCATTAAGCTCCTATCTCTTCACATTTCTTATGGACAAGTTAACGAGACAAGATAAGAAGAGGTCCTCATGGTGTATGCTATTTGTAAATGACAACCTCGATTGGGAAGCTAAGGAAGGGCGTAGACACAAAGTTAGTTTTGTGGAGAGTTGCTTTAGAATATAAAGGATTTAAAATTAGTTGGACTATTAATACAAAACATCTAGAGTGTAATCTTAGTAACAATAGGAGTGGGAACAAGGAATTAATTAAGAATGTTGACCAAAAGTTTTCCAAAATGAGCACTTTAGATACTTTAGTTGATAATTGATAAGCACGGAGAGTTTGTGAAAGATGTTGCCCATAGAATTCAACCCAAGTGGAAGAAATGAAGATATGCCTCTGAAGTTTTATGTGACTGTCATTTACCACTCAACCTAAGGAAAATTTTACGGGATGACTATAAGACCCAACCACGCTTTGAGAGACCTTTTTTTTATATTTTATTTTGTTAGTCATGCAACCCACCCAACCTATTAGCTGGGCAACGCACCCACATAGTTAGTCACATGATGCACCCACCCACTGGTGGTGTTAGTGTGTTTCCTTAGCACTCGAACCTGAGGCCTGCTGTTGAAATGCCTAGGCGTCTTCCAGCTAGGCTAGCAGGCAAGGCACCAGAGACATGTTCATATAATGAGCATAGCTTACATGAGGATGTTGAAATAGATAAGTGGCAAGATAACGATAGAATTAGAAATGAACGCATTCATTTGAATTTAGGCATACAACAATTGGTAATAAGATGAGGGAAAGTAGACTTAGATGGTTTGGCCATGTGCAACGAAGACAAAAAATAGCATAAGTTAAAAGGAGTGAGTTGGTACGAATTGGAGGATCTAAAAGAACAATCAAAATGCCTTAAAGGATGTGGGTAGAGGTAGTAAGAAAAGACCTGACAACTTATGGTCTAATTGACGTTATGGCCCTTGATGGAGTGGAATGGCCGAAAAGGATTCATGCAGCCAGCCCCAAAGGCTTAGATGATGACAATAATTTTTGGCCAATGGTACATCCACACGACGACCACCAAACAACCAGTTGCAATTACCATCTATGATCACCGCATTTACTTCTGGGATCACACTACATGGAATTTCATGTAGAGCATTGGGCAATAACAGCATTTTTCTTAGTCCTATTATAGAATCAAACTTCAATCACAAATTCTTTTAATCTTACAGGGAGTAAAAGGAGTAACATGGATAGCCGAGATGGTGGGTCCGTAAGTGCCCGCAGAAGGTATACAGCAAGTCCCCTTTCCGACCCAAAGGAGATGAATTTCAAGAACGTTTTCAGATACCGTAACCAACAGTTTCTTCGAAATGGGTTTGTAGGCACCACGCGCCTCCTTTTTTATATCGAAGTCTTTTAACGCCAGTTTGCCCTGCACCATTAACTTAGCCTCAAAACTAATAGAAATTTCAAAAACAGAATTTTGGTTGCAACAGATGGTAATTCATTATGTTTGGGACTCTTTGAAGGTACATGGAATTCAAGAAAACATCAGCCCATTTTCAAGTTGAATAATGCTCATTTGAAATTGTGGTCTCTATACCTTGATCATTGGATAATGCATGGAAAAATAAAATAAAAGCTAGTTCATGATTAGAATATTCAAAGAGTTTTGCTTAGATCACATGATCCGAGACGGACATGAATTGCCTGTGCCCCACCCGTACAGGAAGTTTCTATAGGCGGAATCTCTGTGTTGCCAACCGCAATATCCATGAGAAATCAACTCTGTTGATCCAATTTCTCTTACTCATTTTAGAAGATGAGCTTAGAAACGAGACAGATCCAAAACTTCAGTGGACCACACAACAGGAAACAGTGCGGAACTGGAGATAAAAATACCTATCATTTGAAACCCTCCCAGGGTCCACTGTCATTTTAATATGCCATCCAAACCGTTCATAAGGTTATTCCCGCTGGGATGAACTGAAAACAAAGATTATCCTGTTCTAAAACTTCTATGGCCAGATGAAAGTTTCAATGGTGGACTTCCAATCCCTGCTGTTTCATGTGGTATGGCCAACTAGTTTTAGATCTGCCTCATTTTTAAGCGACTTGAGCTGGAAAAAGTGATGGACGGAGTGGATTTCTCCTGAAAATTGCAGTGGGGCCACATAGCTTCTGCCTCTGGGAACTACTTGTAGGCGGGGCACAGGCAATTCCCTTCCAATTGAGACATGACCCAAGTGGGCCCTGCCATCTAGATGATCCAGCCCATTATGCCACTCCACACTCAGCAGGCAGGCTGCTAATGTATGCCGAATGTGCATTCTTGCCAATTTCAGAAACACAAGCAATTATTTCACTCTTCTTAAATGTTTGGCCTGCCAAATTTAGGCCAGCGGATCTACACATTGGGTGCCGCCTGATGGACAAGTGGAACGCCCTACACATGCCAGACTGGCTCGTGCTTGCATGTCGAAGCACTTGTTGTAGGTCTATCAAATATACAGTATTAATTTGAGTTGAAAAAGGATCTTACTAACTCAGGAAAATGACCTAATACACATACCTGAAGATAAATATCGAAAATGCGCTTTCCAACGCTCTGCCATGTTTGTGAATCTGAAAATTCTCTCTCCACGAATTTCAGGTTTACAGTGTAGTTCCCGTTTTTGAGCCCCAGACCATAATATCTCAGCGATCCCGATGATAGCCTTGCGTATTCGAACAGCCCCGAGTCTGTTGTATTAAAAAATACACCCCCACCCCCACCCCAACCCCCACGGATCGAGTAATAATATACGCGGGCAATGCTATTTTCACTAAACCTTCCAACCTTGCTGACGGCCCACTTCTCCGTGTCGGACACATAATAGGATGCTGGGCCCAGAGTTGCATTGTCCCCCTCATACTCTGTGTCGGTAGTTATCACTGGGGGACCACCGCACCTTATCGCAAATGAAGAATCTGTAGATCAATCGAACAGTGAGACACTGATCAGTGTATAGCATATTTGATGGATTGTTCATGTACAGTGGTATGGAGATCTTTGGATCATAATCAGATGGTAGGACTCATTGGCTTATTGTATGATCACCATGAGATTATGATCTGCAGCCATCTTTTTAATGAACTTGGAAGATCCAACACACAGAGTGAAACAATGATCTCATTAAACTGAAACTTAATATGATTACACAACACTACATGTGATTGTCGGAACATGGGTCCTATAATGGGTGGGCATAACCCAATAACAACACCGTTTAGATAATCCTAATAATTTTATCAGAAAGACGCTCATAAAAATGTAGTGCATTCGAGCAATCGGGATCATCCATCAGGGCATTATTTTGAGGCCATTGCCCATCTATGGTGAGTAACACATGATGATCTATATGGTTGGTCCAATCTGATATATGGCTTGGATGTCATACACGTGCCAAGCTGACACATTGAACCGAATGTAGAGGTGAAATTAACTTCTGATTACTTTCAAGAGTTACATCATAACTTCAGGAAACCACAAGGCAAGTGGAGCCTGTGGTACTGATGGAACAGGGTTGTGTGTCTCAAGCTGAAAGCCGAGGTGCAAATTGTTCATGCCTTTAGAGAAGCCAATTCTGTCGCAGGTGGCTTGGCTCGGTTAGGGAGCAGATTGCAAGGGGATTTTCTTTTTGACAGGGTGTCGGGCCTCCCCAATTTGTTGCGAGGGGTTCTCCTACTCGACCGGGTGGGTCTGGGTAATATCAGGGGGGCTAAGGGCCCACCTGCCATGGCAGGTTTTCAGCTTCAGCTAGTCGGAAGTTTGGGTGTTAGGGGCTGCTTTGGGCTGTCTGAGTTGATGGTTGGTTGGATGGTGGTGGGCTAGTTTTAGCTCCCTGTAGAGTTTCTTCTTCCTTAAATTAACAAAAAAAAAAAAAAAAAAAAAAAAAAAAAAAAAAAAAAAAAAAAAAGGGAGAACAGGAAGCTCCCACATTTTAATAGGACAACCACCTCAAGCTGCGGGGACCACTGTACTGTGTTCATTTGGCAAATGTGGATGAGATCTGAACCGTTGGTTCCGCTGTTGCAGTAGTGAATGGGGCATAGACCAAATTAACATCACATTGGACGAGATAAAACAACTAATTTCATGATGAACAAATATGGACAGAAAAAGGGGCAACAGGATTGCAATCATCATACTCAATGAGAAAAAGTTCATTGATCAGAAAGCCAGGAATCCTCATACAAAGACATTTCTGGTTAATTGCCAATCAAGCACGCATGCCACATGTACAGCACAGATAATGGGCGGATGATAACTCCAATGCACCTAGGGGAATGGGATCACTGCCCCATTTTATTTTATGTACATAGAAAAAAAAAAGATTATCTATTGTTAGAAATGGAGAGGATGGCTTACAGATTGGATGGTTCCGATGGCACGGAAAGCTTCGCTGAAGACAATTCAAGCCTAAAGGCAAACCACTGAATGCACATGGATAAAATCAATGTGGGAAAAGGCAGTATTAAGGTGGTCGGGCAAATAATGTTGTGAACCAATGCTTTTATCGTTTTGACTCATTTAAAAAAAAAATAAAAATTAACATTGATAATCACCTGCTGTTAGAACTATTGAATATGAAATTATTAGCCACCAAGTTCCTGCACACAAGGAGCACAGTATCAGTATCAATATCATCAACAATGTTGAAAGAGAAGTGCTCTTACAATGCATATGTGAAAATGTATGTCCTAATCTGGATCGCTGATCCAGTGGGCCTTAACGCAAATTGGCCATGCACCAAAATTACAATAATTGGACAGCTTTGACTATCCAACCGTTCTACATTTTTCCTACCAAAAGTGCCTTCTGAGTGATCATCCCTTTTGAGATAACCAAATCACCATTCGTGATTGGTTTATACATACATTCCAAATGTATGCAAATGTATGCTAGAGATGTTTTTGAATATTTCGGACATCAAAACTTTGAAACCACGTTTATATCATGACAAGAAAGAAAGAAGATTCAATCCTAGCTTGGGAAATGGTACGCAGTCACAGTCAGCATTTAACAGTGTAAAACATGGTTTTACAAGTACAAAAATGGTGGTGAAAGGAAGAAGGTTTGTCTTCCTCAAACATACAAGTCTAAGTCTTCTTCTCTGACCCAAGATGGAAACCTTCCCGATAATTGATTGTATGATAAATCTCTGCAAATTATAAAAAAGAATATTAAGGACAATCCAAACATTGAACATAAGATAGAATTTATCAGTTATACGATTGTAATCATTAAAATTTTTATCTTCGGCATACAAAACACATTATCTCCATTGTTGAATATGCCAGCTGGATCACTTCATTCTGACACTCATTTGTGATCTGATTCTTGTGACCCTTTCCTGAGCTACTCCTAAAGTACTTGTAACTAGCATTGCAGAATTCAACTCAATAACAAGGTATTCCAGAAGGGTAATAGTGGCTGTAACGCCGGCTGCAATTATCGTAATTACAGTAAAGGCCATTATGGCTTTTATTTATTTGTTTATTTTTATTTTTTGATCTACCTCTTTCAGGGCCTATTTTTGGTAAGGCCCTTGCATAACCATTTTGCAATTTCTTGCTCAAAAGTGCGTTCATGTGCAATCTACAAGCCTAAATATGAGATAAGGTAGCGTATCGATGCACAAGTGGGTTGCAATAAAAAAAAAAGGGACTAACTCTAGGCCCGTTGTGAATATTTAGTCCATCTCCAAGAATGTTTATGTTTCTTAGCATTCATGGTGAGGAAGTAACCTCAAATTGCAAGTGTGGTTATTTCTTGTAATTTTACTTCACTATATATATATATAAGTGTGGGTCAAGCACATTCCTATACCACAAAAGATGAAGGAAAGTTCAACAAAAATCGCCAATTTTGGCATGGATGGACGAAAAGAAGGTGGACCATCGTAAATCGGCCATAACTTTTGATCCGAGAGGGGTTACGGAACACACAACATTGGATTCCAACTGAAATCTCGTTTTGGGGTGAACCAATAGCGGATCATGTCTGTCTGTTTCACAAGAAAACGTATGATTACAACGAAAAAAATAAGATTTTAGAAAAATCTGCTATTTTTAGTAATTCTGAATTTTAATTTGTTTTTTCTTTTTAGAGTTTTTGATTATTTAGGAGTTTCTATTTTTATTAAGCAATGAGTTTTAGAAAGAGTTTACTTAGTATTAGCCTTTAATTAGGATTTTACTATTTTTAGTAATTTGCTATTTTTGAAAACTTACTATTTTTAGTAAGTACGAATTAGGGTTTATTTAGGGATATATAAGGATGTTAAATTCATTTCCAATATGAACTTTCATATTATTATCCAATAAAATTCTGGTTTTTATTTATTTTCTCTTGTGGATTCGAGATTTTCCACCGTGGATTCGAGAAAGCCCTGTTGAGGAGTCCAGGGAGCCTTGTGGATTTAAGGTAGTTATCCCATGAGGAAGACGATGATTGACCTCACCACGTCCTCCCTGCAATATATATATATATATATATATATATATATATATATATATATATATATATATATATATATATATGGTACTATTGTAATTACACATATTTGTCAATTATCTTGTTAGTTGAGTCGTCACGTCTGATGAGCATAGAAGAGGCTGAAGATTGAAGCCTTAAAGATCTCCGGCTGCTCAACTCAGAAGATCTATGAAGATATCTTCATTCAAAACCAACCCTCTCAACCTTAGATCCACATAACTCTCAAAACCCGTGTCCTTTAGATGGACCGTCGCTTAAAAGGCATTTCCATTATCTCCCAGGACATAGAGGTAGTCCAAAAGATCAGCTTGGACTTGGTATGTATTGGCCCATAGTCCGTTTGCAGGAAAAAATTCAAAAAACAGACCCTATGAAAATCATGCGAATTGAGCACCGGGCGCCCGGCCACTGTGCTTCCGGACGCCCGACCACCTGAAGAATAGTCCAACAAGGTATAAAAGGAATTCTGGGCGCCCGACCCAACTTGTCCGGGTGCCCGACCTATGGAAAATTTGTCCAGCAGCACTTTATGATATTCAGTATGAATATCGGGCGCCCGACTGAAATTGTGTCCGGGGGCCCGGCCAGTGAAATATACGTCCAGTAAGGTTTAATGAATTTCTTGAAGAATTCCAGGCGCCCGACCCCAACTGTGTTCGGGCGCCCGACCTGGTCGAAAAATGTCCAGTAAGGACCATCTGAAATTCAAAGAGAATTTCGGGCGCCCGACTGCAACTGTGTTTGGGCGCCCGACCAAGCAAGAAAGGGTCCAGTGACTTAACCTTCTGGACGGTGCCCGAACCAGGGTTCACCGGTCGCCCGATTGTTGCTGAGATAGTTTTTTAGACTATGTGTCCGGGCGCCCGAACTAGCCTTTTTTGCCTCTTTTTTCCACATCTATTTAAGCATTCATTTGGGCAAAACCCTAGCTACGAAAATTAGAGCCTTCATTTGAGTGTGTGATTACCTTAAGCCAAATCCTCTCTTCTCAAGGTTCTAATCCTTGAGTTCATTGTTCAATCCTACTTGTTACAAGCTATCAATGAGCATTCAAAGCTCGGATTGAAACATGAACTCAAGCCCTCATTAATGACTCTTGACCTAATCTCTAATAGCTGTATTCTTTAGTCATTATTGCCATTAATGAAGATCTTGGTGAAACCCTTCTCTACCCTTTAAGCCGCATCCTTTAGGGAAGTTTCAACCAAACCCTAATCCCTCTCCTTGGAACCTACAAGAAGACATTCGTAGCAAGGTTGCTGATCGAGGGAGCTGAAGAAGGTATCGTTCGTGCAAACCGAAGCTTCTTCAACCAAAGGTATCATCAAGGGACTCAATCAGCTAAGTATACTTTAGTCATTCGAGTCCAAGAAACCACCTCAAAAGTTGAGATTTGGGTTTCAGAGTTTGAAGACCCAAACTCGGGTAGAGTCCTTGCGTAGGACAAGCCCTTGAGTAGGACAAGCCCTTGTGTATGACAAAGTGGTTGATGGATTAGTCCTAAGGTAGAATGAATCCATGTGTTGAAGTCTAAGTCCTTTTGTAGGCTATTAAGGTTTATGGTTAAGCTCATTTAAAACCATTGTGATAGTGAAATCTGGCAACTCAAGGAGTGAGTGGATCAACCGGGAGTGGAGTAGGTACATAATCGAACCACTATAAAATCTCTTATTATGTGATGAATGCTTTCAATTGCCTTACTTCTTTCATGTTTGAGATAATCTGATTATTACCTGCTCTTCTATTATTGAAAGTTAATATTCTGCATATCAAGTGTTTGAAGCAAGATTTTTAGGATGCTTTGCTTGATTGTGAGTGTTTAATTTGGTTAATTTAAAAAGTGTCCTATTCACCCCCTCTAGGACAAAGAAACTGGTTTCTTGCTTCCACTAGTGCGGTAATCAAACTTATACCACAATTTCAGTTGGTATCAGAGCGGGTTCCTCCTTAAAGGCGTAACTGCCCGGAGTGTGATCCGTTTCTAGAAGCTTGAAATCATGTCAAAATGGGATTTTAGTATGGTTTTCAAACCTCCATATTTTGATGGATCAAACTATGCATATTGGAAAGCAAGAATGAGAGTCTTCTTGCAATCATTGGATCATGCAACATGGAGGTTTGTGGAAATTAAACATGAAATACCCCTCTTGAGCATAGTCATAGATGGAGTCACCACCACCACAGTCAAACCAGATGATTTATGGACTGATCTTGAACAACTGAGGTACATTAGCAATGCAAAGGCACTCAATGCTATCTTTTGTGCCGTTTCAGCAGATGAGTTCAAAATAATTTGTAATTGCACAACTGCTAAGGAAGCTTGGGACATCTTTGAAACTACTCATGAAGGGACTAGTACAGTCAAGAGGTCAAAACTTCAGCTCTTGACTACCCAATTTGAGAATATGAAAATGGAAGAGCATGAGAACTTCATGGAGTTTTACACTCGACTGAGTGATGTCACCAAGGTTATGTGGGGATTGGGGGAGAGGATATCGGATCCGCGCATTTGTAGGAAAATACTAAGATCCTTACCCGAACGATTCTCCTCCAAGGTCATAACTATAGAGGACTGTAGAGATATTGATACTATGAAAATAGAAGACTTACTAGGATCTCTACAGACCCATAAACTTCATTTCAAGAAATCCCCAAAAAGTAAAAACACAGTGGTGAAAACTTCACACACTAAACAAGAATCTGTAGTTGACAGTGATGAAGAAATGGATATGAATATTGAAATGGCTCTTATGGCTAAGAAGTTTAGGAAATTCTTCAAAAAACAAAGGAAAGAAGTTTGACAAAAATAGCAAATCTTTTGACAAAAAGTGCTACACTGCAAAATCTTATAACAAGCCAAAAGATCCTAAGTGCTACAACTGTGGACGCTATGGTCATATTGCCTCTGACTGTCAAACTCTTGCTAAAGAAAAATTCAAAAAGAAAGCAATGGCAGCTACATGGGACAACTCTGATAATTCAAATTCGGATTCAGATGAATATCAAAGTGATGGGGGAAGATGATCAGTTAAAATTCTGATGGCCTCTATCTCGGAGATTGTCCCAGACATATAGAGCATAAGAGACCAGGATGATCATGAATCATCGAAAACTAATGTGACATCCTCCGATGATGACAAGGATAACGAGGATGATAATGACGAATTACAAGTTGCCTATGATGAATTATTTCGTCAAAGCATCCTTCTTACTAAAAAGTTGAGCCAAGCTAATGTTGAAAACAACAAGTTGGCTGATGCAATGCAAGAAGTAAAAGGAGAAAACAACAGATTTCACTTTCAAATTTGTGACTTGAACAGGAAAAACAAAGCAGCTCAAGATAAAATTAATATTCTAGAAGATGAGCTTAAGAAGGTAAATTCTACAAATCAATGTCTAACCATGCAACTTAATTAAGAACGTCAACTCAATGAAAGATTTGTCCAGAGTAGAGAAAAACTAGATGATATCCTTAAATCAGGTAAACCTTGTAGGAATACAAGAGGGCTAGGCTATAGTGAGCAAAGTAAGGGTAGTAACCCAGAACCTGAAAAGAATAGGAATGCATCAGGAAGCAACAAGAAGAATTCACCAATATGCCATGCATGTGGAGATGTTGGACATTTGAAGTTTGAATGATTGGCCTTTAAGAATTCGGTTCAGAACATGAAAGAAAAATGTGTACCTACCGGAAAGATGATGAATCACATGTGGAGTCCTCCAAAACAAGCACCATGGAAAAATGGGAACATAAGGAGAAATAATCCTACTCCACCTAAGAAAGACAAAAAAATGAAAGAGCTCCTTGAAATGGTAAAACAGTTAAACAAAACAACCATGGAGCTGGTGCAAGAGAAATCAAACAATGAAAAAAACTCAACACCTCATACTGAAATGAGGACACCTATAGAGTCAACCAAGAAGCATGTTTCTCCAAAAAGGGTAGTATCTAAGTGGGTAGTTAAGAACAAATGCTTAGTCATCCATATAACCCTTAGAGCCGGAAGAAACACTAGGTGGTATCTTGATAGTGGATGCTCCAGACACATGATAGGTGACAAAACTTAGTTTTGCGATTATGCTGAGTTTGATGGTGGATCTGTTACCTTTGGAGATGGGAGCGTGGCCAAAATTGTTGGAAAGGGAACCATTACCGGGCCAGGATTGCCCAAAATTGAGGATGTGCTGTTTGTTGATGGTTTGAAACATAATTTATTGAGCATTTCTCAAATATGTGATGAACAATATTCTGTAAAATTCTCCAAAGATTTGTGCGAAATTCTGGACCCAACTGAAAAATTAATTCTAAAAGGACTTCGCACTGGAGATAACTGTTATGTTATTGAAAACAAGGGTGATGATGGATCAACTGCTGTATGCCACATGGCCATTAATGATGAAATTGAGTTATGGTATCAACGGCTTAGTCATGTCCATTATAGGAACCTATCTAAGCTAAGTAGGAAGAAACTAGTTAGAGGGTTACCTAAAATAGGAAAGAAACCAAAAGAAGTATGTGCAGAGTGCTTGAAAGGTAAACAGATTAAAGTTGCACATAAGAAGACATCCACCATTGCCACATCAAAACCCCTTGATCTACTGCACATGGATCTTGTAGGTCCCACCAGAGTAAAGAGTCAAGGTGGTAAAAGATATTTCTTTGTTATTGTTGATGATTACTCCCGCTATACTTCGGGTCGTATTTTTTAGAGAAAAAATCTGATACATTTGATGAATTTGAAAAAAAATCATGAAACGACTTCACAATGAAAAGGAATGTACCGTAAAACGAATTAGGAGTGATCATGGTGGAGAATTTGAGGATGGCCGATTTGAACAATTCTGTGAAAATTTAGGCATCAAGCATGAGTTCTCAGCCCCCAAAACTCTTCAAAAGAATAGAGTAGCAGAAAGGAAAAACAGAGTCCTACTCGATATGGCCACAGTTATGATGAACAGCAAAAATCTTGCAAAAAATCTGTGGGCCGAAGCAGTAAATACAGCATGTCACATAATTAATTGAGTATATCTAAGAGCTGGCCTAGAGAAAACACCATATGAGCTATGGAATGGAAAAGTCCCGAATATCAAGTATTTTAGAGTCTTTGGTAGCAAATGCCACATCCTTCGAGATAGAGAAAATCTAGGAAAATTTAATTCAAAAAGCGATGAGGGAATATTCCTAGGATACGCTTCTGATAGTCGTGCCTATAGAGTTTATAACACAAGGACTAATACAACTCAAGAATCCATAAATGTTATCATTGATGACCAATCTAAAGAAGACACGAGACTTGATGATGATGAAGAGGGAGAACCATGCCAAATAGGTAAACCTATTGAAAAATCTCCCTCTCCCAATGCCTCAACAAATCCTGAAAATGTTCCACATGTCAAGGATCATCCCCTCAATCAAATCATTGGAGATCCTGATATTGGGGTCAAGACTAGGAGACAACTTGAGGCCATCAATAGTCATGTGTGCTTCACCTAAAAAATTGAACAAAAAAATATAGATGAGGCTCTCAATGATGAATTTTGGATACTTGCTATGTAAGAAGAACTTCAACAGTTCACCAGAAATGATGTTTGGTTTCTGGTGGAAAGACCATATGAGAAAAATGTCATTGGAACTAAATGGATTTTCAAAAACAAAACAGATGAATCTGGCAATGTGATTCGAAACAAAGCCCGTCTAGTTGCTCAGGGGTACTCTCAAATTGAGGAAATATATTTTGATGAAACGTTTGCCCCGGTTGCTAGACTAGAATCCATTCAAACTCTCATGTCCGTAGCATGTGTGCTCAAATTTAAATTATTTCAAATGGACGTGAAAAGTGCTTTTCTGAATGGTATTCTCGATGAGGAAGTTTATGTTGAACAACCTAAAGGGTTTGTGGACCCTAGATATCCTCAAAGAGTCTATCTATTGAAAAAGGCTCTTTATGGGTTGAAACAAGCCCCCCGAGCATGGTATGAACGGCTTACACAATTCCTAATTGATCACGAGTTCGTTAGGGGGAGTGTTGACAAGATCCTGTTTGTTAAAAGGACGAATGATTCGATCCTCATTGCTCAGATTTATGTTGATGACATTGTATTTGGTTCCACATGTGAAGAATTTTCTGGTTTATTTGCTGAATTGATGAAATCTGAATTTGAAATGAGTTTGGTAGGTGAACTGAATTTTTTTCTAGGATTGCAAGTTAAACAATTGAAAAACAAAATTTTCATTAACCAAACTAAATATGCAAAAGATCTAGTCAAAAGGTTTGGGTTAGACTCGGGTCGATCACACACTATACCAATGGCCACAACCATTAAACTCTCCAAAGACTTGTCAAGCAAAAGTGTCGATCAACATTTATATGGAAGTATGATTGGGAGTCTGCTTTACCTTAAAGCGAGTAGACCAGACATTGCATTTAGCGTAGGTGCATGCGCTAGATTTCAAGCTGATCCTAGGGAATCGCATCTAACTGCTGTAAAAAGAGTCATTAGATATGTGGCCTGCACAACTGAGTATGGTTTGTGGTACCCCTTTGACACATCATCCATCATTGCGGGGTATTCCGACGTCGATTGGGCTGGAAATATGGATGATCGAAAATCCACTAGTGGTGGCTACTTTTACATTGGAAACTGCTTAGTTGGTTGACATAGCAAAAAGCAAAATTCCATCTCATTGTCCACCGCTGAAGCAGAATACATTGCTGCCGGTAGTTGCTGTGCTTAGCTACTTTGGATGAAACAAATGTTGAAGGATTACGGTATCAATCAAGAAGAAATGACACTCTTTTGTGACAACACAAGCGCCATTAATATTTCAAAAAATCCTGTTCAACATTCTCGAGCCAAGCATATCAACATCCGGTATCATTTTATAAGAGAACTCGTTGAAGAAAAAGTGGTCAAACTTGAATACGTCCACACCGAGCGACAATTGGCCGACATCCTTACAAAATCGTTAGATTCCACTAGGTTTGAACACCTCAGGAAATCTATCAGTGTATGCTCAACCTAGTCGGTTTGTAGAGCATGTGTGCTTATAGGAAAATTAGAGGATGTAGCCTCATGTCCTAATGCTCTTTAGAAAAGATACTGGTAGATTGGACTGCTCCAACAGGTTAGTTTGATCAAAGGATCTAAGTTGGTTTTCAATCATCACTTGGTTGTCTTAGGTCCTTAGCATCTAGGTTTCGGTGATCAAAACAAGGTTAGGCTAAGCTCATCATTGTCTAGGACATCCTTGATTGGATAATCCACCCATAGGGATCATGTCTCAACTCTAATCCTCACAGTCCCACACACAACAAAACTGTGCTTCCAGAGGTCCATCGGGCGCCCGGCCAAGCACGCCCTACTGTATATAAGGGGCACTCCGAACAGATTCGAGCACCCCTCTATCATCCTATTTCAGCAAAGGTCTCCTCCCTTGTGTGCCCTAGGACGTCCTCTTGCCCTCTAAGGTGAAGTTTCCCTCCAAAGTCATCACATTCCAGCCATAAGAAGCTCTTTCTTGGTGTCATCTTCTACCTTCCTTCTGGTCTTCCCTTCAGATTTGGGGTTTAGGTGAGTTCCCTTTTGCATCTTCTTCATTTGAGGCTTAAATCTCACTTATGGCTGGGGACAAGAAGCAAAAACGTCCCGCCACTGAAGGTTCTTCGAAGGGCTCACGGAGCAAGCAGCTTGCTCCCAAGTGGGCGTCCAAAATGCACCGTGCATCCACCCGCACTTGTGAGCCCTCCCTCAGTTCTTCTGAGCCAAGGAGTCCATCCCAGGTTGAGAGTATCCTAGTCCCTCTCCGCTCACTTGCCTATCTGTCCCGACGCCCTACTGTTGAGGAACGGCAGGTTGAGCGGGACTGCCTTGTCGGATATTTTGTGTGTGAGAGGTTGACCACCATCAAGTGGCATGGATTACTGGAGTTTGGAGGGCCAGTCTATCTAAATGCAGTGTATCATTTTCTTTCTCGTGTGGTCAAAGTCACCGATGACCCATCCTCTCTCACCGTCGATCGGGATGGTCAACTCATTATCATCAATGCTGGCACCATTGCTAGGGTGCTCAACATCCCCATGTCCTATGAAAGAATTCCCCCATCTGGCCCTGATGAACTCACGAACAAAGTCACTTGGACAAAGGCCTTATGTGGGGGAAGAAATGTCATGTGGGGGAGAGGTAAAAGTGGGAATGTTCTAGCAGCACGGGAAATGACTGATGATTTCCATCTCCTACACCTTATTTTCTCCTATAATGTCTATCCGAGGAGAGGAAATAGATCCGACCTTACCACATGTATGGCTGAGCTCATATACCGGGTCGGACAAGGTCATCCGATGTGTCTGTCGTCTTAGATTATGAGTCACATGGTCTGCATCTTTACTGTGGGTGGTAAAACTGCCGGTATCCCTTTTGGTCTTTTGCTATCACTCTTATCTCGTGACTGCGGCTTTCCACCTACTGCGGAGAATCCGTCTATGTCGCCAATGTCAACAGCCTCACCATCACCTACATGCGCTTGCACACTCCTGAAGAGGATGTTGGTTGGCCTGACATCTACACGGAGACTCCTACTGAAGAGGAGATAGCAGCACACACCACCCATCAGGCTGGTCAAGGAGAAATAGAACAAGGTGATCCATCTCATCCCAGCTCCTCTCGGTGCTTCAAAGCGTCCAAAGATGAACATCAGGAGATAAATGCTCGGCTTAGTCGTGTCGAGAAAATGCTGAAATCTCTTCAGGACACGACCAACATTATTCTAGCAATGATCACTTGCCGCAACAACGATGCTCCTCCTCCTTCTCCGCGCAAGGATGTTTGGCCCACTCGCTCACTATAGGAGCGCATCTCCGTTTTCCTTAGTCGCCTGAATGTCTTAGTTTGTGATTAAATGGGGAAATGGTTGCCCCAACTGTTTGGAATTCTAACTCTAGTCCTGTTAACTTTACTTGGATTTGTTAACTTTACTTAGACTGTTGGGGTCAATGGATGCCCATTTCTTTTTGTTGATTGGCTATCATTGTTTATTTTATCTATCTATCCATCTTCCTTTTGTTTTATACTCTTATTGTGTATGGATGGTTGGATTATTGTGGTCCCCTTGCCCATGATATGGCTTGCTTTTTATGATCATACTTTCTTCGAAGCCTTGTTAATGTGTGCATATTGAACTATTTAGGGCTGCTCGCCCTCTTTTGGTAGGACCGTAGACTGTTTGGTCATGATATACATCATGTGGGGAGGTTGGTTGCTTGGGCTGAAGGCCCTGTGTTTTAACATGCTTTATACATGTATATCTCATTATGACCATTCTGTTTACTTTGGCCTTTTCCTTCTTGTACATTAATGCACTAACCCTTTGTCAATGACTAACAAAAAGGGGGAGAAGAATCCCTCCAATTGACCATGTTATCTTTTTGGCGGTCTTTTGTGTGCAGGTTCTCAGGGGGAGGAATTAAAGCCAAGGGTCTGTAAAGTGTGTCTGTACATGTCTATTTTTTGTATATGAATGAATGTAAATCTTTCGATGACATGTAAAGGATGTATTTTGGGTTTTTTAGTCTAGGATTGTCATTGGAAAGGTCCATGACACTTAGGTTGGTTTTGTGGAGTAATTGACAAAGAGGGAGATTGTAAGTACACATATTTGTCAATTATCTTGTCGGTTGAGTCGTCACATCTGATGAGCCTAGAAGACGCTGAAGATTGAAGCCTTGAAGATCTCCGGCTGCTCAACTTAGAAGATCTACGAAGATATCTTCATTCAAAACCAACCCTCTCAACCTTAGATCCACATAACTCTCAAAACCCGTGTCCTCTAGATGGCCCGTCGCTTAAAAGGCATTTCCATTATCTCCCAAGCCATAGAGGTAATCCAAAAGATCAGCTTGGACTTGGTATATATTGGCCCATAGTCCGTTTGCAGGAAAAAAAATCCAAAAATAGACCCTATGAAAATCCTGCGAATTGAGCATCGGGCGCCTGGCCACTGTGCTTCCGGACGCCCGACCACCTGAAGAATAGTCTAGCAAGGTGTAAAAGGAATTCCGGGCGCCCGACCCAAACTTGTCCGAGCGCCCAACCTATGGAAAATTTGTCCAGCAGCACTTTATGATATTCAATATGAATATCGGGTGCCCGACTGAAATTGTGTCCGGACGCCCGGCCAGTGAAATATACGTCCAGTAAGGTTTAATGAATTTCTTGAAGAATTCCAGGCGCCCGACCCCAACTGTGTCCGGGCGCCCGACCTGGTCAAAAAATGTCCAGTAAGGACCATCTGAAATTCTAAGAGAATTTCAGGCGCCCGACTGCAACTGTGTCCGGGCACCCGACCAAGCAAGAAAGGGTCCTGTGACTTAACCTTCTAGATGGACTGAATATGGGGCGCCCGACCCAGGGTTCACCGGGCGCCCGACTGCTGCTGAGACAGTTTTTTGGACTTTGTGTCCGGGAGCCCGAAGCAAGTGTCCGGGCACCCGAACTAGCTATTTTTTGCCCATTTTTTCCACATCTATTTAAGCATTCATTTGGGTAAAACCCTAGCTACGAAAATTAGAGCCTTCCTTTGAGTGTGTGATTACCCTAAGCCAAATCCTCTCTTCTCAAGGTTCTAATCCTTGAGTTCATTGTTCAATCCTAGTTGCTACAAACTATCAATGAGCATTCAAAGCTCGGATTGAAACATGAACTCAAGCCCTCATTAATGGCTCTTGACCTAATCTCTAGTAGCTGTATTCTCTAGTCATTATTGCCATTAATGAAGATCTTGGTGAAACCCTTCTCTACCCTTTAAGCCGCATCCTTCAGGGAAGTTTCAACCAAACCCTAATCCCTCACCTTGGAACCTACAAGAAGACATTCGTATCAAGGTTGCTGATCGGGGGAGCTGAAGAAGGTATCGTTCGTGCAAACCGAAGCTTCTTCAACCAAAGGCATCATCAAGGGGCTCAATTAGCTAAGTATACTTTAGTCATTCGAGTCCAAGAAACCACCTCAAAAGTTGAGATTTGGGTTTCAGAGTTTGAAGACCCAAACTTGGTAGAGTCCTTGCGTAGGAAAAGTCCTTGAGTAGGACAAGCCCTTGTGTAGGACAAAGTGGTTGATGGATTAGTCCTAAGGTAGGATGAATCCATTTGTTGAAGTTTAAGTCCTTCTGTAGGCTGTTAAGGTTTATGGTTAACCTCATTTAAAACCATTGTGATAGTGAAATCTGGCCACTCAAGGAGTGAGTGGATCAGTCGGGAGTGGAGTAGGTACATAACCGAACCACTATAAAATCTCTTATTATGTGATGAATGTTTGCAACTGCTTTACTTGTTTCATGTTTGAGATAATCTAATTATTACCTACTCTTCTATTATTAAAAGTTACTATTCTGCATATCAAGTGTTTGAAGAAATATTTCTGAGATGCTTTGCTTGATTGTGAGTGTTTAATCTGGTTAATTAAAAAAGTGTCCTATTCACCCCCCTCTAGGACAAAGAAACCAGTTTCTTGCTTCCTCTAGTGCGGTAATCAAACTTGTACCACAATTTCAACTATAAGGTCGACCTCATGGGAACTTCCCATGAGGTCAAGCTATGTGGGCCCCATCGTGATGTGGATCGAAAATCAACACCGTGCATTTAATGAGTCCCCTTTATGTTATGGGATATCCCAAAAATCTACCATGTAAGGAACTCAGGTGAGCCATACCATCTAAAAGCATCTGAAGACATGACTAAAACATTTAAAACCACTTTGTGGGGCCCACCTGAGTTTTGGATGTGGCGGAAACTTGGTCTGACCCCTCATCCAAGTGGTACACACAGTGGATGGGCTGGATTTGTGAAAAACATCTCGGCAGGCCTAATAAATGATCACGAAGGTTTTAATGGTTGTGTAACCCCTCTCAACTATTGTATGTGGTGTGGCCCACTTAAGTTATGGATTAAATTGATTTTTAAGCTCGTGTCCCGTCATGTAATGTTGAATCTTACTGATGGGGTAGATGTTCGACACATTACGGTGGGGCCCACACAGCTCGACCTCATGGGAAGCTCCCATGACGTCAACCTCATAGTACCATCTCTCTCTCTCTCTCTCTCTCTCTCTCTCTCTCTCACACACACACACACACACACACACACACACACACACACATATATATATATATATGTATATATGACACACACAAATATGCACATATTTGTGTGTGTAACCATCTCGGTGATTTCTTAGTCACACAATACTCCTATGTAAAAACACTTTTATGAAAATAGGTGGGGTAGTCATTCGCTCCTGGTGATGTAGAGAAGGTCGCTGAAGAACACATGATGTTGATAGAGACAAGGCTGGAAGAAAAGAGTTGAAGGCTCAGAAAACCCAGCAAAAGGCCCGTTGGTTGGCCGAATTAGGCCCATCGACTAGATGAATTAGGACGACCAAGGGTTCTAATTCTAGAATGTTTTGATCATCTGACGATCGACCGACCAGGACCATCGACCGGCTGTTTGACAACATCGATCCCCAGACAACCCTCAATCAACCGACCGACAGTTACGCAGTTTTGCGCGAACTTTGCGCTTTTGTTTTCGGTTTTAAGTCAAACTCTTTCTAATCTTGGTTTTAGGGTTTCTATTGTATTTAAGAGTATATAAACTCATTTTAATTCGTGGTTAGATTATTATTCATCACTTTAGTATAACTTTTCTTTGAGATTTCTCTCTATTTGCTCGTGTTTTTTTAGTGCCCCTTGATTGTTTCAAGGAACTCCTAGTTGAGGATTCCCAGGAGATCCATGGATTTAGATTAATTATCATTGGAAGAGACGGTTCGATTTTATCCCGCCATCGTCTGCGCTAAGTTCGTATCAGAGCGAGGAGCAACCTCGGGAGGATGTCTACTAGCAATGGACGTGGCAAGAATCTCGCTGATGGTGATCAGGAGATTCAATATCACGTGGAGAAGATGGAGGCTCTCTAGCGATCATTTGAGATGTCTATGTAAGGGCTGCAAGCATCTCTCTATCAGATCGTAGTGGTATTAGCTCCACGCCAGGCTCAGGACGGTGCCCAATCGCCTATAATCGTAGTCCAGAACAATCCTACATTTCGTCAGGCCCTTCCAACGGTAAATTGTTGGCTTACCACAGGATTCAGATGGTAGAGATGAAGATGTCGATAATTTCCTTGCTAAGCAAAGTGTACATGAAAATGATCGCGGAGATCGTGCTGAGTGAGACTATAGTGGTAAGGACAAACTTTCTGCTTCCAATAGTCTATTACGCATTGAAGAATTCTTATATTGGTTAGTGGAAGTAAGGAATTTCTTCAATTATATGGACGTTCCGGAAGAGAAGAAGGTTAAACATGTACCGTATAAACTGAAGTCGAGTGCCTCTGCGTGGTGGGAACAACAATAAGTTTTCTGGACCCGTCAGAATAAGCTCCTCATCTGATGACCAAAAATGACTTGTCAGAGACGGATGACCAGAAAGCCATGAGATTTATTGGTGGTTTGAGAGCCAATATTCAGGACCGCGTGCAAATGCTTCCCGTATGGATGGTGGAAGAGGCGCTACAGTACACTACATGTGCAGAAACCCAACTTGCTAGGGTCCCGACATGACCCTATCCCACGTAGCATATACCCTCGACCGTAACAATTTATAAAACACCCTTGTCGAAGGGAAATGAGCCTGTTGGTGGGCATGTTCAACACCCAATAACCGCGAACCAAGATCCGGGGAGCGGTCCATCAAGGCCCCAACGCAACGTGCCTCCCACAGCAGGCCTAAGCCGAGCACCTAATCCATATGCTCATCCTAGGCCGAATCATTGTTGGCGATGTGGTCAGCTGGGCCACTTGTCCAATACGTACCCTCAGCACCCCGCAACTTACTTAGCCACGAATGAAGGGGGTGGTGAAAAAGAGTTCATCGAGGGTGAGCCCGAGAACGAGCAAGCCCGTGAAAAAGGTGGTGAAGGTACTAACTGGATAAATTAGAACTATGGGGAGTCCTTAATTGTGCAACATTTGTGTAACGCCCCAAAATTAGAAGCCCATCCTTAACGCCATAACATCTTCCGCACCCGTTGCACTGTAAACGGGAAGGTATGTGATGTTATTATCGATAGTGGAAGTAGTGAGAATATCATGTCCAAGGTTATGGTGGACAAGCTTCAATTACCGACAACAAAGAACCCAACACCGTATTTCATCGGGTGGATTAAGAAGGTCAGCGAGACCATGGTAACTGAGTAGTGTTTGGTTTCATTTTCGATTGGTAGGAGTTATAAAGATGAAATACTCTGCGATGTGATTGACATGGAAGCGTGCCATTTGCTTCTCGGACGACCATGGGAGTCTGATCAAGATGTGACCCATCGAGGGTGTGACAATACTTATACCTTTATCAAGAATGGAAGAAAGAGGATCCTTACTCCTATGGCTCGGAGAGCAACCCTAAAGCCTTCGTAGTCGAGGAGAATTCTCTCCTAGCCATAAGAGAGTTTATGGATGAGTCAAAAGAAACAGGTGAGATATTCCCATGGTAGCCAAGGGAGAGGATTCTGGGAGTAATGTTATCCTCCCGAGTCTTCACCCTATGCTCAGTGAGTTTCAGGAGACTTGGCTTGACAATCTTCCCCAAGGATTGCCCCTGATGAGGGACACCAACACCACATTAATTTTATCCCTAGGGTGAGCCTACCCAATCGACTGCACTATCAGTTAAGCTCCAAGAAGAGTGAAATTCTCTAAGCCCAGGTTAAAGAACTATTAAAGAAAGGGTTATTGGGATAGAGCATGAGGCCTGCGCCGTTCCGGCTCTTTTAAAGCCAATGAAGGATATAAGTTAGCGTATAAATAAAATAAAATAAAATAACCATCAAGTACAGATTTCCTATACCTTGGTTGGATGATATGTTAGATGTGCTCGAGGGTTCGAAAGTGTTTTCAAAGTTGGATTTATGTAGCGAGTATCATCAGATTCGTATCTGTCTAGGGGACAAGTGGAAGACAACTTTCAAGACCAATGAAGGGTTATATGAGTAGTTGGTTATGCCTTTTGGTTTGTCAAATGTACCGAGTAACTTCATGTGACTCATGAATAAAGTGTTGAAGCCATTCATAGGCCGGTTCGTAGTGATGTACTTTGATGATATTTTGATATACAACCAGAGTGAGTCCAATCATATGGGGCATCTCAGAGAAGTTCTTCAAGTGCTTCGTGACAATAAACTGTACTTGAATCTGAAGAAGTGTGACTTTCTTACAGATCACTTGTTGTTAGTGGGATTTGTAATGTCGTCTACAGGCAATCGGGTGGACAAAGATAAAGTGAATGATATACGTGAGTGGCCTACCCGAACCAACATCCATGAAGTACAGAGCTTTCATGGTTTGGCCAAAATTTCAATAAGATAGTAGCCCCTATGATAGACTACATGAAGAAAGGCCTGTTTTAATGGATTAAGCAAGCTGATTGTAGTTTTGCTGAGATCAAGCACAAGTTGTCATCTACACCGGTCCTAATATTGCCCAACTTTGATAAAGTCTTTGAGGTAGATCGTGATGCTTCATACGTGGGGATTGGTGCTGTATTGTCTTAGAAAGGCAAACACGTTGCATTCTACAGTGAGAAACTCAGTGACGCCAGGAAAAAATGGTCCACTTATGAGATCGAGCTCTATGTAGTGGTACAGGCCTTACGGCATTGGCGGCACTACCTCATTTAAAGAGAATTTATTTTTTTTACTGACGACCATCAGGTTTTAAAGGTATTAATAACCAAACTAATGTCAGTCGTGTACATGCTAGGTGGATTTCATTCTTGGAGCAATTCACTTTTGTGTTGAATGACAAGTCGGGTCAGCAAAACAAGGTTGCTGACGCTCTTAGTCGCCGCGTCTATCTCCTAGTTACTATAAGCACCGAGGTTGTTGGTTTTGAACACCTCAAGGACCTATATGCTGAAGATGAGGACTTTAATGACACGTGGCTGAGTTGCAAGGAAGGCCACCGGAGTGATTTTTATATCCACTATGGGTTCCTATTCTATGGGAATCAGTTGTGTATCTCGCAGTACTCTTTACGGAAACAGTTGATCCTTGAGCTCTATGGTGGTGGGTTGGTTGGTCATTTGGGCCGTGACAAGACTAAGGCACTTGTTCAAGAACATTACTTTTAGCCTCGCCTAGGCCGAGACGTTGGTAGGATGGTGCAGTGCTGTCACACGTGCCAAGCCTAAAAGGGTCATTAATAGAATACTGAACTATACACTTCGCTACCCATTAATTCCTGAAGGCCCTTAGGAAGATATTTCCATGTACTTCATTTTGGGTCTCCCATGGACACAACACGGTAAAGATTCTGTGTTTGTGGTGGTAGAAAGGTTTTCCAAGATGGCCCACTTCATACTGTGCAAGAAGACATACGATGCAATGAACGTGGCCAACCTTTTCTTCAAGGAGATCGTGAGATTACACGGCATTCCGAGGACCATTACATCCGACCGTGATACAAAGTTTGTTAGTCATTTTTGGCGAACTTTGTGGAGTCAGTTTGGTATGTAACTTCAGTTTAGCAGTATGCACATCCACAGACGGACGACCAAACAAAAGTCATGAACCGAACTTTGGGCAACCTCATACATTGTATTTACGGGGACAAGCCGAAGCAGTGGGACTTAGCCCTGTCTCAAACTGAGTTCGCCTTCTATAACATGATGAACCAATCAACAGGGATGTCACCATTCCAGGTAATCTATGGATGGATTTCCCATCATACGCTTGAGTTGGTTCCTTTGACCAAGGTTCCGGGCAAACGTGTTACAACTGAAATATGGCGGAGCAAATCATGGGAGTGAGACAAGTTGCTGAAGTCTAATGCCAAGCATAAGGAGGATGCGAACAAGCACCGTCGGGTCAAGACCTTCGAAGTAGGGGACCAAGTGATGGTTCATTTGCACAAGGAGTGCTTCCCCACTAAAACATATAATAAGCTCAAGCAAAAGAAGATTGGACAGGTACCGATCCTCCGAAAGCTAAACGACAATGCCTATGTGGTGGACCTTCCTGAAGAGCTTGAGATTTCTCTGACATTCAATGTTGCTGATTTATTCGAGTATCATGAGCCTGAGCTGAATTAAAACTCGAGGGCAAGTTCTTTTTAAGGAGGGACTGATGTAGAGAGAGGGTTGCTGAAGAACACATGATGCGGATGGATAGAGACAAGGCTGGAAGAAAGGAGCTGAAGGCTCAGAAAAGTGGCCCCGCGAAAGGCTCTTTGGCCGACTGAATTAGGCTTGTCGACCGACCGAATTTAGGCTATGAATAGCCTTCCTGAAGAGTTCGAGATTTCTCTAACATTCAATTGTCCTGATTTGTTCGAGTATCACAAGCCTGAGTTAAACGAGAACTCAAGGGAGAGTTCTTTTTAATAAGGAGGGACTGATGTAGAGAGGGTCGCTGAAGAACACATGATGTGGATGGATAGAGACAAGGCTGGAAGAAAGGAGCTGAAGGCTCAGAAAAGTGGCCTTGCAAAAGGCCTGTCGGCCGACAGAATTAGGTCTGTTGATTGACCGAATTTAGGCTTCAAATAGCCTTCAGTCGCTGGACCCCTGTTGCGCGACCGACAAGGGGTCATCGACAGGCCAAATTAAGACAACCAGGGGTTCCAACTCCCTGGACAGTTTTGATCATCTGACAACCGGCTAACTAGGACCATCGATTGGTTGTTCGACAACGTCGAATGGCCGATGACCCTTGATCGATCGACCAATAATTATGTAGTTTTGCATGAACTTTACCGTTTTGTTTTCATTTTTTAGTCAAACTCTTTCTAATCTTGGTTTTAGTATTTCTATCATGTTTAGGAGTATATAAATTCTTTTTAATTCGTGCTTAAATTATTATTCATCACTTTAATACAAATTTTCTTTGAGA
Source organism: Liriodendron chinense (assembly GCA_003013855.2). Lineage (NCBI taxonomy): Eukaryota > Viridiplantae > Streptophyta > Magnoliopsida > Magnoliales > Magnoliaceae > Liriodendron > Liriodendron chinense. Next base: position 532,081 of record ML058400.1, on the reverse strand, counting down.
TTTCTCTCTATTTGCTTGTTTTCTTCGAGTGCCCCTTGATTGTTTCAAGGAAGTCCTTGCTGAGGATTCGCAGGAGATTCGTGGATTCGGATCAGTTATCGTTGGAAGAGACGGTGTTTGATTCCATCTCGCCATCGTCTGCGCCACCTGAACACAACACTTCCCCACATCTTCACTTCTCCCTAGTTATGATCATGAGAATATTCGAGCACCATATTAAAGGAGGAAGGCTAAGCTAGACTCCTTATGGATATACAACCATTACATAAGGCCCACTTGGCCTAATTCACATTTATAACCATGTTGAAGACTCCATGTGCATGTTCATTCATCTTTGAAGATCCCATAGTGGGAAGATGCGTGGGCTTCATATAAGAACTTAATAGACAAATTGGACAGTTGGATCGAGTGGACATGATGGTCGGACCGTTGGATCATCGTCATCATCGAACATCTTAATCGTGGACCCTCAAGAGTCACGAAATAGTTTAGCTTTTCAGTTTGTTTACATGTTTTATTATTTTCAGTATAACTTATATTTAGGTTGGGGTGTGTGTTGAACCTCCACTTTATACATGCGATTGCCCATTACATCACATCTTATGCATGGTTTGCATGCTTAAAAGACCAATCTAATGCATGTTTGTGATTGTAGGAATGAGAGAGAGAATTCACCTATTTGATGGCTAAAAGAATGCTTTTAAACCCACTTGATGATGAAAGAAGATGAGCCAAAGGAATGGAAGAAAGAAGCAAGGAGAAGAGAGAGATGATATGGATTTAATGCCAATTTGAAGGATTTGGAATGACTAGAAGACCAACCTTTGAAGAGCTAAAGAAGTGGAGAAAAAGCCTTGAAGGAATCAAGTTGAAGACCTGGAATGGCCAGAAAAGTCATATTGCAAAGCTGCAGGGCCAGAAAAGTCAAATGCAGAAAATTCAGCAGATGGCCCTGTAAACCAGAAAAACTGTAGAAATTGACCTTCGGGCGCCTGACCACCATTTGGCCGGGCGCCCGAAATTGACAAAAAAAATCCAGATTTTGCTGGAACTTTTCTGGACTTTGCCGAGCGCCCGACCACAACTGGCCGGGCGCCCGATTATGAGGAGTCGGGTGCCCGAAATTCAAAGAAACTTTGTTAAAACACGTTGGACTGTTTTGCAGTATGGTCAGGAGCCCGACCAAAACATGACCGGGCACCCGACCAACTCCCGATGATCAAAATAAGTGCGTAAATCTTTATGCAATGCGAGGCGGTGGGTAATTTTTCATATAAAAGGACACCTTGGAATCCTTCCTAATGTATCCTAGAAGAGTTCTAAGTTCGTGGGGGAGTAAGGAAGATTATCGTGGAGCGATCGCAACTCCTCCAATTAGGGTTTTCTCTAGTTTTTCATGTTTTTCTTAGTTTTTCTTTGAATTCTAATTGAAGCATGATAATGCAAGGCTAGAACCTCTTAGCTAAAGGCTAAGAGGTGAAGCTTGTGAGTAGTTATCATGCTGGATTCGTTCTATTTTAAGTACTTTGTTTAAAGTTTTGATTTTCAAGTTTTAGTTTGAATAAAAGTGATATTTTTGGATGTTTTATGAGAGTTCATGTGCTTTGGACATGCGTTCCTTACAATTACCTGAGATTGTCATGTTTGGATTGATTAGATTCGAATTGTAGTAACCCTAGAGCGTACCATAGTCCATTGGCATGGTTGTTACTTCGAAGGCTACATATTCGACTTCTATGGGCTTCATTAGAACTAGAACCTTGTTCTTCAACTTGAGTAGAGATTGTTTGTGTTTGAATGCCATATCTTCCAACTAGAAGAGAGATAGAACTTCAATTCTAGTTGTGTTATGCTTGGATGAATGAATTCACATGAGGGCTATCACAAGTGGATCCTCGAAAGCCTTAGTTCCCTTATAATTACAGATTTTGCAATTACTGTTTTAAGTTAGTTTTTAAACCTGAAATCCTCAATTCATTGAATTAGAAGTTGCTAGAACAACTTGAATTGGTTTACCTTATTCCCTGCGGATCGACCTCGATCTTACCGAGATTTATTACTACATCGCAGCCTTGCACTTGAGGCGAGCGAACATTTAAGGAGTTAGGAACAACTTTTAATTTTTAAGCATTATAATGTTGAGAATCTTATCAGAGAGTGTCTTTTTGTAAAATGCCTTTTTTTAAGACTTAAAGGGTTGGACCTCCCCACCCTACACATAATGCATGTTATAAATAAAAGAGATTTCTTTTATTTTGCTTTGAGATTGAGTAAAATTTCATCATGTGATTGGATTGGTGGTGTGAAGCCATTGAGGGCGATTCCCTAGTTATCTTTTATACATTTCTCTTTTGTCAACAAGGTATCACCTTATCTAATCTTCTTCTTTTCTTCCTTCCTCATCTCTTCCTTCTTTTTTCTTCTTTGTTACCATCTAAAACCTAAACCAACCCATCTCCTCTCTTTTTCCCTCTTTGTTCCTTGTTCTTTCTCTAAAAAATTCATAAACCCTAAGCCTAAAACCCTCAATTCCAATCCTAAAATCTAAATTTTCCAAAACCCCAATCTTAAACCCTAATCCCTAAAAACCCACATCCCAACCCTAAGTTCCACAAACCCTAAGTGTCAAACCCTATTTTCCACAAATCTAATTCCCCAAAACCCTAACTCTCAGACCCTTAATTCCCCATAGCCCTAATTTCAAACCGTAATTCATAAATCCCTAAATTCCAAAACGCTAGTTCTTAAAATTTTCAATAAAACCAAGAGTTTTCCTTTCGAATTAGATCAAGTTATGCTATATGGAAGTTTTACCTTCCATAGATCTTGATTATTTGGTATTGTATTGAATTTGCATTGTGGGACTTTCATATGGCATGAAATCAAACATGTTACATTACTAAACGTTTTTAAAATTTTGTGATAGATTAACATTATTTTGTGTTTTAAATTGTTCTAGTTAATTTGTTTATGATCTCATTGCATCATTATAGGTTAGTCTATTCGTCCTGCATCAAATTATAGTATCAGAGATATAGGTTAGCATAGGGTTTAGCACGTCCATCACATTTAGAGTTTAGAGTTAGCATGTCCATCACATTAGAGTCTAGGGTTTACATATTGTCGTGTTTAGAGTTAGTAGAATTCCCTTCTAATCATATTGTATTTAGGATTTTAGTTGTTAGTTCTCCCTACTTAGCGTGTCTAGTGTATGCCCACCCATAGTGGGAGTGGTTTTGGTATACACTCTACAATGAACTCGAAACAGCTTACTGAGGCTCTCAATGGCATCAACCACCGCCTTGTGGCCATCGAGGCCTAAAGTTGAACGACCAATAACCAACTGGAATCCCTCAGGAATGATACCAAACTCGTATGAACCAGTTAAAAGCTAGCGTCCCTCCAAACAAACCTTGACAATGGGAAAGATGTCGAATTTCAAGTAAGAGGTGAAGCTGAAGGAGTTGAGACTGTGCCATTTGCAGCGTTAGACGTGACTTATTAGGCCGGAATATATAGAGTGATTATTGGCTTAGGAATTTAATTTTTCACACTTATGCCAAATGTGGTGATAAAAATTGCAACATGATCATTGATAGTGGCAATTACACCAATGTGGTCTCTCATATTACCGTGGATCGCTTAGGTTTGATAGTCTTTCCTCACCGTTAACCCTATCGAGTCTTATGAGTTGATGCGTCTTCGATTCCAGTTTCTCAATACTGTCGTCCCTTTCTCATCTAGTTTGGTTCATATACGAACATGTTGTGGTGTGATGTTTTCCTATAGATGTAAGTCACATCATTTTGGGCAGACTCTTATTGTAGGAACATGATGTGACACTATTTGGTCGCTCGAATGTGTTGATTTATGCATGAGGGTAAGAAAAAAAAAGTTAAATCCTTTTTTGCCCAAAAGCACACTGGAAAATGAGAACGTTAAGAAACGTGATCTTGAACATGTGATGAAATTTTAACTTGAGTTTTTCCCTATAATAAATATCAAAGAGTTTGAAAGGGAGACTAAAGCTTATTTGACGGTGTATGCCCATGTGGTAAGTGAAATCATACCTAAGGTTAGCATGAAGATGCCGCCTGAGGTTACACCAGAGGGTAGTGTAGAGTTATATACCACCTAAGGTGAGTCCGGTATTAGAGGAGTCTTGTGATGTTATCCTAAAGGACAAACTGGATAAGCTTACACCTGTTCGGGAGATTCAACATGCCCTTGATCTTATCCCCAAGTTGACTTTACCATACCTTCCTCATGATTAAATGAGTCCCGTGGAGGAAGTGGATCTAGAAAAGCAAGTAGATGAGCCTAGGAAGCCTATAGATCTTATTCCCGTGTTACTCTCACATAAGTCGTCAAAGTCTGCTGATCCATTTACACATCATATCCATGATTTTCATGCTGAAATTAGAAAACAAATTATCATGAGCAATGAAACATATAAGATATTTTTCATAGGTTCAGAAAGTTTCAGGTAGGTGACTATGCGATGGTTCATATAAGGCCTGAACCGTTTTCACAATGGACCATTAAGAAACTACAAGCTCGTAGTGTAGAACCATATAAGATACTGAGTAATTTGGGACACTATGCGTGTGTTGTAGATCTTCCAACTGACATGGGTATGAAATCTACATTTAATGTGGAAGATCTTGTCTCTTTTAAGGGTCCAACTTCTACGCCTACTAGCCTTTATTAACACCATCACCTTGATCCTGATGATATCTCTCCTAACCTGTACCATGACCCTCGGACTATACCAAACAATTCTTCCCAACATATACCTCTTTTTCCATACACACCTACGAAGAGAGAAAAGATAAAGGATATCTAGAATGAGCGAGTGGTTTTCACACGACACGAAGGTTACTAGGAGTACCTCGTCAATTGGAAGGGCAGACCAAAGTCAAACGGTACTTGGATCACAGAGGCAGAGCTTTAGTGATGAGACCCGGATCTCCTTGAGTGTCACCACATTTATTTCGCTAGAGGTGAAATCTCCTAAGGCAAGGGGAATTGATGAGGACATCTGAATACCATATTAGAGGAGGAGGGTTGAACCGGTTTCCTCATAGTTAGACGACTATTATATGGGGCCCACTTAGTCCAATTCATATTCGTAGCCATGTTGAAGACCCCATAAGAATGTTCGAGCATCATTGAAGAGCCAACATTGGGAAGATGCACGTGGGCTACATATACTATCTTGATAGACACATAAGACCGTTGGATCGAGTGGACATGATAATCATATCGTTGGATCATTATCATTGGACATCTTAATCGTGGACTCCCATGGGCTACAAAATTGTTTAGTTGGTTAGTTTGTTTACATGTTTTATTATTTTTGGTATAGCTTATATTTATATTGAGATTAGGGAGTTAGGAACAACTTATAATTTATTAAGTATCTTTTTGTTCAGAATCTTAACTCACAGCACCTTTTTGTTAAAGGCCTTTTCTAAGACTAAAAAGGGTTGGACCTCCCCACCCTACACATAATTCATGTTATGAATGAAAGAGATTTCTCTCCTTTTACTTTGAAATTGAGAAAAATCTCATCTTGTGATTGGATTGGTAGTGTGAAACCACGAGGAGCAATTCCCTAATTATCATTTCTACTTTTCTTTCATCTCAACAAGGTATCATCTTCTCACATCTTCTTCTTCTCTTCCTTCCTCATCTTTTCCTTCTTTTTTTCTTCTTTATTATCATCCAAAAACTATGCCAACCCATCTCCTCTCTTTTTCTCTATGTTTTCCTTGTTTCTTCCTCTCTAAAATCCATAACCCTAGGCATAAAACCTTTACTTTCAATCCTATGACATAGATTTTCCAAAACTCCAATTTTAAACCCTAATCCCTAAAAACTCACATACCAAACCTAATTTCCTCAAGCCTTAAGTCCCAAACCTTAGTTCTCAAAACCCTATTTCCCACAAGCTTAATTCCCCAAAATCATAACTCTCAAAACCCTAATTCCCTCTTGCCCTAATTTCAAACCCTACTTTCCAAAACCTTAGTTCTTAAATCCTTTAACAAAACCAAGAGTTTTCCATTTGAATTAGATTAATCCTTATGTTAGATGGAAGTTCTACCTTCTGTAGATCCTAATTATTTGGTAGTTTATTGGATCTACGTTGTGGGACTTTCTTATGGCTTGAATTCAAACATGTTACATTGTTGAATTTTTTAAAACTTGGGATAGATTGGCATTATTTTGTACTTTAAATTGTTCTAGCAATCCATTTATGATCTCATTGCATCATTGTAGGTTAGAGCATCTTTCCCATATCAAATTATGGTATTAGAGCCATAGGTTAGCATAGGGTTTAGCGCGTCCATTGTATTTAGAGATTAGGGTTAGCATGTCCACCGCATTAGAGTTTAGGGTTTACAAATTGTTTCATTTAGAGTTAATATCATTCCATTCTCATCACATGGTATTTAGGATTTTAGTTATCATTTCTCCCCAGTTAGCATGTTTAGTGTATTGCCACCCATAGTGGGTGTGGTTTTAATATACACCCTATAATGAACTCAGAACAGCTCACCAAGGTTCTCAATGACATCAACCACCATCTAGCGACCATCAAGACCCAAAGTAAAGCCACCAGTAACCAACTGCAACCCTCAAGAATGCGACCAATACTTGTATGAAACAGTTGAAAGCATCCCTCTTGACAACCCTGACATTTTGGAAGACGTCGAATCTCAAGTAGGAGTTGAAACTGAAGGAGTTGAGATCGTGCCACTTGCAGTCGTTAGACGCACCTTAGTCCAGACTATAGAAAATGATGATTGGAGTACTAATTCAATTTTTCACACGTATGCCAAGTGTGGTGACAAAAACTATAAGGTGATCATTGATAGTGGCCGTTACACTAAAGTGGTCTCTGCTAGCACCATGGATCGCTTAGGTTTGATAGTCGTTCCTCACCCTTAGCCTTATCAAGTCTCATGGGTTAATGCGTCTTCGATTCTAGTTTCTCAACGTTGTCCAATTCTTATCCAATTTGGTTCCTATACGAACACGTTGTGGTGTGATGTTTTGCATCGAGATGTAGGCCACATCATTTTGAGCCTGGTTGTGTGATTAAAATATGACATTATTTAGTTGCTTGTATATGTGTTCATTTATGCATAAGGGTAAAAGGATAAAATTGAATCCTCTCCCACCCGAAAGCACCCTAGAAAAGAAGAATGTCACGAAACGTGATCATAACGATGTGTGGAAATTCCAGCTTGAGTGTCACCTTATAATAAATTCCAAAGCGTTTGAAAGGAAGACTAAATTTGATTTGACAGTGTATGCCCATGTGGCAAGTGAGGTCACACCTAAGGTCAGTATAGAGATGCCACCTGAGGTTACACCCGAGGGTAGTGTAGAGTTACCAACTGAGGTGAGTCCAGTATTGGAGGATTCTAGTGAAATTATATAAAAGGACATACCAGATGACCTTACACCCATGTGGGACATTCAACATGCCCTATATTTTATCCTCGAGTTAACTCTACCAAACCTTTCTCACGTCCTGCAGAGGAAGGGGATCTAGAAAAGCAAGGAGATGAGCTTAGAAAGTAGAAACCCTGTAGATCTTATTCCCGCGTTAGTCTCACATAGGTCGTCAAAGTTCAAAGATGCATTTACACGTTATATCCATGATTTACATGTTGAAAAGAGAAAACAGATAAGCTTGAGAAATGAAACGTTTAAGATATTTGCTAACTCTCACCACAGGTTCAAAAAGTTTTAGGTAGGTTACTATGTGATGGTTTACATAACGACTGAACGATTTTCACAAGGGTCCATTAAGAAACTAAAAGCTCGTAGTGTAGAACCCTATAACATACTGAGTAATTTGGGACACGATGTGTATGTTGTAGATCTTCTACTTGACATGGGTATTAAATATACATTCAATGTGGAATATATTGTCTCTTTTAAGGGTCCAATATCTACATCTACTAGCCTTTATTTAGACTATCATCTTGGTCTAGATGATACCTCTCCTAACCTGTCCCATGACATTTGGACTATACCAAGCTATTCTTCCCAACATCTACCTCTTTTCCCATATACACCTCCATGAGAGAAAAGATAGGAAATATCTGGGATGAGCGAGTGGTTACTAAACAATCTGAACCTTACCAGGAGTACCTCGTCAAGTGGAAAGGCAAGCCAAAGTCAGATGATACATGGATTACAGAGGTAGAACTTCAGCAACGAGATTCAAATGTCCTTGAGCATCACCGCAACATTATTTCCCCAGAGGCGAAACTTCCTCAGCCGGGGGAAATTGATGAGGACATCCTAGCACCATATCAAAAGGAGGGGGGTTAAGCTAGTATCTTTATGGCTAGACAACCATTGCATGGGGTCCACTTGGCCCAATTCATATTCATGGCTATGTTAAAGACCCCACGTGCATATTTGTGCATCTTTGAAGACCTCACATTGGGAAGATTCAGGTGGGCTGCATATATATAGGAACTTGATAAACACATTGGATCGTTGGATCAAGTGGACACAATGATCAGACCATTAAATCATCATCATTGGACATCTTAATTGTCGACCCCATGGGCCATGAAAAAGTTTAGTTACTTAGTTTGTTTACATGTTTTATTATTTTCGGTATAGCTTATATTTACGTTGAGATTAGGGAGTTAAGAACAACTTTTAATTTATTATGTGTCTTTTTGTTGACGATCTTATCTGACATCACCTTTTATAAAAGGTCATTTTTAAGACTATAAAGGGTTAAACCTCCCCACCCCACACATAATGCATTTTATGAATGAAAAAGATTTCTCGCCTTTTGTTTTGAGATTGAGCAAAATTTCTTCTTGTGATTGGATTGGTGGTGTGAAACCATGGGGAGCAATTCCTTGGTTATCTTCTCTACTTTTCTCTCTTCTCAACAATGTATCATCTTCTCTCATCTCTTCTTTTCTTCTTTCCTCATCTCTTCCGTCTTTTTTTTTTTTTCGTCTTTATTACCATCTAAAACCTAAACCAACCCGTGTCCTTTCTTTTCCTCTCTTTGTTCCTTATTCCTTCCTCTCTAAATCCATAACCCTTAACCTAAAACCCTAAATTCTAATCCTAGAACATAAATTTCTCAAAACCTCAATCTTAAATTCTAATCCCACATCTCAACCCTAATTTCCTCAAACCTCAAGTCTCAAATCTTAGTTCTTAAAACCCTATTTTCTACAATCCTAATTCCCGAAAACCCCAACTCTTAAAAACCTAATTCCCCATAGCCCTAATTCCAAACCCTAATTCCCAAATCCCAAAGCCCTAGTTCTTTAATCATTTAACAAAACCAAGAGTTTTCCTTTTGAATTAGATCAATCCCGATATTAGATGGAAGTTCTACCTTTCATAGATCCTTATTGTTTGGTATTGTATTGGATCTACATTGTGGGACTTTTTTTTTTCCAAAGAAGATGACTTTTTTAATGTTAATTTCTTTTTTTTTCTTTTTTTTTCTCCAGAGAAGATGACTTTTTTAATGTTAATTTCTTTTTTTTCATATCTAAGAGAAACTCAACTATACAACGAAAAAGGCTGGCCCGCAGAAAAAAAGAGCACACACTTGCCCAAGAAACCAGAAACTAAACAAAATCAGACATTCCTAGCGAGCCCAGCCCAACCAAAAAAGAGCTAGGCGCCGCCTAACAAAACCCGAAGCCCTGCCATCAACCCAGCCTGAGGTTACCCAATCCCACCTTGTCTAGAAACAAAAGACCCCTAGTCAGACTAGGCATTTCCCTTACAACATGGAAAACACAGTGGGCCTGAGAATCTGATCCCAAGCAAGCCAACCCATCTGCCACGGAATTGACTTCTCACGAAATATGGGAGATTTTGACGTCCACCCTTCTCTCGATAGCTTCAATCCTTTCACACCAATACCATAGGTTCCATGAGCGCTTAGACTGATCTACATTGTGGGACTTTCATATGGCTGGAATTGAAACATTTTACATTGCTGAATTTTTTAGAACTTGTAATAGATTAGAAGTACTGTGTGCTTTAAATTGTTCTACTTAATCAGTTTATGATCTTATTGCATTATTTTAGGTTTGGCCATCTCTCCTGCATCAGTATCAGGGATACATTTTCCTTGACGTTAGTTATGTTCTTTCACTCTTACATGGTATCAAATCTAGAGATTGGAATTCAAATAGGCAGTACATCCAAAGCCAACTTATGGCTATAACTGTTAGTTCAGTACAAATGAGTCAGATGAACATACACATTAAGAAGTTTATAGTTTTTCCGGGATGGCAGTGTACCGGATAAGCTGTTGTTTCCAAGAAACCTGAACATCACGATGATGAAATAAATACATCAAAGAGAATTATGTAAAGAGTATTGAATTAAAGAAAGACTATTTGATTCTTACAAGTAAACAAGGGAAGTCATATTGAAGAGAGAGGCTGGAATTTGGCCGCTTAAATTGTTGAAGCTCAGATCCCTACATAAGCAAACAACTTATATGATAGAAGAAAACAAAAATGAGATGGAATTACTAAAGGACAGTTGGAGATCAATGACTTGTAATAAGTCTTTCTATGGGCCTACTACATGAATGGTCCGGATTACATGTGGTGAGGCACAATCGGTGAGCACCATTGTGAGAAGCAACAAATGGCGAGCAGTGCTAGTAAAATTCCTATCTACATCATGGTTTAAAAACCTGAAAAGTCTAATCAGATTGGAAAGTCCATTGGATCAGCTTGACTCTAGACTTGCCCAAAAATCAAAAAGTAAAATCTCGGTAATTAATTAATTTTTAAAAATGTATTATAAAGGAAACCCATTTGAGTTTGTTAATCAGTGAAGAGTTCCTCATTGATTCGACTTGACTATGAATCTAATCTGACTTGAGTTGACTGAATGAGTTTTTCAAACTAGGATTGCCTACGTCTGACAAATCTAGTCTGCTTCTGATACCAAGACATGCCCAAGTTGATCAATTTTCTATGAACTTCATGCCCGAAGAGCATGCACCATACACCAGACCAGGCAGCTCGGCTCCACCATTGATGGGCCACTAACCCAAAATTTCTATGATTGGTATCCTAACGATCTCTAAAAATGAACCCTTTTCTCACTAAATGTCAGCAGGTACTTGGATTATCCAAGCAGTGTGATTTTTGGACTATGGACAATTCAGTGCTGAATGAACGGTTTTGATCTCATCCATTTATTCCCCATGTAAACCAATGACTTGAAGGCACTGGGGTCCACTCCCGTCATATAGGTTGGAAATGCATGAACCCAGTAAGCATAAGAAATTGTAATTTGAACTAAACATAACTTGAAAACTCACATCTCAATCAATAATTGGAGTTTTCCAATTATGGTGGACGGGATATTACCAGAAAGCATATTGTTCCTTAGGACTCTGTAGAGAAAAGCACAAAAACCGATATGAGTATGTCAGTTTGAATTTCCGAGGCATGGATGAGAAATGAAAAATAAGATCTAATAGACTAGCATGTCATTTTGACTTCCTGAGGCTGAGATCATATGGCCTTACAAGTTGGTTAAAGATGTCATATTCTCAATAAAATATAATGTTGAGTTCCCGTTGGACACGTCACTGAGCCGCCTGTTTGATTACAAGGTTAATTAAGGCTGTGTTTGGAGAAAAACAATTCGCAACTTTCAAGAGTTCTACTTTAAAAATCAAAATGATATTGGTGTGTATACAGAAGTGCTATTTCGTTCTCTCCCACACAAACACAGAAAAGAGCCACTTCATGATTTATGGAAATTCTACTTGGGGTGCGTTTGGTTGCACAAAGTATCATGAAACTTCATGATATTTGGACCAAATATCATGAAGTTTCATGATACTTGGTGCAACCAAACGCACCCTACCTTGTATTTGGTGCAACCAAGCGCACCCTAGAAGACAAATTCCAATATTAGAAATTATGTGAAGGAAGAACATTAGAAGATAAAAAAAGTTATTGAACACCGACACTCACAAATCAGTCAGTGAGGTCAACTTAGAAAAACTTGATGGTATCGGACCCTCAAAAGCATTGCCTTGAATATTCCTGCACCAATATTTTCATAGTTACGAATACTCTTTAAAGAAGTATTCTATGGCATATCAAGAAAGAAAATAAGATTTGATGCACTTGCTAAGCTACTCATACGGTAGGTCCCACCGGCAGATTAAAAAAGACCAGTTGTCCAAATTCAATAAACATGTGTGGCCCAGTAGATGAGCGATCGGTGAACGTGGTGAGAATCCCTAGCCACATTCAGAACAGGATGTGGCAGGAAACCTACTTTTAGTGTGGATAGAATTCTTATCCATCAGCAATGGATGGTGGGAGACCTTATTATGCAATCCGATGCATACCAAATGAGAAGATAGGAGTTATAATCAGTTTCGAACTCGTAAGTACTAGCTTACAACTTGGTAAGATTCCAACTCCCAATGAAATCAGGTATCTTTCCCGTGAAGTTGTTATCAGATGCCCACCTGAAATCCAGTCAGATTTTGCACCGTAAATGCGGATATTAATAAATTAAGGGAATAGAAATGATAGACATGACATACAAGTAACCAAAATTGAACCATCCGAAATCATGGTGCCCACTGTAGATGGAACATAATGCCAAAACCAGATTGGTCAAACGATCCGAAGCTCTAGATAATGGGCATTAGTCGGTTGAATTCAGACCATTCTGAATTTTTCCATTTTAACGCCCATTGGATGTGCACCATAAGTTATGCCACTGTTGGTTCAAGAAAAATCTAAGGTGGGGCCTACATTTCGATGGTCCATGCTTTGTATAATCATGAGCTCTTACAAGATCTTCATGTTTCTCAAGTTAGCAAATGATGAAGGAATCTCGCCACTTAGCCCGCTGCTGTCCATGTATCTGTGAAAAGCAAGCATAGATCATGAATCCAATTGTAAGATTTCTTGCGCTATTATGACTGTGAAAGGGTGCTTCGTACAGCCATGTGACTGTAATCAAAGTGTTTAGGAAGGGAGTTTTATGCACTCCAACAATTACTTCCTCTCTGCAAAATACATTTTCTAAACTTCTCATTTTTGTTCTTGTTTCCTGGCGCTTTTTTGTAGGTTTCCATATTGTTATACTATCATCGTGGAAACAGATAACAAGCTTTGAATTTCTAGTGACTCGTTGCCGGAGTTGTTGAGGGCCAATGATCTAGCAATGCTTGTAGAAGATAAATGTGATCTGGGCGTCATTATGCTTTCATGGGGATGGTTTTTGTAACCCAATTTCAGACTTAGGTTTCATTTGTAAATGGGGCAAATACCATCTTAAGGAAGGCAACTCTGTAAAGCGTCTTTCCTTCACATTCTACTTCAGGAGCTGTTTAATAGCAGCAGATGTTTAGTCTCACAAGCATATCTTCCACTGTTTGTCTACCACCTTTTCCTTTTCTTTTCTTTTCTTTTTTTTTTTTATTCTTTTTTAACTTGAAACATTTTGTTTTCATTGAAGGTGAGCAACTACACACACGGAAGATATATTCGGTCAGCCCGAACACACAAATAGCCGCCTCGAACCGCCTATCTTATACTAAAGAAGGAAAAAAAGAAACAAAACCATCGAAGATGACAGCGCCCAAATTGCCTCAACACTCGCAGAAGCAACCAATGCTGATTTGGTCAAGGAACAGGATCCCATGAATGGAAGGAGGGAGGTCACTTAGCATCTGAAATGATCTCTTGATTTGGAAGACACTGCCCAATCGGGCCAAACTGTCGGTGGCCCCATTCACCTCACGCGACGTGAAGAAGATGATAGCTTCCATCTCGTGCAAAATAGAAGTCACACGGGCCCACCAGTACCAAAGGCTCCAATTAGCAGGGCGCTCCTAGTTAAGAATACCCACTATGATTTTGGAATCGCTTTCCCTCAGAACCATGGTGAATCCCCAGTCCTTACACAAAGAAAGTCCTTCGAGGATAACTCTACCCTCAACCCTTACATTCGACCCCAGCCCATACCCGCTTGAGATTACAAAGAGAAACTTGCCGTCCCAACTTCTACACACTCCCATCTCCGCCAAAGGACCCCGGATTTCCCCTCGCGGATGCGTCCAGAACACTTACCATTGATAACTGCTTGGAGGCCACAGAAATTTTGGATCTAGCTGATTTTCTTGTTTTCACTTTATCCATGTTTGTATGATCTCATGAACATGTTGGATGAGAAATAAACATCAGTCTGGCCCAGTGAGGTATTAACTTTCAACGGTTGATGTTTATTACAACCACTTTTTCATGCAGTGTGGTCCATTTGAGCAGTGGATTTGCCTCATTTTTTGAGGCATTTCCTAAAATGAGCTGTTGAATGATTCGATAGTATGGATATAACATATTCGTCATGGTGGGTGCCACAAACACCATTTTTGAGTCACTATTTTCTCCCAAGTAAATGGCAATAATGACTCATTTATTGAGCATTTACCTGTAAATAAGAAAATCAAACAGGCCCTTAACCATCATTGGATCTCAGCGATGGTTCTACCCATGCTCCCCTGCAAGCCCTCAAATCGTCACCCATTTTGTTCCAGCCAACTCTGCCAAAAAATGAGACTCGGGAGATGCCCCTCTTGGGTGCATTGCACAAAACCTTAGGATCTCGCCCCCCAAACAATGTGAATTATGTGATATGATAATGCAATAAACAAAATCAAACCATCAACCACAAGACATGAGATTTTTACATGGAAAACCCTCAAAGAGGTAAAAACCATGGGACCTCGTCCAGATAAACAACTCACTATCAGGCAAACTATTTATAACCTCAATCTCAATCACAACTCACTTGGATCTAATCTTCTTCACCCACGTAGGGATGGATAAACAATAAAAGGAAACGAAATCGAGATATCTCATAGAGCATGAGGACGTAGAAGAGCCTGAAATGTGGACCGCACTGTGAATCACCTTCACAAGCAGAAATCTCTCCTTCTAACAAGCTTCCTCTCTCTCTTTCTCTTCATCTCTCTCTCTCTCTCTCTCTCTCTCTCTCTCTCTCACCTTGGACGTGTAGAACACCTCATTAGATTCCCTAATCTCGAATTGGAAGCCAATATATAACCCCATGCAAGAGATACAACTCGATCAGGAAACTACGTATAGCAACTTAGAAGAGAGGTCGCGGACGAACCAAACCTGCCAGCAAGCAACTAAGAAGAGAAACAAAAAAATCAGCCTGTCGGTCGACCGGTCAGCCAGGACCTGGTCTCTACCACAGACTGGTCGGACAACCTGTCTAAACGGACTGAAAACTGTCAAGCGTGCAGAGCCTTCTCTTGGCCATAATTCGGCCGATTGGCTAGGGTGGCTGACCGGTCGCGAGACCTTGAAACTACACAGTACTCTCCTCTATCCTGAGGAGGAAACCCCATCAAAACCTCCATTCCGACTTAGGAGGAGTTTACCGTCTTCAAGCCAGCCAGGCTTTTACAAGCCTCAAATTTGCCCTTAAGCAAAGCCTTGGTCATCATGTCTGACCCGTTATCGTCCGTGTTGCCTTCTCAAGCTGTAACATCTTCTGTTCCAAAGTATCCCTGATCAAGTGATATCGAACCTCTATGTGCTTCGACTTGGAATGCTGACTTGGATTTTTGCTCAAGTGTATCGCACTCTGGCTATCACAATAGACCACGTGCTTCTTTTACTTTATGATAAGTTCCTGTATGAACCTCTTCATCCAAAGCATTTCCTTGCATGCCTCTGTGACCATAATGTACTCGGCCTCTATCATGGACAACGCTACGACCTTCTGTAGCTTGCTCTGCCAAGAGACCGCTCCCCCTACAAACGTAAACATGAACCCCAATGTAGAATTTCTGAAGTCTATGTCACCTTTTATATCTGTATTTGTGTAGCCTTCTAACATAGGTTTCCCATTACCATAGTATAGGCTCAACCTGGATGAGCCCCTCAAATACCGTAGTATCCACTTTACAATTGCCCAGTGTTCTTTATCAGGATTGACAAGATATCGACTTACTACACCAACTACATATGATATGTCTGGGCATGTACATACTATAATATACATCAAACTTCCTACCGCCGAAGCATAGGGTATCTTCTACATCTCATCCACATCTGCCTTCGTCTTGGGACACTTCTTATCGCTCAATCTGAAGTGACCATCTAATGGACAACTAATCGGCTTCGCTCCGTTCATATTAACCTCTCTAGGACCTTTTTAGCATACCACTCTTGTGACAACCATAGCCTTCTGCTGCTTTTGTCACGCGTGATCTCCATTCCTAGAATCTGTCTAGCCGGGCCTAAGTCTTTCATCGTGAACAACTTGCCCAACTCCTGATTCAGCTTGTCGATCTTCTTGATGTCTTTTCCCATGATGAGCATGTCATCAACATATACTGGCAGAACAATGAAATCATCATCCGAGAACCTGCACGTGAACATATATACAGTGGTCGACTCCATTCTGCCATATCCATGCTTTAAAATGAACTAGTCGAACTTCTTGTACCACTACCTCAGAGCTTGCTTTAGCCCATACAAGCTCTTCATAAGCCTACACACCATGTGCTTCTTGCCCTTGACCTCGAACCCCTCTAGTTTGTGCATATAGATCTCTTCTTCCAGGTCACCATGGAGAAAGCCAGTTTTAACGTCTAACTGTTCTATCTCCAGATCCATGCTAGCTACCAACCCAAGCAACGTCCGAATAGATGTCATCTTTACCACCAGTGAGAATATTTCTTCGAAGTCAATTCATTTTCTCTGACCAAACCCTTTCACCACAAGTCTGGCCTTGAACCTCATTTATGAATTCTTCTGCTCTAACTTCCTTCTAAACACCCACTTGTTGCTCAAAGCTCTCTTGCCCTTAGGCAATTTCACCAGATCATAGGTGTAGTTCTTATGCAAGGATTACATCTCATTTTGCATAGCTTTCAACCACTCCCTTTTATGCACGTCGGCTAAGGCCTTAGAGTAGTCCTTTTGCCCCCTTCATCGGTAAGCATAACATACTCATGCGGTGAGTACCTCTTGAGTGGGTGTCTCTCCCTAGATGACCTCCTCACCTGTGGCTCAACAAGTGGATCACGTGGGGGGCTACTCTCCCGGTTCATCTGTCATAGGAACTCCCTCATCCCCTGCACCTTGTTGCGATCCCTTGCCATCAAGCACCACGGGAGGAGGGATTAGATCTATGTCTTCCAGCTCACCTAAACTGGTCTTCTCTAGCTTACCAATGTCTTCAATACATTAATCTTAAAAGAAAATCACATCTCTACTCCTAACAACTTTTTGTCGGTCGGATCCCACAATCTGTAACCAAAATTTTCATCACTGTATTCCAAAAACACACACTGCCTGATCTTCGTAATAAGCTTGGACCTCTCATCCTTGGGTACATGAACGGATGCTCAGCATCCAAACAACCTGAGATGACTGTACGATTGATCGTGTCCAATCTACACCTTTTCAGGTACTTCATCATTCAACGGGGTCAAGGAAGATCTCTACATTGCTATGATCCATTGTGTTGGGGGGTCTTAGGCACCGTTTGTTCATGCCATATACCCAAGGACTTACAATCTCATGAAAGGCCTCAATGTATTCACCTCCATTATTAGTGCGGATGCACTTCAATGGTCTACTTGCCTCTCCCTCAACCATAGCATGAAATACTTTAAACATACCAAAGACCTCATCCTTGGATTTCAATACATAAACTCAAACCCTCCTAGATACATCATTTATAAATGTAACAAAATACAAAGCCCCACTCAGGGATTTTGTCCTCACAGGACCACACACATCAGAATAAACTAAATCTAATGCATAAACTTTATTAACATGACAAACAGTCTTAACAAATGAAATTATATGTTGTTGCCAGATAAACAATCAATACAGGTTTTGAGAGGTATGCTTGTCAACTCTGGAAGGAGGCGATTCTTCGCTAGTAGCTAAAGCCCTTTCTCGCTCATGTGGCCGAGCCGCCTGTGTCACATGTCTATTACTGAATCTTCTGCCGCATTTAACTCACCCTTATATATGCTGACACTTCTCTTATATAGGATGCAACACATCTTCCCTCTAGTTGCGATCATTGAACCCTTGCTGAGCTTCCGCTGCCCACCAACAAATCGACCCTCATAGCCAGCCACATCCAAACTTCCTGTCGATATCAAGTTAAGGCGAAGGTCAGGAATATGTCTCACATCTTTTAGAACCAACGTGTAGCCACATCGGTCTTCACACAGATATCACCAACTCCCACTATCTGGGATACTTCAAAGTTCCCCATCTTTACAGTACCAAGGCTTCCTGACTTGTAGTTTGTGAAGAAATCCCTTCGTGGAGTTGCGTGAAATGACGCTCCCGAATCAATCACCCAGTCGGTGTCTTGATTTGTAGCCGTGAATAAACATCATGGTCTGCAGAAAGAATAAATGTCGACATTTGAAGCGACCGTAGTAGAATCTGATTCATCATCTTTGTCCTTCACTTTTCCTTTCTTGTCCTTCTTTTTATCGTGCCATTTATTCTTGTAGTGCCCCTTCTTGGCACAGTTCCACCACTCAACATCTTTCTTAACACTTGACTTGCCTCTGGATTTATCTCGAGCTTTTCTGCCCTTCTTGTTTTTTCCTCTCCCCCGTTCCTGTGTCATAAGGGCCTCTTGTTGAGTGGACCCCTGAGACTTCCTCCTTGTCTCCTCATTAAAGAGATAACTACTCATCTGCTCTATGCACACCTTTCCGTCTGACGTTGAGTTATTTAGAGACACGACCGATGTCTCCCGACTATCTACCAACGAGCTAAGCATTAGAAAAGCTTGTAACTCATCGTCTATGAACCATCTTCATAGCGGAGAGCTGGTTCACAATATTACTGACTTCATTCATATGCTCAGCCACAGAGCTGTTTTCCTCGAACTTGAGATTCACAAGTCTTTTAATCAGGAAGATCATATTATCAGATATCTTCCTCTCATACAGCCCTTGCAATTTTTGCAATAGGCTAGTAGCTGAGGTCTCCATAGACATATGGTGGAACACCGTTTCATCCAACTATTGTCTAGTAAACCCCACCGTATTTCAGTCCATCTTCTTCCAATCTTCATCAGTCATATCTTTCGGCCTAGCCGATTCACCTAAAATTGGAGCATACAAGTCCTTGCAATAAAGCAAGTCCTCTATCTTCGCTTTCCGTATAGGCCAGTTAGACATCCTCGATGAGCTACCTTCCATAATTCACATCGATCTCAATGTCCGATTATCAAATCTGGACACTCTGATACTACTTTTGTTGGGTGTGTTGCACAAAACCTTAGGATCTCGCCCCCAAACTAAGTGAATTATGCGATATGATAATGCAATAAACAAAATCAAACAAACAACCACACGACACAAGAGATTTTAACATGAAAAACCCTCTAAGAGGTATAAAAAAAGGACCTTATCTAGGGAAACAATCCATTATCAAGCAAACTATTTGCAACCTCGATCTCAAGTACAACCCTCTTGGATTTAATCTTCTCCACCCATGCAAGGATGGATAGACAATAAAAGGAAACAAAACTGAGAGATCTCATCGAGCACAAGGACGTAGAAGAGCCTGAGATGTCGACTGCATTGCGAATCACCTTGACAAGTAGAAATCTTTCCTTCCAACAAGCTTCTTCTTCTTCTTCTTCTTCTTCTTCTCTCTCTCTCTCTCTCTCTCTCTCTCTCTCTCTCTCTCACACACACACACACCTTGGACGTGTAAAACACCTGATTAGATGCCCTAAGCTCGAATTGGAAGCCAATACATAGCCCTATGCAAGAGATAGAGCTCGATTAGGAAACTGTGTATAGCAGTCCGCGCACACTGTTGACTGGTCGCCAGGGGTGGCTGACTGGTCGCGGATGAACCAAACCTGTCTAGCAAGCAACTGAGAAGAGAAACAAAAAAATTGATCTGTCTACCTACCGATCATCGACCAATCAGCCAAGACCTTAGACCGGTCAGACAATCAGTCTGAACGGACTGAAAACTTTCCTGCTTGCAAAGCCTTCTCTGGGCCATAATTCGGACAGTCGGCTAGAGTGGCCGATTGGTCGTGAGTCCCTAAAACTACACGGTACTCTCCTCTTTCCTGAGGAGGAAACCACATCAGCCCCTTCACTGACCCTTGCCAGGGCCTCCCTCCAACATTGGGAGGCTCTACCAACAGCTATTTAGCCCTCTATAAAAGAAAAATCTAAAATGGAAGATAAATGCCTCCACACCGATGTCACCAGCTCCCCCTGACGTGAACAAGTGATTAGAGTCCTCTGTTCCGGCCTACAACAATCACACCTCGACGAAAGGTGTGTTGGGTGCGTTTCACACAAACCTTCGGATCTCGCCCCCCAATGTACTAGAATTATGGACTACGATAATGCAATAATCAAGAATAAACATCAATCACACGAGATAAGGAGTTTTTACGTGGAAAACCCTCAAAAGAGGTAAAAACCATGGGATCGAGTCCAAATCCACTATTTCAGGGAACTGTTACAACCGATCTCAAGCACACACCGCTTGGATCAAACCTTCCTCAATCACGTAGGAGTGAATAAACAATAAGAGAATATAAAAAGTAGAGCGATCTCACCGATCCCGAGGACGTAGAAGCGCTGAGACGACGGTTGCGCAGAAGAACTCCTCTTCAAGCAACTTCTCCCTTCTACAAGCTTCCTCTTTCTCTCTTTTCTCTTTCTCTCTTCCTCTTTTTTTCTCCCTCTCACCTTGGACGTGCAAACACTCTAATGGGATAATCTATTCCCGTATTATAACTCCTTAAGTAAGAAATCGGAGGAGTTATAACCCAATAAGGAAACTGTGTATAAGCAGTCCGTGCCGGGTTGGGTGCCCGGCCAGGCCAAAAAACGTCCAGCAGCAATGGGAGAAAAAAAACACCAATTTCAGGTGCCCGGACCAACATGGTTGGGCGCCCAACCAGGGCACCGGGTGCCCAACTAGGGCACCGGGCGCCCGGTCACTAGACCGCCAGGTGCCCACCCGTTGTCAAAACAGGCCAACAATAAAGGCCTTCTCCTGGACCAATTTCGGTCGCCCGGCCAAAAATGGTCCGGGCGCCCGACCATCCAGAGAAGGAAAAACCCATCAAATCTCTCCCTTTTCAACTCAGGAGAAATTCACCTTCTACAAGCCAGTCAGGTTTCTACAAACCTCAAACTTGCCCTTGAGCAAAGCCTTGGTCATCATGTCTGACCCGTTATCGTCCGTATGGACCTTCTCAAGCTGTAACACCTTCTCTTCCAAAGTATCCCTGATCCAGTGATATCGAATCTCTATATGCTTCGACTTGGAATGCTGACTTGGATTCTTGCTCAAGTGTATAGCACTTTGGCTATCACAATAGACCACGTGCTCCTCCTACTTCAGGCTGAGTTCCTATAGGAACTTCTTCATCCAAAGCATCTCTTTGCATGCTTTTGTGACTGCAATGTACTCGGCCTCTGTCGTGGACAACGCTAAGACCTTCTGTAGCTTGCTCTGCCAAGAGACTGCTCCCCTGCAAACGTGAACTAAACCCCGATGTAAACTTCCTAGAGTTTATGTCACCTACCATATTTGCATCTGTGTAGCCTTCTAATACAGGTTTTCGGTCACGATAGCATAGGCTCAACCTGGATGAGTACCGTAGTATCCACTTCACCGTTGCCCAATGTTCCTTACCAGGATTGACAAGATACCGGCTGACAACCCCAACCGCATATGCTATGTCTGGGTGCGTACACACCATAGCATACATCTAACTTCCTAGACGCGTAGGGTATCTTCCGCATCTCTTCCACTTCTGCCTTCATCTTGGGACACTGTTTGCCGCTCAATTTGAAGTGACCATCCAGTGGAGTACTGATTGGCTTTGCTACATTCATGTTGAACCACTCTAGGACTTTCTCAATGTACCGCTCTTGTGACAACAAAAGTTTCTTGTTGCTTCTGTCACTGGTTATCTTCATTTCTAGGATCTGTTTTGTCGGGCCCAAGTTTTTCATCGCAAACGACTTGCCCAACTCCTGTTTCAGCCTGTCAATCTTCTTGATGTCCTTTCCCATGATGAGCATGTCATCAACGTACAATAGCAGAACTAAGAAATCACCGTATGAGAACTTGCGTGTGAACACACAGTGGTCCGGTGGTCCGACTCCGTTCTGTCATATCCATGCTTCAACATGAACGAGTCGAACTTCTTATACCATTGCCTAGGAGCTTGCTTCAGCCCATACAAGCTCTTCCTAAGCCTACACACCATATGCTCTTTACCCTTGACTTTGAACCCTTTTGGTTGGAGCATGTAGATCTCTTCTTCTAGGTCACCATGGAGAAATGCAGTTTTGACATCTAACTGCTCTATCTCTAGATCCATGCTAGCCGCCAATCCAAGCAACACCCGTATGGATGTCATCTTGACCACTGGTGAGAATATCTCCTTGAAGTCTATCCCTTTTCTCTGACCAAACCCTTTCACCACAAGTCTGGCTTTGTACCTTGTCTGTGAATTCTTCTGCTCATTCTTCTTTCTGAACATCCACTTGTTGCTCAGAGCTTTCTTGCCCTTAGGCAATTTCACCATGTCATAGGTGTGGTTCTTATGCAAGGATTTCATCTCCTCTCGCATAGCTTTCAACCACTCCCCCTTATGCTCGTCGGCTAGGGCCTCAGAATAGTCTTTTGGCTCTCCCCCATTAGTGAGCATAATGTACTCATGCGGCGAGTACTTCTTGGACGGATGTCTGTCCCTTGACGTCCTCCTCACCTGTGGCTCAACAGGTGGATCAAGTTGGGGCTGCTCCCCCTGTCCATCTTCTGTAAGGACTCCCTCATCCTTTGCACCTTGTTGTACTCCCCCGTCATCAGGCACCACGGGAAGAGTAATCGGATCCATGTCTTCCAGTTCACCTGAACTGGGTTGGGTCTTCTCTGGCTTTTCAATGTCTTCTATACACTGATCTTCAATGAAAACCACATCTCTGCTCCTGACTAGCTTCTTCTCGGTCGGATCCCACAACCTGTAACCGAACTTCTCATCACCGTTCCCTAAGAATACACATTGTCTGATCTTCATATCGAGCTTGGACCTCTCGTCCTTTGGTACGTGAACGGATGCGATGATCAAAAAAATGATGAGAGAGAGATCAGACAGGAAATTGAAAGGAGAGAGCGATGATCGAAGAAACAATGAGAGAGAGAGAGAGACAGAGAGAGAGAGAGAGAGAGATTAGATTGCAGGAAATTGAAAGGTAAAGAGCGATCAGATCGCAGGAAATTCAGAGGGAGAGAGCGATGATTGAAGAAATGAGGAGAGAGAGAGAGAGAGAGAGAGAGAGAGAGAGATGAGACCACAACAAACTAAGAGAGAGTGACCTCTGAAACCTGAAAAAAGCACACACGCAGAGAGAGAGATGAGATTGCAGGAAATTGAGATGCTCAGAGCGATCAGATGGCACGAGAGAGAGAGAGAGCTCTGAAACTTGGAAATGAAAAAAAGAAAGAAAAAGTAGATAGAGATCCGGGGTTGGGTGGATGCATCGGAATCGGATTGCGAATGGACCCTGAGATGATTGTACGATGGATCACGTCCAGTCCACACCTTCTCAGGTACTTCTCCATTCAAAGGGGCTGATAGAGACCTGTTTATCAAGTACACCGCCGTGTGCATTTCTTTTCCCCAGAACATCTTGGGCAACTTTGCATGGGAAAACATGCATCTGATTCTCTCTACAATGGTGGGATTCATTCACTCAGCCACACCATTATGCTGGGGTGTCTTGGGAACCGACTATTCACGCCGTATACCCAGTGACTTGCAATACTCGTGGAAGCCACCTATGTATTCACCACCATTGTCAGTGCGGATGCACTTCAATGATCTGCCTGTCTCTCTCTCGACCATAGCATGAAACAGTTTAAACACACCAAAGACCTCGTCCTTAGATTTCAAAGCATACACCCAAACCCTCCTCGATGCATCATCTATAAAAGTGACAAAATACAATGCCCCACCCAAGGTTTTTGTCCTCATAGGACCACAAACATCAGAATAAACCAAATCTAATGCATGTACTTTATTAGAATGAGAAGCAATTTTAATAAAACAAAATCTATGTTGTTTCCCAGATAAACAGTCAATACAGGTTTTGAGAGGTATACCTGTCACGTCTGGAAGGAGCCGCTTCTTCGCTAGTAGCTGAAGCCCTTTTTCACTCATATGGCCCAGACGCCTGTGCCACACGTCAGTAGCTGAATCTTCCGCTGCGTTCAATCCACCCTTGCATACACTGACACTTGCCTTGTAAAGGGTGTAACACTTCTTTCCTCTGGCAGCAATCAACGAACCCTTGATGAGCTTCCAGCGCCTACCAACAAACCGGCTTTCATAGCCATCATCATCCAGCCTTCCCGTTGACATCAAGTTGAGGCGAAGGTCTGCAATGTGTCTCACATCCCTGAGAATCAATGTGCAGCCCACATCGGTCTTAAAAAAAATATCACCGACCCCTACGATTTTCGAAACACCAGAATTTTCCATCTTCATTGTCCCATAGTCACCTGACTTATAGCTTGTGAAGAAATCTCTGCGTGGAGTCGCATGAAACGAGGCTCCCGAGTCTATCACCCAGTCGGTGTCCTGACTCGAAGCCGTGAGACAAATATCATGATCTGCCGAAAGAATAACAACAACATCACCATCTGAGGTGACCGCAGTAGAATCCGATTCATCTTCCTTCTCATTTCCTTTACCCTTCTTATCACTCTTCTTCTTGTGACATTCATGCTTGTAGTGACCCTTCTTACCACAATTCCAGCATTCAACATCTTTCCTGGCAACTAACTTGCCTCTTGATTTATCTCGGGCCTTTCCGCCCTTTCTGTGCTTTCCTCTCCCCCGATCTTGTGTCATTGTCTCCTCATTGAAGAGACAACTGGTTACCTGTTCCATGGATACCTTTTCGTTTGGCGAGGAGTTACTTAGAGACACTACTAATGTCTCCCAACTGTCAGGCAATGAGCTAAGCAATAGCAAAGCCTGAAGTTCATCATCCAGGACCATCTTCATGGCAGAGAGCTGGTTCAGTATGTTGCTAACTTCATTCATGTGTTCAGCCACAGAACCACCATCTTTGAACTTGAGATTCACAAGTCATCTTATCAGGAATATCTTATTACGGGCTGTCTTCCTCTCATATAGCCCTTGCAATTTCTGCCATAGGCTAGCGGCTGAGGTCTCTGTAGACACATGGTGAAAAACCGAATCATCCAACCATTGTCTAATGAACCCCATCGCCTTCCGGTCCACTTTCTTCCAATCATCATCTGACATATCCTTTGTCTTCGCCGATACGCCTAGAATTGGAGCATACAAGTCCTTGCAATAAAGCAAGTCCTCCATCTTAGCCTTCCATATGGTCCAGTTAGAACCATTGAGGCTGATCATCTTTGATGAGCCACCTTCCATAATTTAGAACCGATCTCACTTCGTTCAAACAACCTGAACGCTCTAATACCACTTTGTTGGGTGCGTTTCACACAAACCTTCGGATCTCGCCCCCCAATGCACTAGAATTATGGACTACGATAATGCAATAATCAAGAATAAACATCAACCACACAAGACAATGAGTTTTTACATGGAAAACCCTCAAAAGAGATAAAAACCACAGGCCTTAGTCTAGATCAACAATCCACTATCTTAGGGAACTGTTACAACCGATCTCAAGCATACACCGCTTAGATCAAACCTTCCTCACTCACGTAGGAGTGGATAAACAATAAGAGATTAGCAAAAGTAGAGTGATCTCACCGATCCTGAGGACGTAGAAGCGCTGAGACGACGGTTGTGCAGAAGAACTCCTCTTCAAGCAACTTCTCCCTTCTACAAGCTTCCTCTTTCCCTCTTTTCTCTTTATCTCTTCCTCTTTTTCTCTCTCTCTCACCTTGGACGTGCAAACACTCTAATGGGATAATCTAATCCCGTATTGGAACCCCTTAAGTAAGAAACCAGAGGAGTTACAACTCAATAAGGAAACTATGTATAAACAGTTCACGCCGGGTCGGGCGCCCGACCATGCCAAAAAACGTCCAGCAGCAATGGGAGAAAAAAACACCAATTTCGGGCACCCGACCAAGGTACCGGGCGCCCGGTCACTAGACCGCTGGGCGCCCGCCCGTTGTCAAAACAGGCCAGCAATAAAGGCCTTCTCCTGGACCAATTTCGGTTGCCCGGCCAAAAATGGTCCGGGCGCCCGACCATCCAGAGGAGGAAAAACCCATCAAGGTGAACTCCCTTGCGCTGAGCATTTTCAACAATTAGCACCGCATTCTGCAACAACTTCCACGCCAACATAGATTTTTTTGTCAGCATTTTCAAATGTCAAACCCGCCTCGCCCAACCTTTGCAATCAACAAGAGATCTACATAAATTCCGAGCATCAGATAGAAAATTCCCTTGACGGAACTAACGACCAGACGCATCTGTCTTCGGTGGGCGAAGTGCAAAGCCTTCATCTTAGATGTGATCAATAACTACTTGCGGAAGAAATGATTGCAAAGTGGCTACAGATCGAATCCTTGCTGGACCAATGCAGTCCTTGCCTTTAGAAGAGACAGGTCTTGAGGAATGGGGTT
The DNA here is from genome assembly GCA_003013855.2 of Liriodendron chinense. Taxonomy (NCBI): domain Eukaryota; kingdom Viridiplantae; phylum Streptophyta; class Magnoliopsida; order Magnoliales; family Magnoliaceae; genus Liriodendron; species Liriodendron chinense. The sequence continues at coordinate 505,358 of ML058400.1, read as the reverse complement.
AACTGACCACGAGTTGGGAGGGCCTAACCCTGTCCGGTCAGTGGACCAAAAGTTGCATTTCCCATCACCAATGAGCCACTACGCGTGAGTACGGAGGAGAGGACGCAATGCACAGATCCCTTTCTAAAAGGGAGACCTGGAACTCGCAGCCACGATTCCATCCTGGTTTTCGATATCTGCCTTATATTTCACTCTCATGAAGCTCGACCAGGCGTTGCTAGAGTTCTCAAAAATACGACCCAGGCCATTTTCATTCCGAAGCTTTGCATCACCTCACGCAGGTTCTTCATTTCAAGACCTCCCTCAGACTTAGGCAATGCGATCTTCTTCCAGCTGGTCTAGTGATGTTTTTTCTTCCCATTTTCCCAGTCCCAGAAAAAGTAGGTAAATCCCTTCTCCAGCAAATAAAAAATCCGAATAGGGACATCCAATGCAGCTAACATATGCGTCGGAACGCTGCAAAGCACATGATTGATGAGGATAATCTTAGCCGCATGCGACAAGCGTCTTTCAGTCCAACCTATTGTCCTATTTTTTATTTTCTCCATGAGCGGCTGGAACTACGTGCACCTGGATCATCCTTGAAATATAGGAACACCTAAGTATGTAAAATTCCACAAAGATGTAGCTACACGAATGGCTCTTTCAAGATTTCCTCCCACGGCATTTGGGCCTCATTTTTTTTCGCTCCATGGACAGTCATTGTCGTCTGGTCCCTCTCCCTCCCCCTTCTTTCGTTCGGTCTCCAACCTTCTCCCCATTCTTGGTCCATTTGAGCTGCGGCTTGTGGGTCACGGGGAATGCAACTTCTGGTCGGATGATTGGTCTGGGCTGGGGCCGTTGTTTGATTTATGCGTGCGACAGGTCCTGGAGTCGCTTCTCGGGCAGGCGGTGAAGAATGTGATTGGTCCAGAGGGCATCTTCCATCAAACCCCTGTCCAAGATTTCCTCCCACAGCATGTCATGAGATTTGCGAGGGGAGAATGGTCCTGTACTTCGGATAGGAATGACAAGAGCATCTGGTTGTTGGCTGCATTAGGAGTTTTCAATGTGCGCTCAGCCTGGAATGTGGGTAGGGAAGTAGGTTCTCGTAGATCCTGAGCAAAATGGGTCTGGCACACCAAATTGCCACCCAAAGTGGGGCTTTTCTCCTAGAAGATCCTGAAGAGGGCAGTTCCCGTTGATAACAGAGTCAAGGCTAGAGGCATCCTCATGGCTTCTAAGTGTGAATGCTACGAACCAAATAGTGGGCAACAATCTACTCCCCAAGAAGAGACGCTAAATCATCTCCTCTTCGGGCAGCATTTCTATTAAGGTGTGGTCCTTCTTCTTTGATATTTGTTTCATGCCTAACCGGTCCGCGATGGAGAGGGCCACCCAATGTTGGATTGTGGCGGACTCTATGCCCATTTCTGTTGGTTTGTCTGTTATGTTGGGGCTGCTTCCATGCCTGATTTTTTGAGAGATTTGGAGAGAGTGAAATAGGAGTAAATATGAAGGTATCCGAATGGATCAGGGGAGGGTTGTTGCCCAAATTACGGACTGTATGCGTAGGCTTCTTCCTACCCTCCCATCATCGTCGAATGTTAGGCTTTCTCGTCAGGTGTTCTTACAGTCCTTGAGGATTGAGATCCTGTCTCCCTGGTGTGTTAAATGCAGGGTGGTGAAGTGGATTAAGCCGACAGCTGGCTGGGTGAAAATTAACGTAAATGGATCTTCCCGTGGGAACCCGGGTCCCTTTGAACATATATCCATTTACAATCGACAATGATGTACAAATAAATTAAAGAAGGCTAAACATTGACAATGCCATTAATATTTGAACATATATCCATTTACAATCGACAAGGTGTAAAAGAACCCGAAAAAAATGAGAAAGAAAGATAAATACATGATGCGTATATCGGAACAGACGATCAAGGCAAGTGGTCAGCAGGATGCGACCGAATATGTATGATCAGCTAAATCAGAACATAGTTGATCATGGTCCTACAACTTAAGGTTGTAGATATTTACTTCTACTTCTAAAGTATTGTAGTGGGGGCCGTAAGGCAGTAGCGATGTAAACCAGAACTAGGCCAAGCTAAGCTAAGAAAGATAAATTGGAATGATAATTTAAAAAGTAATTGATGTGTTTGGCATAGGACCTCGTGCTCTTCTTCGGGTGCTCATTTTATAGTTTGTTAAGGTGGTAAAACCTTCACTGGGTTTCCTTGTTGATCCTAGATCCTCTACTTATTCTTCTTATATTAAAAAGGAATGACTCTAAATAGACTCCGAACTGCTGGCTTGTCGGATCTTCTTCTCATAATTGATCCCACTACAGAGATCTTCATGGTCTACTAAATGGATTCGAGATCAGGCTCTGGAATGTCAAGATTCCTCTATTGAAGACAATGAGGCCACAATATGGAAATCTCAAGGGTTGATTCGGATGTCAGATCGATCATGACCACTCATCCGGTGGACTACTTCCTCCACTTCAAGGTGTTGTATGGTCCAAATCAAACCTCCTCTTGCATTTAACCATCTTCTTCGATAGTTTGAAGTGATAGAGAGATTTGACACCTGATATGGGTTACTATCTGAGATGAGCCGGATCTATCACATCACGATCTCCAATTTTCTTCCAGTCTCCACGGTGGATGGGCTGGATCTACTCGATATAAAAATGTAATTGGACAGATCATATCCTCCTTCGAGCCCCTTCCCATTCTCTTTATTCTAATCGGTGCATGGTTTCGAACACAATCAAGCTGATGTGTTTGTTTCTCCCGATCCAAGCCCAAACCATGGCTAGGATTGCTTGGGTATCGATTCGATCTTTGAATATTTGAAATCTTCTCAAACGTTTAGCCCTCCAAATGTCTCTAGGAAGATCCCCCATTTTGAAAGGACTATGAGAGATGGTTCCATCGAGTGTGTAATTTCTAGATATGTGATAAGATCTCATCTCAATGAGTATCTTATAAGCGCGCTAGGTACGCTACCCCATTCATTGGAACAATAAACATGGTCACGTGACATGTGTCGATTAGTTCTCCTAAAGGTGGGTGTAAGGGTCCATGCCTCTACATTTATAACCAAATGTGCATTGCCAAAGGAAAATCAAATGAGGATACTCTCAGATGAGAGTAGAATTTCTGCCAATCACAGCCACAGTGTCAACACGTGGCAGCCTTTCAGAGGTCAATGTTAGGGCGTAAAAAAGGGTGTAAATAATGCCCCCCCACGTCCCTTCATATCGAGAGATGCAACAAGACGTTTGACATTCAGATTTGAGTGTTTGCTCTAACGTATGATGCGTGGTAGCACAGCGTTTGCATTCTATCATCGTGCGAATTAATATAGGCGTTGGGTTTCTCCTAGCGTGATTGCCAGTTTTTATTGCAATCGTGTAGAATTAACACTCTCAATGGGCAGAAGCCTAAGCTTGATCGCTTGGCCACCATTTTATTATCTGAATGAGGGCAAATGATTATAATTTGATCAGCAAATGATATTTCGTGCCAACTCACTATGATGGTTGATCTTCACTTCCTTTATTGTTTCTTTATTCGTCATTGGAGCCAACTCGGTTAGCGGTCATTCTTTCTTCAGTTTTCATAGACTCCCTTAAGGTTGGGTAGTACTTCTTCAGATATTGGTTGCTGATTAGGTTTCTACTTTCTCGTTTGTCCATATCTTCTAGTAGGTTAGCTCTTCCACGTAGGCCTTTCTTTACTTTTAGTGGTCCTTCCCATGTTATTGACCACTTCCCGTATACTTCATCCTTCGTACCAATCAGAAGCTCAACTTTCCACACTATTTCTCCCTCAGCTTTCCTTCACCTTTTTATTGTAAGCATTAGCTACCTTGAGTTTGTGCACTTTGAGATTGTCTAGGGCTTATAGTCGTACACTATCCAGCTCTTCCAGCTCCATGAGCATGGACTCCGTAAATTCTTCTAGGGTTAGCTTGTGTTGGTATGCTACCCTTAAAGAGGAAATGTTGACTTCCATGTGTAACACTACATCATGTCCATGGGTCAACGTGAAAAGGGGTCATCCCAATACTTGTCGTTTGTGAAGTTCTATAGGCCCATGGTACTTCAGATAACACTGTGTACCACGATCGCGAATTATTCTCCACCATCCGTTTAAATATGTTATTCTTAAATATCTTATTAGTTGACTCACCCTAACCATTGGCCTAAGCATAATAAGGTGTAGAGTACCACGATCGCGAATTATTCTCCACGACTACGAACGCTTGGATTTGAGCTCCAGAAAAGGTTGCTCTCCTTGTCTACTATAATCATTTCAAGAATGTCGAATCGGTGGATGAGGTGTTCCATTATGAAGTCCATGATCTCTACCTGTCCAGTTCCTTTCGTTGGTCGCGCCTCCACCTATTTAGTGAAGTAGTCAGTTGCCACAATGATAAAGCTTTGTTGCTTCGAGGAGGGCAAATATATCTAACCTATGGTGTCAATAGCTCATCCCGGGAAAAATCATGACTTCACAATCAAATGAAACTCCAAGTTAGGATGTTTCGTAAGGGGTCGTGCCATTGACATGCGTCGCACCCCTACACATATTCCATGCAGTCCTTTTGGATTGTTGGCCAATAGTAACCATGTATTCGAATTAGCCATCGCATCTTATGGCCTACTTGGTGAGTTTCACAAATGCCATCATGTACTTCGTCGATAACCACCATGGCCTCATCTCACCTTAGACATTTCAGAAGAAGGCCATCAACCATTTTTCTATACAGATCGTTATCCACGATTAAATAATACAGGGGAATCTGTCACTCCGATTTATCGGTCCTTGAGTACCACATGATCAGGAACTGCCAATCATCGACCGCAACCTCCAATGATGCCACCTTTACAGAAAACAACCTCTGTTGCATTGCCAACAATGAACATTTATATATTGTAAGAAACCTCTCAAGCATTCCTTCCAAGAGTTTCAACCATGTTGCAATCTGTGCCATCTCATTAGCATCTTCGTTGTTTTCCCAAGGAACATATCTCAAGGTGACATTGCCTAATTCGTCTAATAACTTCACAATTGTCCTATAATACGACAACAATGTCCATCTTGTGCATTTATACTTTCCTACTATCTAATTTAAGACCAGCAAAGAGTCAACAATGAGTTCGATGCTTCTAACTCCCAACTCCAGTAGGATTTTCAAGCCGATTATTAATGCTTTGTATTCAGCCTAGTTGTTTGTGCAATCAAATTGGAGCTATAATGCATACTCCTCCCTCCTTTTCTAGGAGAAATTATGATTATCCCTATCTTAGAGGAATTCTCTGTTCATGACCCATCAAACATGATTCATCACAAAGCCATGTGAATAGCATGGATCTCTAGATCCTCAATTGTTGTATAGTCATCAACCCACATAACATGATCAGCTAAAAACTCTATTAATGCCTAACCTTTGACTTTTTTTGGAAAACATATTGAAAAGAGAACTCTGATAATGCTAGGATCAATTTTCTCATCATTCCACTCAAGATCGGTCGCATGAGCATATACTTGATCAGGTCGGTCGATGAGATGACATGAACTGTGCTAGTCATCAGATAATGGTAGAGCTTAGTAGTAGTAAAGTACAATGCTAGACAGAGCTTCTTAATAGCCAAATATCTCCATTCGGCATCATGTAGCATCCTTGACAAGTAATAAATGACATGCTCCTTGTCGTCATTTTCCTGCGCAAGCAACACTCTGACTAATTCTTTTATGGCCGAGATGTACAGAAGGAACGACCTATCTTTTCTTGGGGTAATTAAGACGAGAGGTTTTGTGAGATATTCCTTCAACTGGTCGAAAGCTTCCTGATGCTCTGGTTTCCAAACTGTAACGCCTCGAATTTTCGAGATTTATTTCAGAATTTTAAAAATTTTATTTTGATTTTTTTATCGAGCATTTACCTTGTTTTAAAAACAACGGACCATCCGTAGGAGATTCGATAGAGGACCATTTACAAAAGTTGCTCAAAATGATCCCATAAACATCATAGAAAGATCGGATTTTGAAAATATCATATTTTCAGATAATTACGAAAATGCCATTAGATAAACTTAAGTTAACTTGACATTTTTAAGTATTATGATTTCTGACGATCACTTTCATACAAATCTTCGTATATGAGCTTTTTGACACATTTTAGCCGTACACGTCGAATTTCAGCCTTCCGATCATCCTACAAATGCCCTAATTAGAAATTTGATCATAAGTGGCCCATCTTCACTCGGATCTGCCTCATTTTTCATGTCAACGGTTGTTTTTGTATTTCCCATCAATTGAACGGTGCATACGACTCTGCTCCACCTCAGTGGACCACACACTTGAAACCCACCTAATTCACATCTCGGTTAAATACATTTGACCGAGAATCACGTAAAGAAAGAGTTTTCCTTTTTTCTTCTTCTTCTCCACTACAACAGTGGACGGGCGCTGCCGTCTGTGTACCCCACACCGTTCATCAAAGTGGACCCCAATGCCAAATCCACTCCGTCCATCGTGACAGCACCCCACCCAAACCTAGCCATTCAAAGTTTTATGGTCATCTGTCGCTCGTACGACCCGCTCCAAATCACCGTCCAAACCAAGATTTATCAAGATCTTCCGGTTCGCCTTGCATGGACGGCCCATCTTTCTCCCAAACCTCTATGTGGACCCAACCTATCACCCCAATGGTCCCCATGCGACATAGATCGCTAGGGGTGGGATTCGCATAGTCTCCCACTTGAACTGAAAAATCGGATCTATGTGCGCACCCACCGACCTTTTGTAAGGCTCGTCCGTTCGTTCCCCCTCCTTCAGAGATTACTCAAAGAGAGAGAGAGAGAGAGAGTGTGGAGAGAGAGAAAGAGTGCCATGCGGGAGGGATCTCTTACCCCTATATTGTTGCCGCTGGAGTTTCATAGCAGACCAATAGAAGAAAGAAGAAGAAGAAAGGAAGAGAAGAAAGAAGGAGAAAGAAGGAGAGGGAAAAGAAGAAAAAGGAAAGAAGGAGAGAGAGAAAGAGATGAGTCAAACTGAGTCAACTCGGTTGGGTTCCCACATCGAGCCGTTGTTGGAAGAGGTAAGACCCATTTAACCTTGGGTTTTGTTTGCTAGACCTAATGCAAACCCTAACCCTATGTGAAATCCCAACCCTAGGTGATCTTAACGATGAAAAGTATGCCTATCTACACCCTAATCTCATGTTTTCCATAAAACATTATAGGTTTGGATCAAGTAGGATTGCACGGATCTATCGACGCTCCAAAGCGTCAAATTTTAAGAGGTGGGGATTTCCTTTAAGCCCATCTACAATAATATTAAATTGTATGTTGATTTTATGCTTGGAAATTATGATTTTGTTACGTGACTTCTTGAAACCATGCTTGTTGAAATTTTTCCATGTAAATATGAATTGTATGATGTTCCTTGTTGTGTATGTTGAATTTTGATGTATGAACTATGCTTAAGTAGTTGGAAATGGAATTGTTATGATGCATATGCTCATATGGAAACCATGCTCGATTTACGTTGTCACATGCTTATGATGATTGATGTATTGTTTGCTATGAGATATTGCATATGGATGTTACGTTAATGAAAACTCCTTGGCCCCATACTGATGTAACTGTTGATGTAAAGAGAGGAAGCCTGTGCGAGGCCTTGTTACGTCGGCATTACCGTGTGTCTTATTGAATGAATGTGCTTTAACGTTGGGAATTAAATAGTGGCATTACCGTGTATGTGTTGTTGGTTGCATAAGCCATGATGTTGAGTTTGACACTACCGTGTGCACATTGTTGGATACGTGCCAATAGATCCTTATTGATTTGCTACCTGTGATGGATCTACTGAAGTATAGAATTGATGAATGTGAGGACTCTTAAACTGATTGGGGTAAGGAGTGATCATTAGTCGTGAACATCATTTAATGGGCTGAATGCTAAATTGACTTAATTAAAGGTGAAACTAATCATGCATTCACTAGACCCGTCTTGGTGGGTCAGCCCCTCGGGTGTTAGAGGAAGTGTGCATGGGCCCGTTTCTCTCTCGCTATCTAGTGAAAGTGTGCATGGGCCCGTTTCACTAGTTGGGTTTGGTGCATGGGAAGTGTGGAGTGATCCCGTCCTAGCTAGAACCTCTGGTGACTAGTGGCTAGTGAGAAGAGTGGAGTGATCCCGTCTCATTTGGTCAGGGTGCCTTAGCCAGAGCATCCATGTCATGCATTGCATTAAGCGAGATCTTTTACTGAATTGTTTTGATTTGATTAAATGATAATATCCTACTTGCGTTTACTCTGTGCCATTATTATCAAGATTGTCTTAAAGGGATACTCCCCACTATGATAGCGTTTAACGCTATCCAACCACATCTCAGATAATCCAGGTGAAGATCCAGTAAGAGAGTCGAACACTACGACGAGGTGCTCGAAGGCTCGTGGCAACAAATGACGGATGATGAAACCGAAGCGGCTTGAAGATGGATTATATTTATTATCTTTGTAGAGTAGATTTATTTTCATGTAACTTGTAATAAGCCTCTTATTGAGACTAGAAGGTAGAATATTATATGATTTGTATGATTTTAGGACATTATCTTGATAACGTAGAGTAGAAAAACTTCGAATAAGAACCTTAAATTCCGTCATTTTGTTATGAATACCATGAATGCAGGAAATAAAGATGAATGTGTGGAAATATATCCTTGACACAGTCCATATAACACCTGAAAACTCGGCCCATTGTGTTGTCCACGAGAGCCGAAATTTCGGGGCGTTACAAATTGGTATCAGAGCATAAACGGGACCTCTGGGCGTGGAGCCCAACCCACTGCATAATGAATTCACCCTAGGACTTACGCCCTTGAAATTAGCAATAAATCAACTTAGGAACGACCATGAATGATTGTATGTGATGTTATGAATGTAGAGACCCATACTTAGGCCCCTTGATATTGTTAGGGTAGCCGATAAACGTAGAAATTTGAAAATTTTAGGATTTTTGGGAAGTGCATTCCCACTTTTGTCAGTAAATTGGGGCTCTTATCAATTCTCCATATCTATTTCAGCAATCCGCTGAATTGTGTGATTTATTCCCCTCGAATTATATCATTAGCTATTTTATTTAGAATTTTCAAAGTTAGGCTAGATTTTTCGAACCAGCAGTAGTACCACTATTAGAAATAGTATTTTCAGACTTAGAAAATTTTTGTAACTTTTTCTAGAGACTTCTGACTCATTCCCCAGCATCCCCATAAAATTTTAGACCAATCCAATGGATGGATAAATCAAGGAAATTATGACAGTGGAGAAAATCCTACGTAAAATCCTGCTGACCTGTTGCATTTTTCGGACTAGATTAGGGTATAAACATATGTTATCGTAGGAATCATGACCTAAGAAAAATCAGGGATGTTCCCCACCTAACCTATAGCCTACCTACTAAATTTCAGAAGGAACCGACGTTAAATTTGAGAGAAATAATTCTAGGAATACTTGTTGGTCCTGCAGTCCAGATTCGGTGCCACCCAAGTTCCCTTAGCCTTGAACCCTGGAACCCCTTTGATTAGGATTAATTTTCGTAAGCCTACACCTTTAGGAGTGGTCCTCGACATTTGATTTTACGTTCCTATAAATTTTTAGCCTAACTCAATACCTTAGGTAAGTTATCACAACCATAGAACACTACTTAACGAACCCCTACGTAGATCTTTGACCATGTATGACGACAAAAATAGATAGGACCTCATAAAGTTTTGAATTGTTGTATTGATGAATTTTATTTTGTGTGATTTGGTTGATGGTTGGTTGATGCACATTTTGGAAAATACATGAAAGTCCCCATGACGTTAGGCTAAACGGCCACACGGAAGGACGGAACTGTACCTGATATGTTGTGTAAACGATTGGATCTAAGTTCAAATCCCGAGGGTCGACACTCGAAATTTCGAATAGATACTAATAAACTCAATGCTCAACTGTGAGTAGAAGATCTAAATATCAGATTCCAATCTACTTGAACCGTTCTCCCGTGATGTCGTCACTACATGAACTGTATTTATAGCTTAGCCTGGGGATATTGTGCATTCTCCTAGATGTATGTATGTGTGATTCTTATATGATGACTAGAGTGAAGTAGAAGTATAAACAACCGTAGAACGTGGAGATTAGGCCATCTATACCATAACATAAGTTAAACTACGGTACTCTTAATCCTATCTTGGCACTGCACTTTTAGTCGTCGATGATCATCGATGATACCCCATTCGCTTAGCCACACGCTCGTCTATCTACCCTGTCACTTGACCATTTGATTATGCCAACCCAAGTAACTTAATTCTATCATTTAAGCTCACGATCAACCGTCCCATTAGTGATCAGGCATCCCTGATAATTATCTAACCTAATCACCCTCCCAGACCTTTGGTTTTAAGTAGCACTCCCAGACCGATGAATATTAAGACATTAGATGATTGATACGACCCATCGATATAAAGAGGACCATCTAGGAATCAGAGTGCGCAGTGAAAGCATGCTAGAACAGAGATTTAGAAATCAACTTCTATGGCGGAGCTTTGTTTTTAAGGGGGGTGGAGCGACTGCAACTCACCAGAGTAGGATCACGGTAGCTAGAAACACAAGGAAATGGAAGGGGATTGACTATAATCGACGCCTAGGAAACTTCGGGGACGAAGTTTGTTTTTAAGGGGGGTGGATTGTAACGCCCCGAATTTTCGAGATTTATTTCAGAATTTTAAAAATTTTATTTTGATTTTTTTATCGAGCGTTTACCTTGTTTTGAAAACAACGGACCATCCGTAGGAGATTCGATAGAGGACCATTTACAAACGTTGCTAAAAATGATCCCATAAACATCATAGAAAGATCGGATTTTGAAAATCTCACATTTTTAAATAATTACGAAAATGCCATTAGATAAACTTAAGTTAACTTGACATTTTTAAGTATTATGATTTCTGACGATTACTTTAACACAAAACTTCGTATATGAGCTTTTTGACACATTTTAGCCGTACACGTCGAATTTCAGCCTTTCGATCATCCTACAAATGCCCTAATCAGAAATTTGATCATAAGTGGCCCATCTTCACTCGGATCTGCCTCATTTTTCATGTCAACGGTTGTTTTTGTATTTCCCATCAATTGAACGGTGCATACGACTCTGCTCCACCTCAGTGGACCACACACTTGAAACCCACCTAATTCACATCTCGGTTAAATACATTTGACCGAGAATCACGTAAAGAAAGAGTTTTCCTTTTTTCTTCTTCTTCTCCACTACAACAGTGGATGGGCGCTGCCGTCTGTGTACCCCACACCGTTCATCAAAGTGGACCCCAATGCCAAATCCACTCCGTCCATCGTGACAGCACCCCACCCAAACCTAGCCATTCAAAGTTTTATGGTCATCTGTCGCTCGTACGACCCGCTCCAAATCACCGTCCAAACCAAGATTTATCAAGATCTTCCGGTTCGCCTTGCATGGACGGCCCATCTTTCTCCCAAACCTCTATGTGGACCCAACCTATCACCCCAATGGTCCCCATGCGACATAGATCGCTAGGGGTGGGATTCGCATAGTCTCCCACTTGAACTGAAAAATCGGATCTATGTGCGCACCCACCGACCTTTTGTAAGGCTCGTCCGTTCGTTCCCCCTCCTTCAGAGATTACTCAAAGAGAGAGAGAGAGAGAGAGAGAGAGAGAGAGAGAGAGAGAGTGTGGAGAGAGAGAAAGAGTGCCATGCGGGAGGGATCTCTTACCCCTATATTGTTGCCGCTGGAGTTTCATAGCAGACCAATAGAAGAAAGAAGAAGAAGAAAGGAAGAGAAGAAAGAAGGAGAAAGAAGGAGAGGGAAAAGAAGAAAAAGGAAAGAAGGAGAGAGAGAAAGAGATGAGTCAAACTGAGTCAACTCGGTTGGGTTCCCACATCGAGCCGTTGTTGGAAGAGGTAAGACCCATTTAACCTTGGGTTTTGTTTGCTAGACCTAATGCAAACCCTAACCCTATGTGAAATCCCAACCCTAGGTGATCTTAACGATGAAAAGTATGCCTATCTACACCCTAATCTCATGTTTTCCATAAAACATTATAGGTTTGGATCAAGTAGGATCGCACGGATCTATCGACGCTCCAAAGCATCAAATTTTAAGAGGTGGGGATTTCCTTTAAGCCCATCTACAATAATATTAAATTGTATGTTGATTTTATGCTTGGAAATTATAATTTTGTTACATGACTTCTTGAAACCGTGCCTTTTGAAATCTTTTCATGTAAATATGAATTGTATGATGTTCCTTGTTGTGTATGTTGAATTTTGATGTATGAACTATGCTTAAGTAGTTGGAAAAGGAATTGTTATGATGTACATGCTCATATGGAAACCATGCTCGATTTACGTTGTCACATGCTTATGATGATTGATGTATTGTTTGCTATGAGATATTGCATATGGATGTTACGTTAATGAAAACTCCTTGGCCCCATACTGATGTAACTGTTGATGTAAAGAGATGAAGCCTGTGCGAGGCCTTGTTACGTCGGCATTACCGTGTGTCTTATTGAATGAATGTGCTTTAACGTTGGGAATTAAATAGTGGCATTACCGTGTATGTGTTGTTGGTTGCATAAGCCATGATGTTGAGTTTGGCACTACCGTGTGCACATTGTTGGATACGTGCCAATAGATCCTTATTGATTTGCTACCTGTGATAGATCTACTGAAGTATGGAATTGATGAATGTGAGGACTCTTAAACTGATTGGGGTAAGGAGTGATCATTAGTCGTGAACATCATTTAATGGGCTGAATGCTAAATTGACTTAATTAAAGGTGAAACTAATCATGCATTCATTAGACCCGTCTTGGTGGGTCAGCCCCTCGGGCATTAGAGGAAGTTTGCATGGGCCCGTTTCTCTCTCACTATCTAGTGAAAGTGTGCATGGCCCCGTTTCACTAGTTGGGTTTGGTGCATGGGAAGTGTGGAGTGATCCCGTCCTAGGTAGAACCTCTGGTGACTAGTGGCTAGTGAGAAGAGTGGAGTGATCCTGTCTCATTTGGTCAGGGTGCCTTAGCCAGAGCATTCATGTCATGCATTGCATTAACCGGGATCTTTTACTGAATTGTTTTGATTTGATTAAATGATAATATCCTGCTTGCGTTTACTCTGTGCCATTATTATCATGATTGTCTTAAATGGATACTCCCCACTATGATAGCGTTTAACGCTATCCAACCACATCTCAGATAATCCAGATGAAGATCCAGTAAGAGAGTCGAACACTACGACGAGGTGTTCGAAGGCTCGTAGCAACAAATGACGGACGATGAAACCGAAGCGGCTTGAAGATGGATTATCTTTGTAGAGTAGATTTATTTTCATGTAACTTGTAATAAGCCTCTTATTGAGACTAGAAAGTAGAATATTATGTGATTTATATGATTTAAGGACATTATTTGATAACGTAGAGTAGAAAAACTTCGAATAAGAACCTTAAATTCCGTCATTTTGCTATGAATACCATGAATGCAGGAAATAAATATGAATGTGTGGAAATATATCCTTAACACATTACAGATAACACCCGAAAACTCGGCCCATTGTGTTGTCCACGAGAGCCGAAATTTCAGGGCGTTACACAAACAAACTCATGGACAACCTTCAGTTTGATTGACGGTGAAAGGGGTTGATCTTTCTCATTGAATTCAAGATGAATCAGCCCAAGAAGTTTACCTGACCGATGAACATCTGCAATTCTTTCTTATTTTTAGGAGACGTTGTTTCTAGGATGGCTCATACCTTGTTTTTGTCAACTTCTATGCATCACTGATTAATGAGAAACCTAAGAAATTTTTTAACATAAACTCCAAACTCGCATTTCAAAGGATTCATCTTCAACTTGTGTTTCCTCATGCGCTCAAAGTACCTCCTTAGATTGGCAAAGCGGTCTCCTAAATTGATTTACTTCACCACAATATCGTCGATATAGACTTCCGAGAACTTTTTTATCATATCGTGAAAGATGACGTTCATAGCCCTTTGGTATGTAGTGCCTGTGTTCTTGAGTCCAAAAGGTATCATGACCCAATAATAAGTCCCGATCGCTCTGGGACATTGGAACGTTGTCTTCAAAACATCTTCTTCAACGATGAAAATCTGGTTGTATCCTAAATGACTTTCCATGAAGATCTGGTGTGTCTGGTTGATTTATCATTGGCATAGGGTATTCATCCTTTATTGTCGCAAGATTCCGATTATTAAATCAATGTAAACCATCAATTTCCTATTCTTCTTGATCACCAGGACAATGCTTGAAATATAATCGGCGTATCTAATCAGCTTAATGAAACCTGCCTTCAACAACATCTCAATTTCTTCTTTAATTTTAAGGGTCACTTCAAGAGTCATCCTTCTCATTGGCTGAATGGCTTGAAACCCTCCTTGATTGGCAGGTGATGCTCAACCAATCTTTGATCCAACCCTGGTATCTCATGATAATCCCAAGCGAAGCAGTTTGCATATTCATAGAGGAGTTGGATCATCTCTGTCTGTGCTTTTAAGTCCAGCTCTACACTGATGAATGTCAGGCATAGATTTTATTCCATTCCAAGATTTACCTTGATCAAGGTATCTTGAGCATCATCTTTGGCATATCTATCTTGGCAGGCGCCGGTTTGAGTTCATGGAAGGCTATTCCGTCATCTACTACAAAGTTTATTTTCTATCAGACATGCTGCTATGTGGACATGACAGCCGTCCTGATCGTCTATAATGCTGATATATTCATCGAGCCTACTATCCATGGTCGTGACTTTGGCCTTTCTCCCCCTTTTGTTGTTGTGATCCATTAAGGAACCTTTTTCCACAAAGTATTGAGGTTATTGCCAATCTGGAGTGATCACATTCTGCACCTTGAAGGACTTTGGGGATTCCTCAAATGCTACAATGGTTGGTTCCGTAGTCCAACCTTTTAATATTGTAATAAATAACCAAAGGGCAGGGCCTATTCCTAATTGGTGTACAATCGGTCCCAGTGGAATGTCCTCCAATATTATGGTCACATTACTCATATGACCATCTGATCCGGTCACAATTTTGGATGGTTTGGCCCTTGTGGCCAAAGAATCCCATTCTCGAGCTGGAATAGTTGTGACAAGCGTATTCAGATCCTGCGAGGGATCCACTGTGCCTATTATTCAGATCCTGCGAGGGATCCTGTGAGGGATCCACTGTGTCTCGGTCGATCAGGTGTAAAGGGTGAAACCTTCGATTATAAAACTTCGCATCGGCTAGGTTTGAGTCTACTTTAAATGGTCGTCTGTTAACCCAAATGGTTTTTGCTTTGGGTTCACTCCAAAGGATTGAGAACTGATGGAGTGATGAAGGAATGCATTGACTAGGGTGGATCCAATCCCTTCCAAGGAGTGCGTTGTAGTTGGTGGTTGGCTCAATGATGAAAAATGCTGACATGACCTTACTAGTGCCGGCTTGTAGCTCAACGCTAAGTATGCCTTTTATATTGGTGATGACCCTTGCGAATCCCAAAACTATAACTTTGATAGATAATAGGTCATCGGACGACTTGTTAAGTTTCTTGACCATTGCCATCAACATGATATTGATTGCAACACTGTTGTCTATCATGACGCAGGATACAAGATATCCGTCCATGTGTGTGGACACATAGAGGCGCTTGAGGTGTTTTGCTAGGCCGTTTGGGGTCTCATGAAGATAACTCTTTGAACACCTCTAGTGTCCTAGATGTTAACAGAGCATTTGTCCTAATTATGATATTCACAAGTCATTGGAACCTTAGAAACCAAGGGGGTTATATTTGGCTCGTCCTGACCGCCTTCGTCCTCAGTGAGGATTTAGTCGTTGTACTCCCGATCATGGAAGAGTGTGTTGGCTTCAACGTGTTGGCTTCAACATCGAATATTATCGGGTCCTCCCCTATTCTTCCACATCTCCTTCTATATAGTCTAGTTGTCCTGGTTATTCCTAAAACTTCATGGGGAAAATGAATCCCATGTTGCAGGTGAAGGTAATGGATGGATGGCAGTGTCTCAAACATTACTTTCATTCCAGGATCATTCTCCTTTAAAGTCGTTGCAACACCTGGGTCGACTTCAACATAAAGTCTGCAAGGCTTGGGGACACTTGGAATGGTCACAACTATTTTGTGTGCTCCTCAACGTTGATGCAGCAGTCGGCTGGGTCTTTACCCGTAAGAGTGTCTTCGAGTCACTATTTCGACTGGGCTGCGGCCTGAACCTTCGTTTGCCTAGCCGCAGGCTTTCTATTTCATTCAGGTGGTAATGGCAAAAGCCTGGTTGTCTCTCTTCATCGTAGCATTCGTTGCCTTTGAGTTCGGGTCAGGCTTTAAGGAATCTGAGGGTAGTTTTGATTGACAGCAATGGTCCATCGATTGATAAATGCCTTGGTTGGTCAGATCATCCTAGGTTCAGTTGGTCTATGGTGCCTAGGTTGCACCTCAAATCGCTTTGGGGGAGCATTCCATAGATAACTTTGGATCCTCGATCATATATCTTCCATTGTGTGCTTCTTTGTATAGTTGCCGGTTCAGAATATTGGCCGCTTAACTCCCCATGTTCATAATTCATATTCTGATGTTGTCGTAGGGGTTGTCTCGTAATTGCGTGATTGAGGGTTGAGGGTCCGTGATGACCTTCTGTTCCGGGGTCTTGGTACATGGTTTTAGACCTAACCAAGTTGATACGTTTGTTTCTCTTGATCCAAGTCTAAATCATGGCTGAGTTCCCTTGAGTATCATCCAATCTCCAGATATTCAAAATCTTCTTGAACACTAAAGCTTCTTCAAACATTACTTGGATGATCTCTCATTTTAGAAAGATTATGAAAGATGATTTTACTAAGTGCATTATAGCTAAATATGTGGTAAGATCTCCTCTCGCCAGGTGTCTTATAGAGGTGTTGGGAATGTTGGCTTATAAATTGATACGATAAACATGGCCATATGACATGTGTCGACTCGTTCTCTTAAAGTAAGGTGTAAGGGTCTATGCCTTCGCATTTATAGCCGAATGCGCATCCCCGAAGGAAGATCAATGAAAGATACGCTCAGATGAAAATATAAATTTTGCTCACCGTAGCCTCATAGTGTCCACACATGACAGCTTTTGAGTGGTCCATGTCAGCTAGTCCAAAATGACTGTAAGCACCACTCACGACTCAACGACACTTGTATTTTGTTATTTACCAATGATTAAATATTGTTTTTATAGTGTGCACCTAACAAGTGAATGGGGCCGCTTGTTCCGAGGCTATCCCCGTGGCGGAGCTAACGTCTGGAGGGTAAGATGTGGCACGAACATAATAGGTTGGACAATAACTGCAAAGTAGGTGGCAATTTGAAATTCCAAATTTCAGTTTTGAACAAGAATAATTAAATAGAAAAAAAAAAATAGAACTGAACTTACAGTTCTTGCAGACTTGACAAATTCCCCAGCTCACGTGGGAGCAAACCAGAGAAGTTGTTTGAACTTATATCCCTGAAATTAATTAATGAATAAATTATTTCATCTGCAGCTTTTAGATGAACGGTTTAAATTAATTAATGCATAAATTATTTCAGGCCGCTGTGAATGAATTATCCCATGGGAGCTTTTAGATGAACGGTTTGGATCATCATGTGCTGAGGCAGAAGCCGCAAGCAGCCGGGGAGAGAGGAGCTATCTAATAAATTGGAAGAGTATGAGAGCAATGGGCATGCACCCAGCTACTCTACCACATGGCTCACAGATACCTCAATCCAAACCGTCCAAAGAGTGGGACCCACTGATGAAAGGCAAATCCCTAAAGAAGATTGATTAGACCATCCTAACCTTTGATCAATCGCCCATTCTAGTGTCTCAATCACGGATGAGCGATTATGAACTTCCGATCACTGATGGTGGTTTAATTTACAGCACAGATTCCACAGACTATAATTTAAGGTAGTCGTGTGGTCTATTATATCTATATTTATGTATGGATGAATGGAAAGAAATTCGGTAAACCCGAGAGGATGAAAATCTCGTCTTCCCACTTTCCGTGGCAGATGTGAGTGCACCATGACAAAAGATCACAGTGATCGGATGAATCCTAACCGTTGCTGTATAAGAGTTCTACGCAGTTGTCTTTAAAGTACACGTGATAAACATGCGGTCATCGGACCGTTGATCCTGTGGGCTACCATGTAGATAGGCTATAATCCCAAAGTTGAAGCGATTGGATAATGGTTCAACGTGACTACTAACCATTCCTTTTTTAGGCCACTTATCAGATGGCTAGGATGTCTTCACTACATCCTTACATGGTTAGGATCATCCGATCATTTTGAATTTTCGTTAATGGTCCATTCATGGAGTCTTACTAAGAATGAATGGTTCAGATCATGACACACTTCTATGTGAAAGATATCTTACAGGGAGATTAAGTTCCGAAGGTTTCCTAGCTCTTTTGGGATGCTCCCTGACATGGCATTAATACTGACAGAACTGGGATACATAGAATAAAAAAGCAAAAAATAAAAAATAAAATAAAATCAAAGCTAATGTTAGAGCCATAGTACATCGCACCACAAATCAGGTATGTTCAATTTACATGTTGCACACACATATATCTCAATCTGGGCGGTCTAAAGTGTGACCCGTCAGGTTATATTCAATTTTGACAGTGCAGATGAAGGTACATAGATGCCATGCGTAGGATGAATTTGGTTGAGAGTAGTATCCACATGTGATTGAGATTATCATTAATTCATCAACAAATACTTGGCTGATTGCGACAACTAAATGGTGTGGGCGTGGAATCCGGATCCTCTGTTGAAACCGATCAGAGAACCTCTGCTACCGCTGCTCTGATTGGTCCACCTCATCCTGATGGTGTCAGAGCAGCTCAGCCCTGACACAGTCTGGCTGATCTGGACCAATCGAAGAAGTGACGAGCAGAGTTTCTCTACTTGGTTTCAACAGAGGATCCGGACTCGTGGGCATGATCCTGATCGATAATGTGGGGCCCATGCTATAGTTTCATAGTATCTGAGAGTTGCTATGGGAAAAATACAACTGTCCAATCACATGAGAAAGGCGATTTTGGGCCCACTGTGGGATCCACAAAATGAAAGGACAGAGTAATACGTGGCGTATGGGCATTGGGTGGGGGGGGGGGTCAGGCTTGCTGACATGGCAGGTCTCTTCTTACTGCGTGCCCTTCACCAATTCAAATGTGACACGTACGTGCCACGTCAGGCCTGTCCTGAGCTCGGGACAGCTCGGGTAGTACTTAATCCGAGATCCCTCATCCCTGGCGCACTTGGCCAACCATGGTTTTGATCATCCGCAGGTGTATCTACGCAGGCGCTGCAAAAGCCATGGGCTCCACCATGATGTATGTGTTCTATCCCCACTGTCCATCCATTTTTGTCCTAAAATGAGCCCAAAAATGGATCCAAATCTCAGGTGGACTATACCAGAGGAACCGGTGGTGATTTAATACCTGCGATTAAAAACTTCCCAGGGCCCACTGTAATGTTTACTCTCCATCTAACCTGTTGATTAGGTCGCACAGACCTGGATTAATGGGCAACACAAAATCCAAAACTTTTGTGGCCCCAATAACTTTTTAATGCTGGCATCCAATCACCATTTTTTCCTATGATATGGTCCACCTGAGGTTTGGATCTGCTTCACTTTTGGGCTCATCCCTAAAAATGAGCGGAAAAATGAGCGAACAGCCTGCATAAAACACATACATTAAGGTGGGCCTGCGGACGTTTCTATCACAGACGGAAACCAACGTGGTACTACAGGAGAGGTCACTACCGAATCTGCGTCCTTGAAGTTGGTGGTGACTTAGAGAGTTAGAGTGGCTATTATGTGGAGCTATACAGACCATCCAAATTGTGGGGAAGCTGTAGATGGAGCATAAATCTAAAATACAACTGTTCAAGTAATCCTAACCGTCCAATTGAGAAAAATCAGATGGCTCGTATCATATTCTTCATGTATGTTTTTAGCATACGATGCATCCAACCATTCCACGTGGACTGTTAACGAGTGATAAATAACAGCAAGCGTCGATATAAATTTCAATTACTCACAGGAAGCGGATGTTCTTTGAATTGCCGATAGATGGTGGTAAGGGACCCGTTATGTAATTTTTTGACACATCCCTGCAATATATATAGAAAATACTTGGTGACGTGTGACACATGTACAAGACCAAAGCCGCTCGTTAGTTGCCCACCCCGTGAGCAGATCCATTGGATTTCTGGGCTAGTTTACGTAGTGGGGCCCATTTACGTAGGACTAGGAGGGCTATGGTTAATAAGTTTAGCCTGGGTTCACATGCAATAGATTGAGCCTGACGTAGGGTCAGGCCTAGCCCGAACAGCTCATAATCCGGGCGTAGCCAACCCAAGGCCCGGCCTGTTGATAGCCCTAGCCCGACCCCACCAGGTATGACGAACAATGAGCCCATTCCTACCCGGCCAAATTGCCGACCAGGCTCAGTCTTTTAAACACGTGCCGAGTCCCGACCTGACTTGCACTCTGGCCCATGGATAGATGAATCAGATGAGTTAAATGGGACTCAGTCCAACCCACCGAGTTCGATACCATGAGTCACCTCGAGAGGAGTCACGGTTGTCCGTTCCGGCACTTATTACATGGGGAGAGGATTAGGTGTTACCCGGGTAACGGCTTAGTGGGTGTTACCCTTACCGTGGGGCCCACTTTGATGATGTGTTGCATATCCATGCCATTCATCCGTTTCTACAGCCTATTGTATGGCATGTTCCCAAAAATTAAGCAGATCGAATTTACAGGTGGATCACACCACAGCAAACAGTGTTGATTGAGTGCCTCGCCATTAAAAATTCCAAAGTGCCCATAGTAAGGTTTCAGTAATGTTTATTTGCCACCCAACCTGTGGATAATGTCAAGAAGACCTGGAGGAAGGGAAAAAAATACAAAGATCGGCTTGATCTAAAACTTTTTTGGCCCACAAAAAGTCTTTAATGTTCATTCATCACTGCTTCTAGTGCTATGGCTCACCTGAGATTTGGATATTCTTGATTATTGGAATGGAGACGTAAAATGTGATGAGAAAAAGGATGGACGGTGTGGATATACAACAAATATGTTAAGGTGGGCTCCACACAGTTAGCTAATCCGGGTAATAGCTAATCCGTTCCCTATTTCATGCCTCGTTACCACTTACAATGTGACCATCCATACTCAGCCACTAAAAATGTTTATATGTGGCGTGCATTAATTTAAAGTAAACCGTCCAAAACACGGGATTCAGTTCAGACTCACTATATTCTATGGCATATCAAGTTAAATGAGGTCTGCTTCGGTTTTTTTTTTTTTTTTTTTTTTTGGTTAGTACACACACCCCCTTGTTAGTACACCCACCCACCCCTGTTTTTTTTTTAAGCGAAAATTCATTAATCACGGAACAGGGGAACAACATGTAGGGCTGGCCCAACTAAACTTGGGGCCCCCCTAAAACTAACAACAGCTATACACAGATTCCCTACATTTGCACATTCAGGCAAAACCGGGGGCTGAAAAATTATAAGTCTCAGCCCGCCAATCATATGAGAAGGCTGCAATGCTTAGCCCGCCCGAAAATTTTCCCTGATATAGCCCAGGCCCACCCACCCCTATTAGTCACACTGCAATGTGAGCCACCCCGGCCCACTTTGGGAATCCATACCGTGACCTCCTTGTTGAAACGAGGCTATCTTCACTCAGTCTGCCACTTGTGCACTTGCTAAGTGACTCGTATGGTAGGTCTCACTTGGGTCTCATGCCTCGGTGGTATTCTCACAAGACTTTCAACACCACGTGATAGGTTCAAGTATCCATTGGGGTGAAATTTTACTGCGGTGTGAGTGCATGCGTGTGTGTGTGTGTGTGTGGAGTGTGGGGGTGTGTGTGCATGTGTAAAAAAAAATGGCAGGTCTCACTTGCACCTAAAAAAACAGTTGTCCACATTTGGCGTACATATGTGGCCTCTATATGTGGCCTCTTAGATGAGCGATCATTGAAACGTGACGGGAATAACCACGTGGATCTTGGGAGATCTTTTTACCCAATCACATGCATACCAAATGTGAAGATAGCAAGTATAATCAATTCAGAACTCGTAAAGTATTAGCTTACAGATTCGTAAGATTCAAAGTCCAAGTGAAATCAGGCATGTTTCCTGTCAACCGGTTATTAGACGCCGACCTGAAATCCAATCAGATTTTCCACCGTAATTAAATACAGATATTAATAAATTAAGGGAACAGAAATGATAAACATGGCACACAAGTAACCAAAATTGAACCATTTGAAATCATGGGGCCCACAGTAGATGCGTCACAACACCAAATTCAGATCAATCTAATGGACCTTGTTGTTGTCGATATTTCAACAACTAACGAGGTGAGGTTGGATATCTCCCTCTGAAACCTGCAAGGACAAACAACGGCTAAAGGAGGGGCCGGGGACCGGCCGTTAGTCCTCTGATGCTTAAGTCAATCCAAGCTTCTGTAAAAAGAAATGATCCCTTCCGTGAGTTCGAGATTTTCGTACCTCCATAATGAAGAGGAGATATCCTTTTTATAGACTTAAGTTCTGGAGTTATACTCCTATAAGGAAACGTAATTCCCGTGGAGGAAATCTTGAATTTGCGAGATCTTCGGGCAGTCCCGTAGTTGCTGGAGACATTTACGCATCAGTTGATGATTATCCGAACCCTTCTCCCATTATCTCGGCGTAAGCCTAAGATCATAAGATCGTCATAAAAAGACCTAGCTCGTTGTATGGCCAAGGTCGGTCTTTTGAAGGTATCTGGAAGTTAGTCTCCACATCAGATCAGATGATACCGACATGTCTTCAAGTCGGTCTGCAGTTGATCAGGTCAGGTCGGGCCTTACCTGAGGTTAGCTCGTATTTTACCTATAACAGAAGCCCCCCTACTCTCGAGTTTTAGCTCGTTTGCCTCGGGAGTAACTTACTGAAGAAGATAAGCTGACCTGATCAATTTTAGTTCTTAGCAGCTATATCGCCGCCATTTAAATGGGCGAGAAAGCGGCATTTAATGCATCGTTTGAAATATCGAGGTGCCATCATTCGCTTGTACGGCGTAGTAGCGCTCGCAGAGTACTACTGAACGGGGAGTTGCCACATGTTGGCGTGATGCAATACTTTTTGTACGATCTAGTCGGGAATCGCCACGTGAAGCCTCTGCATTAAATGCGAAAGGGTCCCTTGAGTATAAAACTTGGGACTTAGCAAAAATCAGAAATTTTCTTCCCTTCGACTCTCGGACTCTCATTTCCTCTGGTTTTTCGGATTTCTTCTTCTTCCTTTTCTAATCTTTCTTCTCAGGCCGGTGTACCAGTACTTGTGGTACGATTTTTCTACCCTTAGAAGATCTTGTTTTCTTCATAGCATCTTTTATTTTATCATGTCCGAAACTTCGTGCTCTAACGTGATTCCCAAGGTGGGGTTGAAGATTCTGAGTCGGACCTGCCTTCAATGGAACCCTAGGAGATGGACCCTAGGGAATCCCATTCCAAGACAGCTGATCCTGTGAATGACGAAGAACCTGAATTTCCTGAGTTGACAGCTGGAAGTGCGACGGCTTATAAGAATTCTTTTGAGCTAGACAGCGTAGTCTCGCAGATTACCCAGGAAGAACTGGATGCTGCGAGGAAAACATTCGAAATTTCAGATTCCATAGGATTTAGGATTCTTGATCGAGCTGATTAGCCGAGCCGACCTCGTCAGGGGGAGACAGTTATCTCTCTGATGCACTTAGAGGCTGGGCTGAGGTTGCCTCTGCATCATTTCGCACGCGAGGTCCTTAGCATCTTAGGTCTTTCCCCGAGCCAGCTGCAACCTAATGGCTGGAAGTGTATGGTGGGATGGTACATCTTGTGGCAAAGGGTAGGGAATAAAGAACTGACCTCGAATGACCTTTTTTCAATGTATTGTCTCAAGTCTCTGGGAGGTTAGGGACTTTATTACTTCTCTTCTCACCCGGGTCAAGGTGGCTTGGTGGCGACCGGTATGCCGTCTTCCACCAGAACCTGGAAAAGGAAGTGGTTCTTTGTGTCGGGGAATTGAGAGGCTTCATCGGACGAGCTTCATCCTTTGAAGTACAGAGTTCGAGCTGATTTTGCTCTACCAGGTCGAGCTGCATCCAGACCTACTTGAGCCTCTGGCATTTTGGTCTTCGTCCTTAGTTTTATGTCTCCTGAAGCACATTCCTTCATGTGTACAGCTTCTGAGACCAATCGGGTGGCCCTTTCTGCTGCGCAGGACAGGAAAATCTGAGCTACTCGAGCATGCTCTGTTGAAGAGAGGGATTTTCATAATTTGATAACCGTCAATTCTGTTCGCGAATCAGGTCAGCTCGGTTGAGAGGTAATAATTCGTTGTTTCATGTGTGTGTGTGTATTTGTGTGTGGGTGTGTGTGTGTGTGTGTCTATATATATATATATATATATATATATATATATATATATATATATATATATATATATATGCATCCGACTATCTGACACATTTTTCTGGATTTTGGGCAGGCATGGCTCCCAAGGCAGTCTCAAAGACCCCCAAGATTCCTGCTCGAGTCCTTGATCGCGGGCAGAGCTCTGCTGAACCCCCGAGGAAGAGGGTGGCCACAGAGGCTCAGAGGCAATAACGGTTGCCCCAGTCCTTCGTATAGGGGTCTGGGCAGCCTTTGGGCTCGAGCTCTTCCCTAGTGACGGTTGAGCCTTTGGCCACGAGGCCTCCAGCTACTGAGGTTCCGGTTGTTGATGTTCCGAACACCTCTGATTCTAGGGTCGAGCCATCTACAAACCGACCTGTGACCCGTGCCAACTCGTCTGACACTCCCACCCAGTCCACTGAAGCAAGGTCTGCTTGACCTTCTGCCGGTGCTGGTCCGTCATGTCCACCCCAATATCCTCGAACCTCTCCTGCTGCTCCTGCTTGAGGTGCCGAGCCACGAGAAGACCAGGTCGACATGCCTCTGATCACGGAGCAGTTTGCGACCTGGATCGATGGCGTTGACATGTACATGCTCGTCAATAGCAGCATCTCGCAGGATCTGAATTTATTGGCTATGTCAGATCCTGATAAGATAGTGGAGTTGCAATAGAGAGCAACCTCAGGGTATGCTACCTCTTGCTACCTTCTCTTTTTCCTTTTTGCGTTCTCACGATCATTTTACTAACCATTGTTACATCTCTTTGAAGGACTCGGCCTTGCTGATAATGATTCGTCAGAAATTGGCTAAGCAGACCCACTAGATGCAGAAGGCTCTGGTCGTGGCGTCTTCATGGAAGACAAAGACTGAAGCTATGAAGGCCGAGTTAAAGAAGAGCCTATTCAAGCTGAAGGCGGCTCAGTCTGAATTGAAGACCGCCCAATCCGAGCTAAAGGTGGCACAATCTGAGCTGGAGGTGTCCCAAGCGCAGGCCTAGTCTCTTGAAGAGGCCCTGAAAGAGTCTTCGACCAAGGCTCAGTCAGACGAGAATAAGTCCGAATTGCTCGAGGCTGCTCTTAAGACAGCTGAGGAGGAGAAGGCGAACTTGGCTAGACTTCTAAAGGAGGTCCAGCTAAAGTCTTTGACCGAGATTAAGGGTCTGAAGGCTGAGCTGGAGAAGCTGAATGCTGTTTCTGAAGAGTTGTACAACCACGACTTCCAGGATTGCAGACGGCTCATCCTCAAGCACTTCCCGGACCTCGACCTCACTCCTGTTGATGATGATGAGAATGAAGATGAGGTCATTGAGGAGGGACCTGCTAAAGGGGTTGCTCCAACTGATGCTCAGGTTGGGGATGCTGAAGCCAACCCGTCGGAGGTCGCGAAAGACTGAAAGAACATACGTTCTCTTTTTTTATTTTTTGTACAATCATACATTTCTTTTTTATACGCCCTTCTGAGGCAAAATTGTTTTCTACCCTTCTGAGGCTATTCATCCCCATCACTTGTGCATTAATAAATGCGTTTTGTAATTGTTATCGTATTTATTTCATTTCTTACTTAATAGAAATTTATCTAAGTACTTTGAATGAATGGGTCACGTAGCTCTTAGGGTAGCTCGCAACTGGGTCGACTAAGTTATTATGCTCTTTCGTTTTACGATCTTGAGCTCGTGTCAAGCTCCTGACCATTTGGGGTCATGCTTGCTTTATGTAGCATGGTAAATCTGACTTTACGCCCTAGTGATCGAGCTTAAAATTCCTTAGCTAATACTTAGTCTTCATATAGCGTAGCAAATCTGACCTCACGATCTTATGATCGAACTTAGATTGCTTTTGCTAAAGACATTATGTACGTCAAACTTAGTTCGTAGACATGTTTGACATAAAAAATAAAGATCTTCGAGAAAGGTTCTATCTTTATTGGAATAAGGGTTTAGGGTTTGATGTATAAACTTTACACCATTTGAGGATTCGACCTGTTTACGGGTAATCAACTTTGAGGTGATCAGCATTCCATGGGTGAGGGAGAGGTCGGCCTTCCATATCCTCGAGCCAATAAGTGCCGAGATGAAGTAAGCCGAGTACTTTGTATGACCCTTCCCAATTGGTGCCGAATGCACCAGCTTTTTCTTTGACATCTTTCCTGACTTTTCGGAGGACGAAATTACCCACTTGGAACCGTCGTTTCTTTACCCGTGAGTTGTAGTATCACTGAACCCTATGCTGATATGCTGCTATTCAAACTTGGGAAGTTTCCCTCGCTTCGTCGAGCAGGTAGAGATTTATTCGTAGTTGATCTTCATTTTAGTCGGGTTAATGACGACACGTTCGGTTCGTGGGCAATCCGACCTCCACTGGAATCACGGCCTTGGCTCCAAAAGCTAAGGAGAAATGTGTTTCTCCAATAGTGGACCGAGCTGTGGTTATGTAGGCCCAGAGTAACTTGGGGAGTTCTTTCGCCCATGCCCCTTTCCTTTCTCCGAGCTTTGTCTTGAGATGGTTTTTTATGATTTTATTGATGTCTTCGACCTGGCCATTGTCTTGCGGATGATGAGGAGAGGAGTACACATTTTTATGCCCAGGTTGCTGAAGAATTTATGGAATCTCGCATTGTCAAACCGTCGCCCATTGTCGGTTACTATGGTATTAGGAATCCCGAATCAGCATACGATCGACTTCCAGATGAAATCCATCATTTTCCTATCTGTAATAGTAGTTAGTGACTTTGCCTCGGCCCACTTTGTGAAATAGTCGACGGCGACGATTGCATATTTCACTTGTCCTTTGCCTGTCGAGAGATGACCAATGAGATATCGACACCCCACTGAGCAAATGGCTATGGTCCGGGCATGAGAGTGAGCTCTTCAGGTGGTAGTGGGGAACTGGGGTGAATCGCTGGCACTTGTCTTTTGTTTTAACAATATCTCGGGCATCTTGCTAGATAGTGGGCCAGTAGTATCCTTGTCAAATCACTTTTTGGACAAGTGCTCTACTCCCAGAATGATTACAACAACTGTCAAAATGAATTTCTCGTAGCACGTAATCGGCTTCTTCGGGTCCTCAACAACATAGGCATGGTAGAGATAATCTTTTTTTGTAAAGGACTTCATCGATCAACGTGTAATGAGCCGATCTGTAGTGGATCTTTTGCGCTTCTCTTTTATTTTCAGGCAATTCGCCTGATTGTAAAAATCGGATGATGAGATCCATCCAGCACTGATTTGTCGACACTGGACATACATTGATTGCCTCCTCCTGAGATATGCTTCAATGGGGGAGGAATTTGATGGGTATCATCCTGTTGAGCTTGTCGTCCATCGATGATGCTAATTTTTTCAATGAGTCTGCATAAGTATTTTGAGTTCTTGGGACCTGAACGATCTCGTAGTGATCGAAGCGGGATAGTAATTCTTGAGCTTTTGCTAGATATGCACACATTTTGTTTCCTTTCGCTTGATACTTTGCAGTTACCCGCCTGACCACTAATTGCGAATCATTGTGCACTTTCAATTCTCGGACTCCTATGTCTTAAGCAAGGAGAAGGCCAACTAGGAGGGCTTTGTATTCGACTTCATTATTAGAGGCTTAGAAGCCGAACCGAAGAGCATATTGGACTTTCACCCTGTCTGGTGAAGTTAAAATGAGACTGGCTCCACAGTCTTGTGAATTGGATGACTCGTCAACATGTAATGACCATGCAGATGCTGCAAGATCATTTTCTGAAGAGCTTTCCAACCGTTTTTCTTCGGGAGGTAGGCTCAGTTCATGATCGCACTGACTGTCTACGAGGCTTGTCAATTCAACAATGAAGTCGACGACTGCCTGACCTTTGATCACAACTCGAGGTCGGTATCGTATGTCAAATTCGCCCAGCTCGATGGTCCACCTTATAAGACGACCTAAAAGCTCTGATTTCTGTAACACTTGGCGCAGCGGTTGATCAGTTAACACTGCTATGGGGTGCGCTTGAAAATAAGGTCGTCTCCACCTTGCTGATGTGACTAGAGCCAAAATGAAATTTTCAACTCACGATTACCGAGTCTCTACATCAAGAAGAGCTTTATTGACATAGTAAACTGGCCTCCGTGTCCCCTGATCATCGCGGATTAAGGCTGAGTTGACTGCCATTGGGGAGATTGTTAGGTACAAGAGTAGTTCTTCACCTGGCGGTGGTTTAGACAGCAAAGGAGGAGATCTGAGGTAGGCCTTGAGCTCGAGAAAAGCCTGCTCGCATTCTGGTGTCTAGGTCATTTCTTTGCACTTACAAAGCTGTTTAAAGAATGGGAGACATCGATCCATAACTTTAAAAATGAACCGATTAAGGGCTGCCACCCGACTAGTTAGGCGCTGAACTTCTTTCACTGAGGTGGGAGAGCTGTTGAACTTCCAATTTATACATTGCATGGCCCATTACATCACATTATATGCATTGTTTTCATAATTAAAAGGCCCATCTAATGCATGTTTTGTGATTGTAGGCATAAGAGGGGACTTCACCCAATTGGAGACTAAAAAGAGCCATTTGAAGCCATTAGATGAGGGTTGAAGAAGGACCAAAGAAAGAAGAAAGCAAGGAGAAAAGAAAATAGAAGAAAGAAAGGAAGAAAAAGAAGAAGAATGGAAGCCTGGCTGGTCGTGACCAGTCGGCCAAAGCAGTCCGACCGGTCAAGACCGGTCGGCCACCCCACTGGAGGATGCTAGACAATGGACCAGGAGGGTCCGACAGGTAGGCCAGTAAGTCGGACGCCCACCTGTACTCCCTGGACTCAAAACAAAGAGGTCTGACCGGTCAAGACCGGTCGGCCAGCCCAGTCCGACCGGTCGGCCACATACAAAAATAGGCAGTTTCTATTTCTGGCTCCGAAAATTGCTGCGCACTGCGTAACCTTACGCGGTTTCTAGAAGATTCTGACGCAACCCAGCGTTCTCACTATAAAAGGACACTTAAGGGTTCTTCCTAGAATATCATAGAAATTAAGGGACGTCGTGCGAGAGGAAGGAAGCCGTCGTGGATCATCTACAACCCTCCAAACTCCGGTTTTTCTATGTTTTCTAGTTCTTTCATGAGTTTTAGTTGTAGTATGACAATGCTCGGCTAGAATATCTCAGCTAAGGCTGAGAGGTAAAGCTTGTAGCCAATTTCATGTTTGATTTAGTTTAATTTAAGTAATTCTACTTCAAGTTTGGATTTTTACCTATTCTAGTTCTTAAAGTTGATAGTTTTAGATATTTTATGAGAGTTCATGTGCTCCGGACATGGATTCCTTGCAATTCTCTGAGATTATCACATTGTGCTTGTTTAGATTTGAATTATAGTAATCCTTGAGTAGGCTATAGTCCATAGGCATGGTTGTTACTCCGAAGGCTTTGATTTCGAATTCTACATTGTTGAATGAGACTAGAACTTGGAAGTTCAACTTGAGTGGGATTGAATGTGTTTAATGCTTTATTTTCCAACTAGATGAGAGATAGGACTTCAAATCTAGTTGTGTATCTTGCTTGGATTGATTGGATTGACATGGGATTGCTACAAGTGGATCCTTGAATGCCTTAGTGTCTTTAAATTACTGTTTTTCATTAAGTTTCAGTTTTACCTTAATTGCTCAATTGAATCTTTTATTCATTGCAAACTGAGTTGCTGGAATAGTTTGGGATTTGTTTCTAATTCCCTGTGGATCGACCTCGGTCTTACCGAGTTTTATTACTACATCGCAGCCTTACACTTGAGGCGAGCGAACAAGTTTTTGGCGCCGCTGCCGGGGAGTTTAGATAACGGTTTTCAAATTGTTTTAGTGGCTGTAGAAGTAGAATTAGATAGGGTTTTCTGATTTCTTAGAACTAATCAAAATTGTTTGTTTTGTAGGATTCCTTCTCTAGTTCGAGCACATCGGGTAATATCCTTCCAACTTAGCCTTTTTGTAGTTTTTTTCGATTTTTTTTTAGATTTTAGGACTAGTTTAGTTTTTAGTTGAGTGGTTTATGTCCCGTTGGGAACGTGACCACTCTAATTGTCTCCAATCTGAAGGTGGCTTAGTTGGACCATTGTCAGTCTGTAGACGAGTCTGGAATTACCAAGAACGTTGTGAAAGTTTGGGGAGTATGGATCAAACACCTTTAAGGAATCCTCCCCCTCCTACTCCAACTACAAATGCAAATCAAGAGGGAGTAGGGGAGAATGAGGTACATAACGTTCCTCCAATGAGATCACTACGGGACTACCTACAACCAGCCCGTGCAACTACACCCTCTTGCATGGTTCTACCACCAAACGGGGGAAAGATTGACATCAAGCCGGGTGTGATTCAACTCATACCGAAGTTCCATGGGCTAGATTCTGACAGCCCATATCTACACTTGAAAGAATTCGAAGAAGTGGTGGCTACCTTGCAATACACCAATGTTTCTGAAGATACCATTAAACTTAAACTCTTTTCCTTTTCATTGAAAGAAAGAGCCAAAAATTGGCTTCACTCTCTTAGACTACATTCGATTGGGTCATAGAATGAGATGACCCGAGAATTCTTGAAAAAGTTCTTCCCGGCTCATAAAACGAACACCCTTCGAAGAGTCATTATGAATTTTTCGGCTAAAGAGGGTAAATCTTTCTTCCAATGTTGGGAGAGATTTAAGGACCTCCTGCTTGCTTGCCCACATCATGGCTACGAGAGTTGGCGAATTATAAACTTCTTCAACGATGGATTAAGTTCCAATATGCGCCAATTCATAGAGATGATATGTAACGGTGAGTTCATAAGCAAAAATCCAGATGAAGCTTGGAGTTATTTGGATATGTTGGTTGAGAATGCCCAATCTTGGGATACCTTGGATAAGCCCAATAACCCCAAGCCTACTCAAGAGAAAGAGAAAGGAGGGATCTATATCCTCAAGGAGGAAGACGGCGTGAATGCAAGGATAGCCAACCTCACAAGGAAGATCGAGGCCATGGAACTTAGTAAGAGTGGAGTTTCAAAGTCCAATGAAGCTATTGAGACCATATGTGGGATTTGTCTCACCAATTTACACGCTATGCAAGATTGTCCTACAATTCTTGCATTTCAAGATGTGTTACATGAACACGCAAATGCCACATATGGGTATCAACGGCCTTTCAATGGACCGGTGGGTAATACGTATAATACTAGTTAGAAGAACCACCCAAATTTCAGTTGGAAGAACGCTCCCACGGGCAATCCTACCAACTCTCAAGGAGGGCCACCCATGCAAAATATGGCTCCACCTCAATTCTCAATGGAGGATACCTTGAAAGCGTTTATACAAGGGCAAACGCAAATTAACCAAATAAATCAACAAATGTTTCAAGAGCTTAAAGTCTCGGTTGATGAGATTAAGGGACGCTTGAATGCCAGGGAAGGGACCTTTCCAGCCCACCCTCAGCCCAATCCAAAATAAGTACATGAAGTAAGCATTCCTGATCCATTCAACCAACATATGGAGCAAGCCAAATCCTTCACCACTCTTAGAAGTGGTAAACAAATCGACAAATCTATTCCGATGAAAGCCAACAAGCCTAATGATCCGGTAAATTCTGAGGATGAGGACGGATCTAATTTAGCCCCACAAGAAACGGAACATGTTTACAAGCCCGTAGCACCATTCCCTTCGAGATTGGTTGCTCCAAAATCTCTCCCAAACTCTCATGATATTCTAGAGATTTTTAGACAGGTCAAGATAAACATTCCCTTGCTTGATGCCATTAAACAAATTCCCTCATATGGCAAGTTTCTAAAGGACCTATGCACAACTAAACACAAATACAATGTGCAGCAAAAGGCCTTCTTAAATGAGCAAGTGAGTGCCATTCTCACTCAAAAGACCCCCCCCCCCCCCCAAAAAAAAAAAAAATTCAAAGATCTCGGTAGTCCTACAATCTCATGTATCATTGGAGACTACCGGATTGAGCGTGCATTGTTAGATTTGGGGGCAAGCGTAAATTTGATCCCATACTCGGTATATGAGCAATTGGGTCTTGGTGAATTAAAACCCACCAAAACCACATTGCAACTCGCTGATAGATCCATCCGTGTACCGAGGGGGATAGTTGAGGATGTTCTAGTCCAAGTTGACAAATTCTACTACCCGGTAGATTTTATCGTCTTGGACACACAACCGGTTTTAGATGCTAGCACTCAAATACCGATGATCTTAGGCTACCCATTCCTTGCTACATCAAACACAATCATCAATTGCCAGAATGGGGTGATGCAATTATCCTTTGGGAACATGACATTGGAGGTGAATGTGTTCCACTTAGGCAAAAGGCATAGGGATGATGATGATGTCCACGGGGTTGATATGATTGATTCAATTGTGGAAGAAGAGTTCGCTTTAAGGCAGAATTTTGATCCTTTAGATGTTGTTAGCTTTGATCCCTTTGAGGATTGGGACGACAATGATATCCCCCATGAGGTAAACATGATAGAATTTATGGAAGATGGGGGGTTTTTCCAACATGATCTACCTTCAAGCTTGGGGACATGTTTGACACATTCTAAGGATAAATCTAATTCTAATTTTAATAAGACCTTGGAAGTGTCAATTTCTAAAAATTTATTTGACAAGTCGCCAATTTCTGATTTATACAAATTTGTTATGCAGGATTTGGAAGAATTGGTGCTGGACTTGCCTATAGAGAGGATAATTTCTGAAAGTGTAGAGGTTGAGGACCCACTCCAACCTACACAAAATTCTGAGAAGGAGGAAGACGTAAAGGGTCCAAATCTAAAAACTTCCTCTCCTGAGGTCTCCTACACACTCGAGGGGTGTTTAGCGTATTTCGATGATTGGGATGATCCCATGATTCAGGACATAGTAAATGCTTTGAGAGAGAGACCTCATGCACCTAAAAAGCTTCCTTCCACAGAGTGCAAATTGAAGAATCAACTATGGAAGCACAAGCGACGAATGATTATGTGGAGACCATCCCAATGGTTGAGGATGAAGCGATTGAAGTCTCCACATCTCTTTGGTTTGTTCAAACCGAAGAACACTTCTGGGATGACCCATATTTGACATACTTAAATGATTTTTGCCCAGACAAGAAGGAAAGGAGATCCATATCCAATGATTTCCAACCAATGCAATTCTCCTTTCCTAGTACATGTGACAATTTTCTTGAGGAACCCGCTGAAAATTTTCAGCTGGATTTTCAATGGGTTAGAATGATCGATGTCACCAATGTACTTTCCAAAGCAGGATGGTGGATAGTTCTTCTGAATAATTTGTTACACCACTTGATGATCTTGCTCAACTTTGTCCTTTTAGATGTTTTACTGATAATCGATCTCCTAGTCTGAGGACGATCCTCTTTTTAAAAGGATGGGTTAGGTATCTTTATTGATTTTCATAGATTAGATTTAGTTAAGTTTTACTGTGTCAGTAGGTTTTAGTTGTTGGAGTTGCAGACTTCCATGATCGACTCCCTCAGGTATTAGTGTTCTCACTCTCTTATATTTCACCATTGCTCTCATGTTCATACTCATTACATATCTTTTTACATTGAGGACAATGCAAGATGGTTGGGGGGTGAGATGAGATTCCTCATCTAGAAGTTTGCAACACTTCGAGCATCATATGTACAAATGTTTTTCAGATTTTTCAAAAATTTCAAAACTCCTTTAGAAAACCTTATTTCTATGCATTCAAGATGATACGAGTATAAGAGGAGGAGATACGAAGTGTGTGAGGTTGTAAGTCTTGAACTTCTCCTAACATAATGGTTTTATATGTTAGTTCCCCTATTATTGTGATTGATAGAAAATTTGAACACTTTTACACATAATTCACATTACACGATTTTCATGGGTCGAAAGGATTATGTGATTTGTGGATTAGCTAGACTTTGATTTAAAGGTGTTGAGAAACCAAGCCGGGGTACTTTGTCCATCCTTGTCCATGGGAAAATAACGAAAGATATGGATTTCTAAAAATCCTATTTAATCTAAAAGAAAAAGGAAAAGGAAGGATGAAATTGGAAATGATGGAAAAATGGTGGAAAATTCCGAAAAGGGCTACCTATTACCAACCATGGGATGGTCTACCCGTAACCAAAGCAGGAAATGGGATGTAGTGTGAAAGCCATTGGAAGGACGGTAAGACAAATTCCTGTCATAGGCTTATTGTTGCTCTGTACACCTTGAGATTTATAGTTTAGTTAATCTATGAAGAAGATAATCCCAGAAACTCATGAGATGAACTTTCACTATGCACACTAGGTTGAATTCGTTCGAATCCTTCTATTTTATCAAATCAATTAGCAGGAATTTCTTATGGACACTTATCATGTTTTGAGAGTTTGAGGTTTCAACATCTATCGCCTAATTTCTTCGAATTTTGTACTTGTATGTCTTGGGATGGATAGAAAAATAGTTTCTGAAGGAGCGTTGGTTTTGGAGGTTTGAACTTATTCACACATGTTTTGCTCGGGACTAGCAAAAAGCTAGTTGGGGGGGGTATTGAACCTCCAATTTATACATTGCATGGCCATTACATCACATTATATGAATTGTTTTCATGATTAAAAGGCCCATCTAATGCATGTTTTGTGATTGTAGGCATAAGAGGGGACTTCACCCAATTAGAGACTAAAAAGAGCCATTTGAAGCCATTAGATGAGGGTTGATGATGTAGAACAGGTCGCTGATTATTTCATGGCCCAGATGGAGCAAAAGAAGACCGGTCGGGGTCGAAAGTGATCCGGACCGTCAGGACCGTAAATCGGTCGTATCTCACAATCCGGAATGAGTTACGGGACGTATAATATATCAATTTGGGGTAGCTCGAGCTACTTTAGCCAACCAACCCCGCTAAGCCGGGTTGCCCAAGACGGAATCGCGAGAATCAACCGTATCGACGGTCATTAGGCTAGTTTATTTTCAGTTTTACTATTTATAGTAAGTTTTAATTCGATCATAACTTTACATCCGTAGGGTTTTAGAGTTAGTGCCCAACATGAAAAGGGCTTAGAATATTTAGTAGAACAACGTGGTTGAGGCCGTTTGAAAACTTTCTATTTTTGGCCGAAAACCAAGAGTTCTAGTAGGATTGAACGACTTTTATAAATAGTAAGTTTACTATTTATAGTAAGTTGCATTTTCTAGGAGTTTAAGTTGGAGTTGGATTCTAATACTTTACCTAGGGTTTAGTTTCCTATTTATATGCATTGTAATTTCGTTATTATTGATTAAATCTTCAATAAACAATTATTTGGAATTAAATTCCTTTTTTTTTATCTTTTCGTTCTTCTCGTGGATTCGAGAAACTATCGGTTAGGGAGACGGTGATCGACCTACCACGTCCTCCCTACGTCATTGGTATCAAAGAGAGGTTTCTTCCTCAGGACGATGACCTCTAATGAAGGGATGGATCCTCATCCTAAGGACGGTGCTCCAAGGGACTATCTAACGGCGACAGCTTTCGAAGCAGCGCAACGGGAGAACCGGTTGATCCTGCAAGGTATACAGGCGACCCTCGACCAGATTGCAGCATCGCTAGCTCCGCTTCGAGCCTAAGGCGACCAACAACCACCAACCGTTGCTATACGGGACAATCATGTTGTCCGTAGAGCACCCCAGGTGGATAATCGTAGGGCTACACCAGACGAATCAGAACCAAGCGATGACGAGGTCGAAGACATTTTGGTACGACGACTTGCGCTAGGGAATGAGCGTGTGGAATGAGCAGAACGAGACTATCGGGGTAAAGCTGATCTTCTCATCTTTAATGGCCTACTTCGAATAGAGGAGTTCCTCGACTGGCTGGCAGAGGTCGAGCGATACTTCGACTATATGGAAGTGCCGGACGACAAGAAGGTAAAACTAATTGCTTATAAATTTAAATCAGGTGCTTCAGCATGGTGGGAAAACCTACAGGTTTCCCACACCCGTCAGAATAAGACACCCATCCGAACCTGGCCTCGGATGAGACAGCTTCTGAGAGCTCGATTCCTCCCTAGCGACTATGAACAAATTTTGTTCCAACAATATCAAAATTGTCGTCAGGGAAATCGAACCGTTTCCGAATATCTTGAAGAATTCCAACGATTGGCTACACGGAATAACTTATCGGAATCAGAGGCACAACAAGTATCACGATTCATTGGTGGGTTACGATTTGCAATCCAGGATCGAGTCCAGATGCATCCAGTCTGGACGTTGAGTGAGGCCAACCAATTGGCCACTTGAACAGAAACACAGTTGTCACGGCCCCCTGCTCGACCCTATCCTGCAACACGAAATCCCAACACCGGACCCACTCAAGATACAACGTTGGCCAAAGGCAAGGAGCCTATAGGAGGGCGCCCTCAACCTCCTACGGTCACGAACCGGGACTGGGGAAGCGGTTCCTCAAGACCTCAACGTACAGCTCCCACTACAGCGGGTTCCAGCAGGATCCCCAACCCATATGGTCGGCCAAGACCAGACCATTGTCTCCGTTGTGGCCAACCAGGTCACTGGTCGAACGCTTGCCCTCAACGCCCTGCAGCACACTTAACTACGAATGAAGGCGGCGTGGAAGGCGAGTCAACAGAAGACAACCCTGAATTGGAACAGGCCGAAGAGGGGGACACAGAAGATGTCGATTGGCTGACTGAAGATCATGGGGAATCGCTAGTAGTAAGACGACTACTTTACGCTTCCAGGAAGGAAGTACACTCACAGCGACATAATATTTTTCGCACAAAGTGCACCGTGCAGGGCAAAATCTGTGACGTGATTATAGACAGTGGGAGTAGCGAAAATATTATCTCGAGAATTATGGTGGATAAGTTACATCTGCCTATGACGAAGCACCCTACCCCTTACTCTATCGGTTGGATCAAGAAGGTGAACGAAACCAAAGTAACTCATCAATGCATTATCTCATTTTCCATTGGTAAAAGCTATAAGGACGAGGTCCTCTGTGATGTGGTTGACATGGAAGCCTGCCACATGTTACTTGGGCGGCCATGGCAATCGGATCGAGATGTGACCCACAGTGGACGGGAAAACATATACATGTTCACCAAAGATGGTCGAAAAATTATTTTGGCCCCTATGACACCAGACAAACACCCTGAAGCTTCTAAAGTGGAGGGGAACTCTCTCCTTACCATTCGCTAGTTTGTTAAGGAATCAAAGGAAACGGGCGAGATTTATGCCGTTATGGTAAAAGGCGAGGAGCCAGGATCCTCTAATATTCCTTAACGCCTTAAACCACTGCTAGAAGAATTTCAAAGTACTTGGCCTGGAGAGTTACCTGATGAGTTGCCTCCCATGCGAGACATACAACATCACATCGACCTTATCCCAGGGTCCAGTCTACCCAACCGACCGCACTATCGAATGAGTCCAAAAGAGTGTGAAATTCTATAGGGACAGGTGGAGGAACTGATCCGTAAGGGTCTTATTAAAGAGAGCATGAGCCCGTGTGCCGTTCTGGCACTCCTTACCCCAAAGAAGGACGGAACATGGCGTATGTGCATCGATAGCCGCGCGATCAATAAAATAACAGTTAAATATCGATTTCCAATACCGCGGTTGGATGACATGCTGGACATGCTCGAGGGCTCCAAGGTGTTCTCGAAACTGGACTTACGGAGTGGATACCATCAAATCCGTATTAGGCCAGGTGACGAGTGGAAAACGGCCTTCAAGACCAAGGAAGGGCTATATGAGTGGCTGGTTATGCCCTTCGGTTTGACCAACGCACCAAGCACCTTCATGCGTTTAATGAACCAAGTGTTGAAGCCGTTCATTGGCCGTTTCGTTGTCGTTTACTTTGACGACATTCTAATATACAGTCAGGATGAAGTGGAGCACATGACCCACATCAGAAAAGTGCTACAAGTGTTGGCCGACAATAAGCTATACTTAAATCTGAAAAAGTGTAGCTTCTTAAGTGATCAATTATTGTTTATGGGGTTCATTGTGTCGTCCAGGGGTATCCAAGTGGACGAAGAAAAAGTTCGAGCTATTCGGGATTGGCCGACTCCGACGAACATTCATGAGGTACGAAGTTTTCATGGGTTGGCGACCTTCTATGGTCGATTTGTGCGGAACTTCAGCAGTATCGTCGCGCCGATTACCGACTGTATGAAGAAGGGTCCGTTTCAATGGACCGAAGGGGCTGAGAAGAGTTTTGCAGAAATTAAACATCGGTTGTCCACTACCCCCGTCCTGGTACTCCCTAATTTCGATAAGCTATTTGAGGTAGAATGCGACGCATCTATTGTTGGCATTGGGGGAGTCCTTTCTCAGGAAGGTAGGCCGGTTGCCTTTTACAGTGAGAAACTCAGCGACGCACGACAGAAGTGGCCGACCTATGAACTTGAATTATATGCAGTGGTTCAGGCACTGCGCCATTGGCGCCATTATCTTATTCAAAGGGAATTTATACTGTACACTGATTATCAAGCGTTAAAATTTATCAATACTCAGACTAATGTGAATCGTATGCATGCTAGATGGATTTCGTTTTTACAGGAATTCACGTTCGTTCTGAAGCACAAATCAGGGCAGCAAAACAAGGTGGCAGATGCACTAAGCCGACGTGCATCCCTTCTTATTACAGTGAGCAGTGAGGTGATCGGATTCAACTGTCTCAAGGAATTTTATGCCGAGGACGAGGATTTTGCAGATGCATGGAAAAAGTGCCAAGAGGGGCACCCGAGTGACCTTCTAATTCAAGATGGTTTCCTCTTCAAAGGAAATCGACTTTGCATCCCGCAGAGTTCGTTACGGGACAAAATTATTATCGAGCTGCATGGCGGTGGCCTCGGCGATCATCTAGGACGAGATAAGACTCGAGCGATGGTGGAAGAGCGGTATTACTGGCCGCAACTTGCTTGTGATGTTGGCAGGGCAGTACAACGATGTCATATTTGTCAAACTGCTAAGGGACAATCTCAAAATACAGGTCTTTACACGCCATTACCCATGCCAGATGCCCCTTGGGAGGATTTATCTATGGATTTTATATTAGGGCTCCCACGAACACAACGCGGCGTGGACTCAGTGTTCGTGGTGGTAGACCGATTTTCCAAGATGGCACACTTCATTCCGTGCAAGAAGACCTTTGATACGATACACGTTGCGAACCTTTTCTTCAGAGAGGTTGTGCGACTACATGGGATTCCTAAGACGATCACTTCAGACCGGGACACAAAGTTCGTTAGCCACTTTTGGCGAGCCTTGTGGAATCGGTTCGGTACACGACTTCACTTCAGCAGTGCTTATCATCCACAAACAGATGGGCAGACTGAGGTCGTCAACCGCACATTGGGGAATCTCATCCGTTGCCTTTCAGGTGACAAACCGAAGCAGTGGGACATGGCCCTGGCTCAAGCAGAGTTTGAGTTCAACAACATGGTAAACCGATCGACAGGAAAGTCTCTGTTTCAGATTGTTTATGGGTGCGTGCCTCGTCACACACTCGATTTGGTTCCCCTGCCCAAGCTTCCGGGCATGAGCGTTACAGCTGAACATATGACAGACCGAATCATAGACATACATGCAGACGTGCGCAACAAATTACAGGCTTGGGGGGTGTATTGAACCTCCAATTTATACATTGCATGGCCCATTACATCACATTATATGAATTGTTTTCATGATTAAAAGGCCCATCTAATGCATGTTTTGTGATTGTAGGCATAAGAGGGGACTTCACCCAATTAGAGACTAAAAAGAGCCATTTGAAGCCATTAGATGAGGGTTGATGATGTAGAATGGGTCACTGATTATTTCATGGCCCAGATGGAGCAAAAGAAGAACGGTCGGGGTCGAAAGTGATCCGGACCGTCAGGATCGTAAATCGGTCGTATCTCACAATCCGGAATGAGTTACGGGACGTATAATATATCAATTTGGGGTAGCTCGAGCTACTTTAGCCAACCAACCCAGCTACGCCTGGTTGCCCAAGCCGAAATCGCGGGAATCGACCGTATCGACGGTCATTAGGCTAGTTTATTTTCAGTTTTACTATTTATAGTAAGTTTTAATTCGATCATAACTTTGCATCCGTAGGGTTTTAGAGTTAGTGCCCAACATGAAAAGGGCTTAGAATATTTAGTAGAACAACGTGGTTGAGGCCGTTTGAAAACTTTCTATTTTTGGCCGAAAACTAAGAGTTCTAGTAGGATTGAACGACTTCTATAAATAGTAAGTTTACTATTTATAGTAAGTTGCGTTTTCTAGGAGTTTAAGTTGGAGTTGGATTCTGATACTTTACCTAGGGTTTAGTTTCCTATTTATATGCATTGTAATTTCGTTATTATTGATTAAATCTTCAATAAACAATTATTTGGAATTAAATTCCTTTTTTTTTATCTTTTCTTTCTTCTCATGGATTCGAGAAACTATCGGTTAGGGAGACGGTGATCGACCTACCACATCCTCCCTGCGTCAGTTGAAGAAGGACCAAAGAAAGAAGAAAGCAACGAGAAAAGAAAATAGAAGAAAGAAAGGAAGAAAAAGAAGAAGAATGGAAGCCTGGCCGGT
Organism: Liriodendron chinense; assembly: GCA_003013855.2. Classification (NCBI taxonomy): domain Eukaryota; kingdom Viridiplantae; phylum Streptophyta; class Magnoliopsida; order Magnoliales; family Magnoliaceae; genus Liriodendron; species Liriodendron chinense. The sequence continues at coordinate 464,313 of ML058400.1, read as the reverse complement.
CGTTATCGGTCGGCCAAAGCAATCCGACCGGTTAAGACCGGTCAGCCACCCCACTGGAGGATGCTGGACAATGGACCAGGAGGGTCCGACCGGTCAAGACCGGTCGGCCAACCCAGTCCAACCGGTCAAGACCGGTCGGCCAGTAAGTCGGACGCCCACCTGTACTCCCTGGACTCAAAACAAAGAGGTCAAACCGGTCGGCCAGCCCAGTCCGACCGGTCGTCCGACCGGTCGGCCACATACAGAAACATGCAGTTTCTATTTCTGGCTTCGAAAATTGCTGCGCACTATTGAACCTCCAAATTATACATTGCATTGCCCATTACATCGCATTATATGTATGGTTTTCATGTTTATAAGACCCATCTAACGCATGTTTTGTGATTTCAGGAATGAAAGCGGACTTCACCAAATTGGGGACTAAAAAGAGTCAATTAAAGCCATTGGATAAAGATTAAAGAAGGACTAAAGAAGGTAGAAAGAGAGGAGAAGAAAGGAAGAAAGAAGTCCAAGGACAAAGCAGGAAACAAAGGCCAAGACCGGTCGTGCGACCGGTCGTCTATCGCCAGGACCGGTTGTCCGACCGATGCGATTATGCACAGAAGAGGAATTTTCACAGAAGGTCACTGGACCATTCACGACCGGTCGTGCGACCGGTCGTCCGATGCCCAGACCGGTCGTGCGAATGGTCCTTCAATTAAATTTTAAAGATGGATTTTCGAAAAAACTCACTGGATCGTTTTTGACGATTTGCTACCGGTCGTGCGACCGGTCGTCAGGGAGCTCAGACCGGTCGTGCGACCGGTTGTCTGCGTAACAAAGCTTCTCCGAGAAGCTCCGAGATTTTCTGCGCAGTGCCTAACCTTACGCAATTTCTGGATGGTTCCGACGCAAGGGGCTTTCCCACTATAAAAGGACACCCAGGGGCTCTTCCTAGGTCATCATTGAAGCCAAGGAAGGTCGTGGGAGAGGACGGAAGTCGTCGTGGAGCGTCAGCAACCCTCCAATTTTCGGTTTTTCTAGTTTTTATGCTTTCTATTATGAGTTCTAGTTGTAGTATGACAATGCTCGGCTAGAATCTCTCAGCTAAGGCTTAGAGGTGAAGCTTGTAGCTAATTTCCATGTTTGATTCAGTTTAATTCAAATAATTTCAATTCAAGTTTGGGTTTTTAATCTTTTAGTCCCTTAAGTTGATAGTTTGAGATGTCTTATGAGAGTTCATGTGCTCCGGACATGAATTCCTTACAATTCTCTGAGATTATCATATGGTGTTTGTTTAGATTCGAATTATGGTAACCCTTGCGCAAGCCATAGTCCATAGGCATGGCTGTTACTCCGAAGGCTATGATTTTGAAAACTACATGTGTTGAATGGGACTAGAACTTGGTAGTTCAACTTGAATGGAATTGAATGTGTTTTGAATGCTTTATTTTCCAATTAGATGAGAGATAGGACTTCAAATTTAGTTATGCTCTATACTTGGATTGACATGGGATTGCTACAAGTGGATCCTTGAATGCCTTAGTACCTTAAATTACTGGTTTTCATTAAGTTACTGTTTTAGTTTAATTGCTCAATTGAATCCTCATATCTATTACAAACTGAGTTGCTGGAATAGTCTGAAAGTTGTTTCTAATTCCCTGTGGATCGACCTCGGTCTTACCGAGATTTATTACTACATCGCAGCCTTACACTTGAGGCGAGCGAACAACTTTTTGGCGCCGCTGCCGGGGATTTTAGATAACGGTTTTCAAATTGTTTTAGTGGCTGTAGAAGTGGAAGTAGATAGGTTTTCTGATTTTTAAGAACTAACAAATTGTTTTGTTTTGTAGGATTTCTTCTCTAGTTCAAGCACACCTGGTAATACCTTTCTAACTTAAGCTTTTTGCAGATTTTCTATTTTCAGATTAATTTCAGATTTCTAGGATTTAGGACTAGTTTAGTTTTTGGTTGAGTGGTTTATGTCCCATCGGAACCACTCAAATCGTCTCCAATCTGAAGGTGGGTTAGTTGGACCATTGTCAGTCCATAGACGAGTCCGAAATTACCAAGAGCATTGTGAAAGTTTGGGGAGTATGGATCAAACACCTTTAAGGAATCCTCCCCCCCTACTCCAACTACAAACGTAAATCAAGAAGGAGTAGGAGAGAAAGAGGTACATAACGTTCCTCCAATGAGATCACTGCAGGATTACCTACAACCAGCCCGTGCAATTACACCCTCTTGTGTGGTTCTACCACCAAACGGGGGAAACATTGACATAAAGCCGGGTGTAATTCAACTTATACCAAAGTTCCATGGGCTAGACTCTGACCGCCCATATCTGCACTTGAAAGAATTCGAAGAAGTGGTGGCTACCTTACAATACACCAATGTTTTAGAAGATACCATTAGACTTAAACTTTTTCCCTTTTCATTGAAAGAAAGAGCCAAAGATTGGCTTCACTCTCTTAGACCACACTCGATTGGGTCATGGAATGAGATAACCCGGGAATTCTTGAAAAAGTTCTTCCCGGCTCATAAAACGAACACCCTTCGAAGAGCTATAATGAATTTCTCGGCTAAAGAGGGTGAATCTTTCTTCCAATGTTGGGAGAGATTTAAGGACCTCCTACTTGCTTGCCCACATCATGGCTATGAGAGTTGGCAAATTATAAATTTTTTCAATGATGGATAAAGTTCCAATATGCGCCAATTTGTAAAGATGATGTGCAATGGCGAGTTTATGAGCAAAAATCCAGATGAGGCTTGGAGTTACTTGGACATGTTGGCTGAAAATGCCCAATCTTGGGATACATCGGATAAACCCAATAACCCCAAGCCTACTCAAGAGAAATGAGGGATCTATATCCTTAAGGAGGAAGATGATGTGAATGCAAGGATAGCCAACCTCACAAGGAAGGCCGAGGCCATGGAACTTAGTAAAAGTGGAGTTCCAAAGTCCAATGAAGCTATTGAAACCACATGTGGGATTTGTCTCACCGATTTACACGCTACGCAAGATTGTCCCACAATTCCTGCATTTCAAGAGGTATTACATGAACATGCAAGTGCCACATATGGGTATCAACGGCCTTTCAATGGACCGGTGGGTAATACGTACAATACCAGTTGGAAGAACCACCCAAATTTTAGTTGGAAGAATGTTCCTACGGGCAATCCTACCAACTCTCAAGGAGGGCTACCCATGCAAAATCTGGCCCCACCTCAATTCTCAATGGAGGATACCTTGAAAGCGTTTATACAAGGGCAAACGTAAATCAATCAAACAAATCAGCAAATGTTCCAAGAGCTTAAAGTTTCGGTTGATGAGATTAAGGGACACTTGAATGCTAGGGAAGGGACCTTTCCGGCCCAACCTCAGCCTAATCCAAAACAAGTACATGAAGTGAGCATTCCTAATCCTTCCAACCAACACATGAAGCAAGCCAAATCCATCACCACTCTTAAAAGTGGTAAACAAATTGACAAATCTATTCCGGTGAAGGCCGACAAGCCTAATAATCTGGTAAACTCTGAGGATGACGATGGATCTAACTTAGCCCCACAAGAAACAGAATGCATTTACAAGCCCGTAGCACCATTCCCTTCGAGATTGGTTGCTCCAAAATCTCTCCCAAACTCTCATGATATTCTAGAGATTTTCAGACAAGTCAAGATCAACATTCCCTTACTTGATGCCATCAAACAAGTCCCCTCCTATGCCAAGTTTCTAAAGGACCTATGCACAACTAAACGCAAATATAACGTGCAGCAAAAGGCCTTCTTAAATGAGCAAGTGAGTGTCATTCTCACTCAAAAGACTTCCCCAAAATTCAAAGATCCCGGTAGTCCCACCGTCTCATGTATCATTAGAGACTACCGGATTGAGCGTGCATTACTAGACTTGGGGGCAAGCGTGAATTTGATCCCATACTCGGTATACGAGCAATTGGGTCTTAGTGAATTAAAACCCACCAAAACCACATTGCAACTCACTGATAGATCCATCCGTGTACCGAGAGGGATAGTTGAGGATGTGCTAGTCCAAGTTGATAAATTCTACTACCCGGTAGATTTCATTGTCTTGGACACACAACCGGTTATGGATGCTAGCACCCAAATATCGGTAATTCTAGGCCGCCCATTCCTTGCTACATCAAACGCAATCATAAATTGCCAGAATGGAGTGATGCAAATGTCCTTTGGGAACATGACGTTGGAGGTGAATGTGTTCCACTTAGGCAAAAGGCATAGGGATGATGATGATGTCCACGAGGTTGATTTGATTGATTCAATCGTGGTGGAAGAGGAGTTCGCTTTAAGGTAGAATTTTGATCCTCTAGATGTTGTTAGCTTTGATCCCTTTGAGGATTGGGACGACAATTATGGTCCCCAGAGGTAAACATGATAGAATCCATGGATGATGGGGGGTTTTTCCAACATAATCTACCTGAAAGTTTGGAGATATATTTGACACATTCTAAGGATGAATCTAATTCTCATTTTATTAAGACCTTGGAAGTGTCAATTTCTGAAAATTCATTTGACAAGTCACCAAATTCTGATTTACACAAATTTGTTGTGCATGATTTGGAAGAGTTGGTGCTTGACTTGCCTACTGAGAGGCCAATTTCTGAAAGTGTAGAGGTTGATGACCCACTCCAACCTACATAAAATTCTGAGAAGGAGGAAGACATAAAGGGTCTAAATCTGAAAATTTCCTCCGATGAGGTCTCTTATATACTTGAGAAATGCCTAACATACTTTGAGGATTGGGATGATCCCATGATTCAGGACATTGTACATGCTTTGCGACAGACCTCCCCGATCCCTAAAAAGTTTCCTTCCACAGAACACCAAACTGAAAATTCAATTATGGGAGCACCAGTGAAATCTGATTTTGTGGAGATCATATCGACTTGTGAAAAAGAAATACAAGTCTCCACATCTCTTTGGTTTGTTCAAACCGAAGAACACTCCTGGGATGATCTATATTTGAATAATTTTTACCCAGACAAGAAGGAAAGGAGATCCATATTCAATGATTTCCAACCAATGCAATTCTCCTTTCCTAGTACATGTGACGATTTTGTTGAAGAACCCGCTGAAATTTTTCAGCAGAATTTTCAATGGGTTAGAATGATTGATGTCACTAATGTACTTTCCAAAGCAGGATGCTGGATAATTCTACTGAAAAATTTGTTACACCACTTGATGATCCTGTTCAACTTTATCCTTTTGGATGTTATAATGATAATCGATCTCCTAGTCTGATGGAGATCCTCTTTTTACAAGGATGGGTTAGGTATCTTTATTGCTTTCCGTAGATTAGGTTTAGTTTTATCTAGTTTTACTGTTTTAAGTAGCTTTAGTTATTGGGTTGTAGACTTCCATGATCGCTCTCTCAAGTACTATTGTTCTCACTCTCGCATATTTTACCATTGCTCTCATGTTCATGCTCATTGCATATCTTTTTACATTAAGGACAATGCAAGATTTGGTTGGGGGGTGAGATGAGATCCTTCATCTAGCATGATGCAACATTTCGAGCCTCATATGCGCAAATTTTTTTTAATTTTCTAAAATTTCAAAACTCTTTTAGAAAACCTTATTTCCATGCATTCGAGATGATAGGAGTATAAGAAGAGGAGATACGAAGTGTGTGAGGTTGTAAGTCTTGAATTTCTCCCAACATAATGGTTTTATATGTTAGTTCCCCTATTGTTATGATCGATAGAAAATTTGAACACTTTTTACACCTAGTTCACATTACACGATTTTCATGGGTGGAAAGGATTATGTGATTTATGGATTAGCTAGACTTTGATTTAAAGGTGTTGAGAAACCAAGCCGGGGTATTTTGTCCATCCTTGTCCATGGGAAAATAACGAAGGATATGGATTTTTAAAAATCCTATCTAAATTAAAAGAAAAAGGAAAAGAAATGATGAAATCGGGAATGAAGGAAAAATGGTGGAAAATTTCGAAAAGGGCTACCTATTATCAACTGGGGGATGGTCGAACCGTAACCAAAGTCGGAAATGGGACGTAGTGTGAAAGCCGTCGGAAGGACGGTAAGGCAAATTCCTGTCATAGGCTTGTTGTTGCTTTATGCACCTTAAAATCCTTGGTTTACTTAATCTATGAAGAAGATAATCCCAGAAACTCATGAGATGAACTTTCACTATGCACACTAGATTGAATTTGTTTGAGTTCTTCTATTTATCAAACAATCAGCGGGAATTTCATGTAGACACTTATTATATTTTGAGAGTTTAAGGTTTCAGCTTCTAGCACCTAATTTCTCCAAATTTTATAATTGTATCTCTTGGAATGGATAGAAACATGGTTTCTGCTGGAGGTTTGGATTATAGGTTTGAAATTGTTTCGCGCATGTTTTGCTCGGGACTAGCAAAAAGCTGGTTGGGGGGTGTGTTGAACCTCCAAATTATACATTGCATTGCCCATTACATCACATTATATGCATGGTTTTCATGTTTATAAGACCCATCTAACGCATGTTTTGTGATTTCAGGAATGAGAGCGGACTTCACCAAATTGGGGACTAAAAAGAGTCAATTGAAGCCATTGGATGAAGATTGAAGAAGGACTAAAGAAGGTAGAAAGAGAGGAGAAGAAAGGAAGAAAGAAGTCCAAGGAGAAAGCAGGAAACAAAGGCCAAGACCAGTCGTGCGACCGGTCGTCCATTGCCAGGACCGGTCGTCCGACCGGTCCGATTATGCACAGAAGAGGAATTTTCACAGAAGGTCACTAGACCATTCACGACCGGTTGTGCGACCGGTCGTCCGATGCCCAGACCGATCGTGCGACCGGTCCTTCAATTAAATTTTAAAGATGGATTTTCGACAAAAGTCTCTGGACCATTTTTGACGATTTGCAACCGGTCATGCGATTGGTCGTCAGGGAGCTCAGACCGGTCGTGCTACCGGTCGTCTGCGTAACAAAGCTTCTCCGAGAAGCTCCGAGATTTTCTGCGCAGTGTGTAACCTTACGCAATTTCTGGATGTTTCCGACGCAAGGGGCTTTCCCACTATAAAAGGACACCCAGGGGCTCTTCCTAGGTCATCATAGAAGCCAAGGAAGGTCGTGGGAGAGGACGAAAGTTGACGTGGAGCATCAGCAACCCTCCAATTTTCGGTTTTTCTAGTTTTTATGCTTTCTATTATGAGTTCTAGTTGTAGTATGACAATGCTCGGCTAGAATCTCTCAGCTAAGGCTTAGAGGTGAAGCTTGTAGCTAATTTCCATGTTTGATTCAGTTTAATTCAAGTAATTTCAATTCAAGTTTGGGTTTTAATCTTTTAGTCCCTTAAGTTGATAGTTTGAGATGTCTTATGAGAGTTCATGTGCTCCGGACATGAATTCCTTGCAATTCTCTGAGATTATCATATGGTGTCTGTTTAGATTCGAATTATGGTAACCCTTGAGCAAGCCATAGTCCATAGGCATGGCTGTTACTCCGAAGGCTATGATTTTGAAATCTACATGTGTTGAATGGGACTAGAACTTGGTAGTTCAACTTGAATGGAATTGAATGTGTTTTGAATGCTTTATTTTCCAACTAGATGAGAGATAGGACTTCAAATTTAGTTATGCTCTATACTTTGATTGATTGGATTGACATGGGATTGCTACAAGTAGATCCTTGAATGCCTTAGTACCTTAAATTACTGGTTTTCATTAAGTTACTGTTTTAGTTTAATTGCTCAATTGAATCCTCATATCTATTGCAAACTGAGTTGCTGGAATAGTCTGAAAGTTGTTTCTAATTCCCTGTGGATCGACCTCGGTCTTATCGAGATTTATTACTACATCGCAGCCTTACACTTGAGGCGAGCGAACACGCACTGCATAACCTTACGCGGTTTCTGGAAGATTCTGACGCAACCCAGCGTTCTCATTATAAATGGACACTTAGGGGTTCTTCCTAGGGTATCGTAGAAGCTAAGGGACGTCGTGGGAGAGGAAGGAAGCCGTCGTGGAGCGTCTACAACCCTTCAAATTCTGATTTTTCTATGTTTTCTAGTTCTTTCATGAGTTTTAGTTGTAGTATGACAATGCTCCGCTAGAATCTCTCATATAAGGCTGAGAGGTGAAGCTTATAGCCAATTTCATGTTTGATTCAGTTTAATTCAAGTAATTCTACTTCAAGTTTGAATTTTTACCTATTCTAGTTCTTAAAGTTGATAGTTGTAGATGTTTTATGAGAGTTCATGTGCTCTGGACATGGATTCCTTGCAATTCTCTGAGATTATCACATTGTGCTTGTTTAGATTCGAATTATAGTAATCCTTGAGTAGGCCATAGTCTATAGGCATGGTTGTTACTCCGAAGGCTGTGATTTCGAATTCTACATTGTTAAATGAGACTAGAACTTGGAAGTTCAACTTGAGTGGGATTGAATGTGTTTAATGCTTTATTTTCCAACTAGATGAGAGATAGGACTTCAAATCTAGTTGTGTATCTTGCTTGGATTGATTGGATTGACATGGGATTGCTACAAGTGGATCCTTGAATGCCTTAATGTCTTTAAATTACTGTTTTTCATTAAGTTTCTATTTTAGCTTAATTGCTCAATTGAATCTTTTATTCATTGCAAACTGAGTTGCTGGAATAGTTTAGGATCTGTTTTTAATTCCCTGTGGATCGACCTCGGTCTTACCGAGTTTTATTACTACATCGCAGCCTTACACTTGGGCGAGCGAACAAGAGCTCATGTTGATCAGAGCTCGGATCTTCTCTGGATTGACCTTGATTCTATGCTGATTTACCATGAAACCAAGAAACTTTCTTAAGCTTACGCCGAAGGCGCATTTGCCGAGATTGAGCTTCATCTGGTATTTCCTTAAAATTTTGAACATGGTGCGGAGGTCGTATACGTGGTTTTCCAACTTGAAGCTTTTAATGAGCATGTCGTCCACGTAAACCTCCATGGTCTTGCCGATTTGGTCTACAAACATTTTATTAACCAGACGTTGATATGTCACTCCAGCGTTTTTAGCCCGAAAGGCATCACCTTGTAGCAGTAAAGACCTCAATCTGTAATAAAAGCTGTTTTTTGTCTGTCAGGAGCGTACATTTGAATTTGGTTATACCCAGAGTAGGCATCCATAAAACTGAGTAGCTTGTATCCTGATGTTGCATCAACAAGCTAATCTATCCTGGGCAATGGGAAGCTGTCCTTTGGGCAGGCTTTATTCAGGTCGGTACAGTCCACACAGACTCTCCACTTTCCATTAGCTTTGTTTACTAAGACAACATTAGTAAGCCAATCTGGATAGTGTATCTCTTGGATAAATCCTACTTAACTTAGTTTCTGAACTTCTTCCTCGATCACAACATACCTTTCTGTGTTAAAAGGGTGTCTTTTTTGGCGGACTAGTTTGAAAGTCGGGTCAACATTGAGCCGATGAACCATCACCTCAGGGTTGATTCCTAGCATATCTTGATGAAACCATGTGAAGACATCTGCGTGCTCCTTCAGAAAAGTGGTCAGCCTTTTCTGTACGTCTCTTTCCAACAGAGATCCGATCTTCAGAACGCGGGTTGAGTCGTCGTCCATAACTGGGATTTCGACCAACTCCTCAGTGGGTGATCCGTGTTCTTCCATCTCTCACCTTGGATCCAAATGGGTCGTTTGTGAGACCGTTGGAACTGAATTTTTATTTTTTCCTCGTAGGGTTAGCTTGTAGCATCGACTAGCTTCCTGCTGGTTTCCTTTGACCACTCTGACCCCATCATCAGTTTCAAACTTCATAGCCAGGTGGTAGATGGAAATACCGGCTTTGAGAGCTCGAAGGATGGGTCGGCCGATGATCGCATTGTAGGCAAAAGGGGTGTCAACGATGAGGAAATCGATCATTTTCTGATTAGGCTCTTCCCCTGCTGTGACCGGAAGAGTTATTTCTCCTTCCAGCATGACGTTATCTCCCGTAAATCCGGTTAAAGCGGTTTCCACCAGCCTTAACCTAGATCGGTCGATTTTCATCTTTGCGAGTGCTGTGGCGTATAGGATGTCTACCGAGCTCCCTGTATCGACCATCATTTTGTGGAGCTTCTTGTTGGCGATCACCATTGACACTACAAGGGAATCATCATGAGGGTGTAGGACACCTCAGGCGTCCTCCTCGGTAAACGTTATTATAGATGAAGTAACCGTTGTGACCTTTGTAGGTTAGCCAGTTATATTTATGGAGGGCCTTGGTTGCAACATTCTTCCTTGTCGTATGTAGGCCTTTCGGGAGTTGTGTAGACACTACAAGAAAACGGTGTTTTACCGACGAAAGTATTACCGACGAAATTATTTTCGTCGGTAAAAAGCCATTTCCCCGACGAAATAAAGTAATCGTCGGTAAAATACATTCCAGTACACACTTTTGCCGACGAAATCATGATTTCGTCGCTAAAAAGTTTATTACCGACGAAACTACCCGTCGTTAAAAAATAATTTGGCTTTTACCGACGAATATTTTCGTCGGTAAAAGTCTTTTTTTGGCGACGATTATTGTCTGTCGGTAATAATGTGTGGTATCTGCGTAAGTTAAGGAAGAGGACTTTTACCGACGAAAGTTTTCGTCGGCAAAAGTCATTTTTCCCGACGATTATTGCCTGTCGGTAATAATATTTGATTCCCGCCCAAGTGAAAAAGAGGACTTTTACCGACGAAAAATCTGCTTTTACCGACGAAAATTTTCGTCGGTAAAAGTCTTTTATTTCACTTACCCGATCGGGCCTCCCTCATTTCTCTCCATCTCTCTCACTCTCGCTCTGTTCTCTCTCCTCTCTCTCTCTCGCGCGCGCACTGCCGGCCCACCCATCTCGGCTCTCCCTCATCTCCGACCGCCGGCCGTCAACGTCACCGACGGCCCACCGCCTCAGCCGACCACCCCCCCCCCCCCCCCCCCCCCCAGCCGACCAGTGTCGCCGGTCGCCACTCGCCTCCACCGACCTCCGTACGCCGCCGCCTCCTCCGGTAACCCTCTCCCCCTTTCTTCTTGCTCCATTTCCCCTCTCTCCCTCTCTCCTCGTTGTTGATTGTGGGGCCCACTCCCAAAATCCAATGCATGTGGGTCCCACCATCGCTGTCCAATGCATGTTGGTGGGTCCCACCGTCGCTTTCTATCGTCCATTGCATGTGGGTCCCACCGTCGCTTTCCATAGTCCATTACATGTGGGGTCCACCTTAGCTGTCTACAATTTGGTGGGGCCCACTGATTTATTAAATCCCTAATTAGGGATTTCGAAATTAAAATCCCCTAATTAGGGATTTCAATATTAAAATCCCTAATTAGGGATTTAAAAATTTAAAATCCAAAATTTTGTTTTACAAATTAAAAAAAATGAAATACGTAATTGTGGGGCCCACCGTTGCTGTCCACTGGCTGTGGGGCCCATGTCGCTGTCCACTGGCTGTGGGGCCCACCGTCGCTGTCCACTGGCTGTGGGGCCCACGTCGCTGTCCACTGCCTGTGGGGCCCACCATCGCTGTCCACTGGCTGTGGGGCCCCCGAAGATGGGAACCGCTGGTGCCCAAAAATGAAGCATATCAAAATCTAAAGTGGACCACAGCACAAGTGTGAACTGAATGTCTATCATTGAAAAATTCTTAGAGGACACAGAAGTTTTGGATCAAGCTGATATTTGTGTTTTCCCTTCATCCATATCCATGTGATCTTATGAACAGGTTGGATGACAAATAATGATCACTGTAGGTCCTGGGAATGGTGGAAATCATTATTCCCACGGTTTCCCATGGCATGGTCCACTTGAGATTTGGATATGCTTAAATTTTGGGCTCAACCACTAAAATGAGCTGAAAAAACATAAGGACGGAATAGATAAATCACATACATTCTAGGTGGGCCCAACTGAATTTACTCTACATGATAAGAGCATGCAGAGTTACTCTACACGCAATCCGATTCCCATGGTGGGCCCCATACATACTTATTTGTTGAGAAAGTAGCAGTCATTAGGTATTTGATTAGACTTGATTCATGGTGTTGATGATTCTGTCATTTTATGTGCTTGTGTATCTGGAATTGATGGAGCAAACCCGGGATGTGCGTCGGAGCTACCCGTGGTTGATTTATGTGGATGTATGTTGTGGATGTATTTGGCTTATTATTAATAGTTATTTTTTGTCCACAAATGGTAGTATAATAGAATCAGTTAGCCCATTTGGAGATTTCTATATTGCCGAGCATAGATAAAGTGTGTTTTGGAGGTATAGAAATCTGCCAAATTGTCCTGTTGGACAGTCCAAGGTTGGATAGATTGGAATGTTATCGTTGTTTGTCATTTACATGCTCTGTCATTAGTTTCGTGCGGTAACTCTCCTATTCTCTCTGGATATGTTTCTTATGTTTAATTCCATTGTCAATTTAATCTACACAATGTGTGGATAGTTGACGTGGAAATTAAATGTAAGATAAATATATCTGGAGAGATAGGGGGAGATGCTGTCGAAATTTAGGCTTGGGCATTTAAATGGAAATAATGATAGCATTTCAATCTATCCATCCTTGGATGGGCGACTGATTTTATTATATTATCATTTAGTGGCAAATTAGATGACGAACATGATACTTGTGATTAAGAGTAGTTGATTGATGTTGATGTTGAGCGGGGGTCCCTGGAAGGTGGGAACCGCGGTTTAGACCATGATAATGAAGCTGTCCTGTTCCTATGGACAGTAATATGGGTGGCCTGGCCATTTGGACAGGCCCGTGTTTATGTATTAGCTCGAAATTAAGGAAGCAGACCCGGATGTGCGTCGGAGCTATCCGATTGTTGAGCGGGGGTCCCTGGAAGGTGGGAACCGCAGTTTAGACCATGATGATGAAGCTGTCCATTTCCTATGGACAGCAATATGGGTGGCCTGGCCATTTGGACAGGCCCGTGTTTATGTATTAGCTCGAAATTAATGGAGCAGACCCGGATGTGCATCAGAGCTATCCGGGTGTTGAGCGGGGGTCCCTGGAAGGTGGGAACCGCTGTTATGACCATGATGATGAAGCTGTCCATTTCCTATGGACAGCAATATGGGTGGCCTGGCCATTTGGACAGGCCCGTGTTTATGTATTAGCTCGAAATTAATGGAGCAGACCCGGATGTGCGTCGGAGCTATCCGGGTGTTGAGCGGGGGTCCCTGGAAGGTGGGAACCGCTGTTATGACCATGATGATGAAGCTGTCCATTTTCTATGGACAGCAATATGGGTGGCCTGGCCATTTGGACGGGCCCGTATTTATGTATTAGCTCGAAATTAATGGAGCAGACCCGGATGTGCGTCGGAGCTATCCGGTTGTTGAGCGGGGGTCCCTGGAAGGTGGGAACCGCTGTTATGACCATGATGAAGCTGTCCATTTCCTATGGACAGCAATATGGGTGGCCTGGCCATTTGGACATGCCCGCTTTGTGTGGAGCAGACCCGGATGTGCGTCGGAGCTATCCTTTAGTTGCTTGAGTCTCCAAGACCTACACCCTAAACCCGAAACCATAAACCTAAAACTAAAACCTATAAGCTATGGCTAAACCGAAACCTAAACTCAATTCATCTAACTCTAAACCTAGACCCTATAAGCTACGAAAATGCGACCCTAAACCCGATCCCGAACCCGCAAATCCAAACCTATGCCCTAAACCTAATCTCATGTCACCTAACCTAAACCTACACCTATTCCTAAATCCATTCACCTAACCTAAACCTAGACCCAAACACGAGAACCAAACCCGAAACCCGATCCCGAACCCACAAATCCAAACCTATGCCCTAAACCTAATCCTAAACTCATGTCACCTAAACTAAACCTACACCTATTCCTAAATCCATTCACCTAACCTAAACTTTAACCCAAACACGAAAACTTAACCCAAAACCCGATCCCGAACTCGAAAATCTCAACCTATACCTAAGCCTAATCCTAAATTCAAATCACTTAAACTAAACCTACACCTATTCCTGAATCCATTCACCTAATATAAACCTAGACCCAAATATGAAAACCTAACCCAAAATCCAATCCCGAACCCGAAAATCCAAACCTATGCCTAAACCTAATCCGAAACTCAAATTACCTAAACTAAACCTACACCTATTCCTAAATCCATTCACCTAACCTAAACTTTAACCCAAACACGAAAACCTAACCCGAAACCCGATCCTGAACCCGAAAATCTCAACCTATACCTAAGCCTAATCCTAAATTCAAATCACTTAAACTAAACCTACACCTATACCTGAATCCATTCACCTAACATAAACCTAGACCCAAATATGAAAACCTAACCCGAAACGCTATCCCGAACCCGAAAATCTCAACCTATACCTAAACCTAATCCTAAACTCAAATTACCTAAACTAAACCTACGCCTATTCCTAAATCCATTCACCTAACCTAAACTTTAACCCAAACACGAAAACCTAACCCGAAACCCGATCCCGAACCCGAAAATCTCAACCTATGCCTAAACCTAATCATAAACTCAAATCATCTAAACTAAACCTACACCTATTCCTAAATCCATTCACCTAGCCTAAACTTAGGCCCAAACTCGGCAACCTAACCCTAAACCCGATCTCGAACTCGAAAATCTCAACCTATGACTAAACCTAATCCTAAACTCATGTCACCTAAACAAAACCTACACCTATTCCTAAATCCATTCACCTAACCTAAACTTACACCTAAACACGAGAACCTAACCCGAAACCCGATCCCGAACCCGAAAATCTTAACCCATGCCTAAACCTAATCCTAAACTCAAATCATCTAAACTAAACCTACACCTATTCCTAAATCCATTCACCTAGCCTAAACTTAGACCCAAACTCGGCAACCTAACCCTAAACCCGATCTCGAACTCGAAAATCTCAACCTATGACTAAACCTAATCCTAAACTCATGTCACCTAAACTAAACCTGACTCTAATCTTTGCATTGTAGATATGGATAAGAGTTGGATGCAAGCTAAGAATCGTTTGACCCAGAGTATAAAGAAGGTGTTAAGGAGTTCATGGAATTTGCGAGAGATCGGGCAGATTCAGGTAATAGAATTAGGTGTCCATGCCGAAAATGCAAGAACATGATTCACAAGACATTGGACAAAGTGGAAGATGATTTGTTCATAGTTGGGATCGACCAGGGTTACACTTGGTGGATTCATCATGGTGAAGACTTCCACCAAAGAGTTGAGGCCACTGAAGTCCTTGCTGACCCAATTGTGCGTAATGACGAGGATGAAGATGTTGACGATATGCAAGATATCATTGGGGATGTGTTAAGGGGAACAATTGCGGATACTGATTTTGCAGCGACAAGTACTAGCCAGGATATTCCTCCTATGGGTGATGCCGAATCAGAAAAGTTTAGTAGGTTGTTGAGGGATGCGCAACGTCCACTCTATCCGGGGTGTCGGAACTTCTCCAAGTTGAATTTCCTTACAAGGTTACTTCATTTAAAGACAATAAATCGTTGGAGTAACAAATCGTTCGACATGTTACTTGGCTTGTTGAAAGAAGTATTACCTGAAGGTGAGACATTGCCTAAGTCTCATTACGAGGCAAAATCGTTAATGCGAGACTTGGGCCTTGGTTACATCCTCATACATGCATGTATAAATGATTGTGTATTGTATTGGAAAGAACATGAAAATGTTGAGGAGTGTCCACAATGTGGAGAGTCTAGGTGGAAATATGACGAAGCTAAGCGTAAGAAAATTCCACAAAAGGTGTTAAGGTACTTTCCATTGAAACCCAGATTACAAAGATTGTTTACATCGAGCAAGACGCTGAAGATATGAGGTGGCATAAGGAGAAACGCCTTCATGATGATAATACATTGAGGCATCCCGCTGACTCTGAAGCCTGGCAACATTTTGATAAGCAATATGACTGGTTTGCAGAGGATTCTCGCAATGTTCGGCTAGGTATTGCAAGTGATGGTTTTAATCCATTTGGTAATATGAGTAGCTCGTACAGTATGTGGCCAGTGATACTTATGCCCTACAATTTACCTCCTTGGTTGTGTATGAAGGAATCATTTTTTATGATGTCGTTGCTTATTCCTGGACCCAAGTCACCGGGGAATGACATTGATGTGTATCTCCGACCATTAGTAGATGAGTTAAACGAGTTGTGGAGTCAAGGTGTCCAGACGTATGACACTTTTACAGAACAGACGTTTCGATTGCACGCAACGGTCTTGTGGACAATAAATGACTTCCCTGCATATGGAAATTTGTCTGGGTGGAGCACGAAGGGAAAGTTGGCTTGTCCTACATGTAGTACTGAGACTTGTTCATTGTCATTAAAGCATGGTAAGAAAACGTGTTATATGGGCCATCGTCGCTTCCTTCCGAGGGATCATAGTTGGCGCAGGAAGACGGTAATCTTTGATGGCAAACAAGATCATAGGCCACCACCGAAAGAACTATCTGCAGAAGATGTGTTACAACAGCTGAGTAACATTGAAGAAGTTAGATTTGGTAAGGCACCACACTTGAAGAAGAAAAAACGTACAGTATTGGAGTACAACTGGAGGAAAAAGAGCATTTTTTTTTAGTTGCCTTATTGGAGTCATCTGAAATTACGACACAACTTGGATGTCATGCATATTGAGAAAAATATATGTGACAATGTCTTTGGAACATTGATGAACATAGAGAAGAAAACAAAAGACAGTTTTAAGGCTCGATTGGATCTACAAGCAATGGGTTTAAGGAAAGAGTTGCACTTGCAACCACATGGAAATTCATATACTATACCAGCAGCCTGCTACACATTGACAAAACTAGAGAAAAAACGTATATGTGAATGATTGAACAAGGTGAAATTTCCCGACGGGTATGCATCGAATATCTCTCGGCGCGTCAACATTACGGACTGTAAGGTAACAGGAATGAAAAGTCATAACTGTCACGTCCTTCTTCAACGCCTACTACCGGTTGCGATTCGTGGATTCTTTAACAAGGATGTTAGTGCTACACTGATTGAGTTGGGGATATTCTTTAAGGATTTGTGTTCGAAATCTTTGAATGTAGAGGTTATTAAACGACTGGAGAAGGATATTGTCGTAATCCTTTACAAACTTGAAAGAATTTTTCCACCTGCGTTTTTCGATGTCATGGTACACCTAGCGATTCACTTACCGCACGAAGCGAAGCTTGCAGGCCCAGTACAATATCGTTGGATGTATCCGATCGAAATGTGATAGAACAATGATCATAAATTTTTATTCATTCCATAAACTACGTATATCCATGTTTTCATGTCCTAAACATATTGATTTTGTGTACAGATACCTTCACACATTAAAACAATATGTGAGGAATAAGGCACGTCCAGAGGGATCCATTGCTGAGGCGTACATTGATAATGAGTGCCTGACATTTTGCTCCATGTATCTTCGTGGCATAGAGACTAGATTCAACCGAGAAGATTGTAATGCCGATGCAGGGTAGGAGCATAAACAAGGACTCATATCTGTATTCGCACATAACGTCCGTCCTTTAGGATTGCCGACGTTTCAGGATATGGACCCTGGGGATCAAGCGAAGGCACGGTGGTATGTGTTGCATAACTGTGAAGAAATAGAGTCGTACTTGGAGTAAGTCTTCGCACATAATTATTGTATATCTACAGACAGTTTTAATCTCAAAATTTCTTGCTTACAACGTACCAATTGTGTATAGCGAACACATCGAGGAGATGAAGTCCCAATACCCTACAAATTATGATCGAATGCATCAGGATTTGTTTTCAGAATGGTTTGCAAAACGTGTAAGATTAATTTACCTTCTATCTCACCACACTTATAATATTGTTGTATTGCACAATATTTACACGTAATTTTAAATGCCTAAACGTACATTTATATTCTGTACGTGATGATAGATGAAGATGTTGCGCGCTAGCAACTCTGCGGATGCGTCTGATGCGCTCTACTCACTGGCGTGTGGCCCTAATAGACGTGTATCTAGATATACAGGTTGTATTGTAAACGGGATTCGGTTCCACACTGAGGAGCGTGAGAAATATAGGACCACACAAAATAGTGGTGTGGTTGTGAAGGGAACACATGAGGAGGTCGAAATTGATTTTTATGGCATTTTGACGGATATTATTGAGCTGAGTTATTGTATGAGAAAGCGGGTGTACTTATTTAAATGCGATTGGTAGGACATTGAAAATAAAAAGTTGGGAATACAGACTGATAATTACTTTACGAGCGTAAATTTATCTCAGAAGTGGTTTAAAGATGACCAATTTATCATAGCCGGCCAAGCCGAACAAGTATTCTACCTCGCTGACACCAAGTTAGGCGGCTCTTGGCACGTGGTGCAGAAAATAAAGCCCAGGAACATATTTGACGTTCCCCAAGTAGACGTTGAAGATAACGATGAAGGGAGTAATAGAACGTCGTCAGTTGAACAAGCATACCAAGAAGACATGCCATCTTGGGATAGAGGGAATGATCCAAATGTTGATATTGATGTGGTGCAATTGAATAGAGATGATGTGCCACCTGATCATGTTGATGCCTCAATCATAAATGACATTGTTAGAGATGATAACGCTTTCATCGATGACAACGTTGCAGACGATGAAGAGGAAATTCTGATCAGCGATAGTGATGGTGAAGAAGAAAAAGTCCTAAGAGATAATGATTCAGACGACGATTATTAAATGTATACAAGATTTACATGTAATTTTTCAATTCGATTAATTTGATTATTACATGTATATATGTTTTACAAGTCATGATTTTTTTCCTGAATTGACTTGTTGATAATCTACATTTACAGTTAAGTCACTTTCTGATCATGTCCTCCACAAACTGGAGCGTAGCGGAAGCACGCAGCATACTTCATCAGCTGTTGCGGATGGACTTTCCGGCCCTATATTCTTCTGGTAGGGCCAGAGAGATACCCGGTCTGGTCGAGAAATGTAGGGAGGAAGACGATGACTCAGATGAAAGATTATACAATCTTAAAGAAATTTCGGACCTGATTGAGGAATATAACCGCGGAAAACTTCGTATGGAAGATGCGACATTATCACTTGCACATCTGAATGGAGTCCCAAGAGATCAGATTTCTCCTATTGTGACTGGCATGTTGGCTGTAACAATGTCGAGTGCTTCATACAGCTTGACATATACATCTGCAGCGTACGATAATTTACGCAGGGAGTATTTCGGATAGTTGATCCGAAGTTGATTTGTATTACAATGAGATATATGTATTTAATATAGAATGACAATGTGTAATGGATTTTTCAACTTTTATATTCTGTTTACGGTTTTATTATATTCTGTTTACGGTTTTATTATATTCTGCTTGCATTATAGTGTAATGGTCTAATCATATTTTTATCATTTCTCTAAGCATAAGCACAAATTCACTCTGCAATGATGTTCATAAACTTGCATTGACATTGTTTAAATTTATAAGTTTGTATTTCAGATATATTCAGTCATGGCACCAGGTGGGAGATTAGGTCGTTCGCGCACTGGATCTACCCCTTCCACCCGTGATGCGACGCAGACAGCATCGACGTCGCACGGTGCATCACAGTCATCTAATCCTTCGGTTCAGCATACACCGGGCACTGCATGTAAGTCTAGACATTTATTTAGTGATTTCTGTTTATATTGTTACTTACATATATCTTTTCGCAGCAGCATCTTCTACCAGCCGACGAGGACGTGGACCCATGCGTGGGTTAGTTTTAGAGCGACTTACGCGTGAGGGTAGGGTGGCGATAGAGTTTCCACAGGACTGCCTTAGACCTGTTGGGGACAATGCCAGATTGTTTACGTCTGAGGTCGGTGTCCTATGCCGATTTCTGATCCCCGCCACCACCCCCCGTTGGACTGACGTGACAGATGATGTGCGACAGCTCATCCGTCAGCGGCTTCAGGTAAAGTTTAGTAAATTGAAATTTTCTTTTGTGAAAGTTCATTTACGATTAAGTCCTATTGTTAATATGTTTATTGCCTTAATTTATTATTTACGAAACTGCAGGATAAATTTGAATTCGATTTGAATGTTCCTTACATTTCTCATGTCGTCGACGACATGATTAGGGAGCGGTTCAAGGAGTACCGCGGAGAGTTGCACCAGTGGTACAAGCGGTGCAGGACACACGATGAGGCCGTACTGTCCGCACCGCCACACGTTAGTACAGACGACTGGCGGATACTCTGCGAGAGATTTTCGTCGGAGGCTTTTCAGGTAATATTTACATGTACGATATCTTACGGTAACAATTAAATTCGCAATTAATAGAAATGTATTTTGTATAATGTGTTCAGAAAAGGAGTAGAATAAATTCTGCGAACAGGGAAAAGTTACAAGTGAACCACGTAGCTGGTTCAAAGTCATTTGTACGACATCGTTACGACATGGTAAGAAATTATTGATGATTATTAAGTTAATATATTATTTTGATTGGCATTTATTATAAGTCTTTTTTACTTTCAATTGCGCAGCGGGATTCCGTCATCGGCCAGGAGCTTGGACCAGTAGACCTTTACAGAGGGACTCACTGTCGGCAGGCGACAGGATCTTGGGTTCATCCTAGAGCCAGTGAGCATTGGGTAAAAATCTTTACTTTGTAAAATTTAATTGCGCATTGATTGGTAATAATGTCATTCATGTCATTTTTTATGAAATTTCATATCTTTTCATTACAGGCGGCAATGGACACCATACGCAGTCAGCCCACTCCCGATGGTAGTCAGCGGAGTGAGCCAGAAATCCTGAGCGAGGTGCTTGGCACCCGTTCTGTATATGTGCGTGGGCTTGGCCATGGTGCTAAGCTCATGGCACAAACTAGAGCTGGCTCCAGCCGATCCGTAGCTGGTGAGAGCGCTCAACGCCGAGCTGACATCGCAGAGAGAGAAGTTCAGCAGCTACGGGTCGTCATCGATGGGATTCGGGAGCAGCTGGAGAGGCAGAGGGAGGAGGAGGAGAGGCGACGGGAGGAGCAGGAGAGGAGGATCGAGGAGTTGCGGCAGGAGTATGAGCGACGGATGCAGGAGATGTTTCAGGCTCTCGCTGCACGCCTTGGCGCCGATGCCCCGCCACCTCCGCCACCTCCGCCTTCATCTTCCTGATTATTTTTTTAATATATGACTTTTAACTTGTATGTATTTGTGTGTGGATGAATATTGTTTGTTTGTGGATGTGGAATGGATTATTTATGTATGGATGATGTAGTTTTTGTTTATTTGTATGTTTGTGGATGTGAATAGGATTCAAAATGTATAGGTTTTTTTACAGGTGTATATCAGGAATTTTCCTGAATTTTGAAAACAAATGAAACCGAGACAGGGAAAACTTTTACCGACGAAATATTTTGTAGGTAAAAGTATGTAAAATCTTTTTACCGACGAAATATTCGTCGGTAAAACATTTTTCATACTTTTACCGACGGAATAATTCGTCGGTAAAAGTTTCAACAAGTTTTTACCTACGAAATATTTCGTCGGTAAAAGTTTTAACATGTTTTTTTCCTACGAATTATTTCGTCGGTAAAAGTTTTTTCACCGACGTATCATTTTCATTCCCGACAAACATTCATATGTTTTCCCAACGAATATTTTCGTCGGTAATGGTGTAATTATTACCTATGAAAAATTATTTCATCGGTAAAAACCTTTACCGACGGCCTTTCTGCGACGATGTTAGTTACGAATTATTTCATCAGGAAAAAGATTTCCCGACGAAATTTTACTGATTACCGACGAAATCATTCGTCGGTAAAAATGGAATTTCTTGTAGTGAGAGTCCCCGGTGGTTGGTCTGCCAAAGATCATGTGGATTTCTTCCATAGGATCGTTGTTGATCTGCTCGTCAGTTTGCTCTACAGTCCTCTGGTCCTCATGACGCTGGGCAATGTAGTCTTTTAAGAATCCCTTCTAAATAAGGATCTTTATTTGTCGCTTTAGGTCGAAACAGGCTGCTATGTTATGACCGTGGTCTTTGTAATACAATCAGTACTTCAATATCAACCTTCTGTTGGGGTCGGTTTTTATCTTCGCAGGTCGTTCGAATGCATGCTTGCCTTTTTTCGCCAAGTACACTTGCTCGATGGTTTTGTTGAGCGGTGTGTATTTATCAAATCGTAGTGTTGAGGCTTTGACTCTTCGAGTAGAATTGTTCTGACCTGGTGATCTTTGATCTGGTTTGTGCTTTTTCGAACTGCACCCTTCCTGACGATCTTTGTTTTTGGAGGACATTCAATGTGCGTTGACCAATTCCTCTGCGTTGATGTGCTTGACATCTCGATCTAAGAATTTTGCCACAAACTGAGGTGACTCTTCTCCAATGGACCAGAGGAATTTTTGATCGCGTAATCCTCTGATCATAGTGTGGAGCAATACGTCCTGAGATAGATTTTCAACTTGTACTGCTTCGGCATTGAAACGTGCAAGGTAGTCTTTTAAGGACTCATCTTCTTTTTGTTTGACCGCAGCGAGATGGGTTGAATGCTTCCTCGAGTCGGTACTCTCGATGAACTGAGTACCAAAGGCGGCCCTACCTAATTGGAAAAACGAGCTGATTGACCTTGGCTTTAGGTTACAAAACCAAGTCCATGCTAAGCTTGTTAATGACAATAGGAAGGCCTTATACATAATGTTTCGGAAGATGCCATTAAACTTAAACTCTTTCCCTTTTCATTGAACGAAAGAGCCAAGAGTTGGCTTCATTCTCTTAGACCACACTCGATAGGGTCATGGAACGAGATGACCCAGGAATTCTTGAAAAAGTTTTTCCCTACTCATAAAACGAACACCCTTCAAAGTGCCATAATGAATTTTTCAGCTAAAGAGGGGTGAATCTTTCTTCCAATGTTGGGAAAGGTTTAAGGACCTCCTACTTGCTTGCCCACATCATGGCTACGAAAGTTGGCGAATCATAAACTTTTTCAACGATGGATTAAGTTCCAATATGCGCCAATTCGTATAGACGATGTGCAACAGCGAGTTCATGAGCAAAAATCCAGATGAAGCTTGGAGTTATTTGGATGTGTTGGCCGAGAATGCCCAATTATGGGATACCTCTGATAAATCTAATAATAACCCCAAGCCTACTCAAGAGAAAGAGAAAGGAGGGATCTATATCCTCAAGGAGGAAGATGATGTGAGTGCAAGGATAGCCAACTGTTAGATTTAGAAAATGAACTACAGGAACATTTTCTTTGTTAGGTATTTGTATTGTTGCTCTGGGGTTCTAAGTAATAGAAACATTTATAGACAATCACAAGCATTCATAAAAGGTATACAAGAAGAGATATCGCAAGGCGAATTTTATTCCAAAGATCCTGAGATCTTGTACATTCCAGGCCGTGATCTGGCACGAGCCCTTAATTACATCGAATGATCGATGACCCTTGATTAAAAGGTAAAAGACTAGTCAGCATGGACTATGGTCTTAGAGTTTGTGGTCGTAAAGACCTGTATTTATTTTGTTATGTACTGAACCATCTTTGTATTAGCCAGATGTCTATGTCCCATGTTTTGACCGGATATCTGGCCTGAGACTATCAGGGTTTATGACTGAGAAGGATGACTCTAGGCCCGCGCCTGTCATGTATGGACAGGTGACCTCAGGAAGTTCAATCTACAGTTGTGTGTACCTGCGTAGCCCAACCGACGGATGCCATTTGAATGGGTAGGGCATCGACTGTTGTGTTGTGGAAGTTCATAGCAATTGCTTTGTAGAGAATTAAAACTCTTTGACGTGGTTTATTATGATAACCATAATCCTGTTTGTCTAGCTTTTGTTGAACCTCCAATTTATACATTTGCTAACCCATTACATCACATTATATGCATGGTTTTCATGTTTAAAAGGCCCATCTAATGCATGTTTTGTGATTGTAGGAATGAGAGTGAACTTCACCCAATTGGAGACCAAAAGACAATGTTTCAGAGCCTTGGATGAAGACCCAAGGTGGGCCAAAGAAAGAAGAAAGCAAAGAGAGAGGAAGGAGAGAAGAAAAGAAAGAAGAAAGAATGTAGAAAATTGGTCTGACTGGTCAAGAACGGTCGGCCAAGAAGGCCCGACCGGTCAAGACCGGTCTGCTGCACTCCCTGGACATCTAACAGATAGGCTAGACCGGTTAAGACCGGTCGGCCAGCCCTGTCTGACCGGTCAAGACCGGTCGGCCATGCAATTTCAGGTTTCCAGATTTCAAACAGCAGGCTATTCCCATTTTTGATTTTTTGGTCCAGTTTTATGGGCCCATCTTGATGATATTTGGAAATCCAATACATCCATGTCGAAGAGAAGCTCGACGCCGAAATAACCCAAGTGGTTTCGTGTCGATAGGAGCTACAGATTGGCCGTGGTGGCCAAAATAATACGAACTGTCCAGAAAGTTTCAGATTCCACCTACTCCACTCTGGGCCAGTCCAGGTGACCCATCATTGATGATCTGAAGAATCTACTTTGACCATCTTTTAGACCACATCCATATATGAATAACTACAAAGTTTCAGATCAAAAGGATGTGTGGTTTAAATGTACCGGTTGAGGAAAGATGGACCATCCAGAAAGATCCAATTGCGCAGATTTTATAAAAGGCCTGAGTGTTCTAATTTTCGCACCTAATTCTGGAATTATTTTGAACAATCTAATCCATCTATCATGTAGAGGAGGGCGTTTTCTACCAATGTTCAAAATTTGAGATCAATCTGACCTCTGTACACTCCGAAGCATTGAAAGCAAGATGACTAGTTCTGAAGGTACCCGAATTGCGCGATTTTGAGAGGTGGTCGTTGATTTGATTGGTGGGCCCATTCAGAAGATAATATTGGAAATCTAAATCATCTATGAGGAAGATCACATTACAAGGAAGCTACAAATCAAATTTGAAGGCAATCCGACCATTGGTTAAGCCGTACGAAGCGAAACAAAATCTATTATGTTGAGGTACTCTTGCTGTATTATAAAAGGAGGTGCTCTCTTCTATTCCAAATCAAGCAAGGACATGGGAAGCAAGGAGTTCAAGTCCTAGGAGGATACCTAGCCTCCTACAGCTAGTTTTTCTTCCTTTTCTTAGTTCTAGTTCTAGTTTTAATATGCTTTTTCTTAGTTAACCTCTTAGCTAGAGCTAGAGGTGAAATTTGTAGTTGGTTTTAATGCTTTAATTCTTTTATTTCAAGTACCCTTTTCTTAATTTTGGATTTGAAACTTCTAGTTTGAATAAAGTTTAGATTTTTAGATGAATTATGAGAGTTTGTGTACTCCGGACATAAGTTCCTTGCAATTCTCTAAGATTGTCATGATGAGTTTGTTTAGATTTAAATTGTAGTAACCCAGAGCATGCCATAGTCTCTTAGCATGGCTGTTACCTCGAAGGCTACAAGTCTGAGTTCTATGTGCTTCATTAGAACTAGAAATTTGATTTTCAGTTTTAAGTGGGACTATTTGTGCTTAAATGTTATATCATCCAATTAGATGAGAGATAGGACTTTGATTATAATTGTGTTGTGCTTGGATGAATGAATTGGCATTGGACTACTACAAGTGGATCCTTGATGCTCTAATTCTTCTTAATTTTAGATTTTCCTATTTCATGTGAAAAACTATTTTTCTAAACTTCTTAGATTCTAGTTATTAGATTAGTTGGAATTGTTTACCTCTTTCCCTATGGATCGACCTCGGTCTTACCGAGATTTATTACTACATCGCAGCCTTACACTTGAGGCGAGCGAACAAGTTTTTGGCGCCGTTACCGGTGAAAAGGTTAAACGGTTCTAATTGTTCTAGTAGCTATAGAGTAGTTTTAGTTAGGTAGGAATTTTAGTTTTTATAAAAGTAGATTTTTTGATTTTGTTTCTAGATTACTAACAATTTTTTATTTGATTTTGTAGGACATTGTTGCTGACATAGATCTCACTTTATTGGTAACATCTCCTCATCTCCCTTCTTTTTGTTCTTTTTTCTAGATTAGGGTAGTTTTCAATTCCTTAAAATTTCATCATGTATGATTGGACGAATGGTGTGTACAAGTACCTTTTGGAGGATGAGACGTCGGATTGGGGGACCCTAACTCATTGTGATCGGGATCCCTCCAAGCATGAGTATTTTTCTGAGATTCAAAGAACCTCTACTACCCCCCATGTAAGACGATGCGTGATTACATTAATGAAAGCAATATACATATTGAGACACGACGTAAGAGGATGGGAGAATACCAGAATGAAGCAAAATCAAATAATGATCATCCGGGAAAAACATTACGTGATTACTGGATTGAAAATAACATGAGTGTTCCACCGGTTGTGGTAGGAGGTGTGCAACAACAAAAGGAACGGGTGAATAGTGGCCAACCAGTTAAGACAATGCGTGATCACTTGTATGGATATGCCTATCAACCGTCATATAACTCTTCATCCTACAATGCGTACGGTCTTAATTGGAAAAACCGCCATTCTCCTTATTCAAGGGATGAACCAACCGTGGTTATTAACAATCACCCTAAAACGTCTTTCTCTTGTGATAACATGTATACAAAAATACTTGAGGAAATATGGAAAGAGTATGTAGAGGAACAATCAAATCAAGCTTACTCGCCATCTTGTGAAGACGTTGAGCCCGAAATTGGGGGCATCGAATCAATCCCCTTTAATGAGGAGGATGGGGCTACCCAAGTCCTACCTTCTTCAGATTTAATGGATAGACTTTTAGAGGAGATTGATTTCGATGATCCAAATGTCATCATCAATTATGGTGAGTCCACTATCTCTTTTGGATGCTTTGAACTTAATGATGAAGAGATTTTAATGACGGTTGACGAACCCGAGGAATCCATAAAATTTGAAAGCGGTAGTAGGGTTGCTTATAATGAGGGTTTGGTGAATGGTTATGAACCTATGGTTTCTTTTTCCCAAGGGCATAATGATTATGAGTCTCTAGAGGATATGCATGCTAAAGAGATAGCCGAGGTTGATATTTTTGAGTCACTCCACCAACTTGCCATGCTTAATTTTAATGTGGAGAATGAGACTCCCATGAGTGAAAATTCAGATTCTTTGGACGAATGCTTGGCTCACTTTGAAAATTCAAACGACCCAATTATTCAAGAGATTGTTAAAGCCTTGCATACTTCCCACTTGGTGCCTCATACTAGTTATGGAGAACCTAGTTTGGAAGAATTCCACTCCATGGAGGGCGAGTCCCTCACCATCGAAATTGAATTTTTGCACTCACTCAAGCAAGATCATGATCCTTCATTCGACTATCTCGATTTCCTAGAGGAATGCTTGGCCCACTCTTATGATCTTGATGCTGAGATGATTAAGGAGTTGGATATTTTGTTGACATGGTGTCGGTGCCGGAAGAACACCATTCCACTGATTTACACTCTTTACCATTGTTTGTGGAAGCACCGTACAATTCTGAAATTGTAGAGGAGACAAATTTAACTAATGAAAACTTGATAAATGTCTCTCCACCATCATGGGTCCTTCAGCCCATTGAAAATTCTGATTGGGAAGACCCATTTTTAATCAATCATAACCCAAATCAGAATTTGAGGAGATATCTTTTTGCTGCTCTTATGTCCTCCTTTTATGCATGTGGTGCACAATACGATTGGACTTCAATGATAAGAAGCACATGTTTACTGTCGAGCAGGACTTTGGATGGTCCTCATGAGAAATTTATTAAATTCATGAAGATCCTGCTCAAATTTGATCATGTAATCGATCGAACTAATCAAAGGTAGGTAGGTAGGTAGGTTAGGATTTATTTTTCTGTAATTAGGATTGAATAAATCTCATCGAGACAATGAAAGATGCTAGAATTGATCAACTTGCTACCCCAGGTACTCTCATTCTCACTCTCCTTTGTTTTATTTCATTGCTCTCATGTCATGCTTATTACATATCTTATTACATTGAGGACAATGTAAGATTTTGGTTGGGGGGTGAGATTCCTTAGATGAATCTACTAGCTTTTGTGACAATTTGAGTAATTCTGTAGAAAATTTTTTATTTTTCTAAAATTCAAAACTCTTTTGGAAAACTTTGTTTCTATGCATTCGAGATGATACGAGTATAAGAAGAGGAGATACGAAGTGAGTGATGTTGCAAGCTTTGAACTTCTCTTAATATAATGGTTTTATATGTGAATTCCCCTATTTAGGTGATTGATTGAAAATTTGAACACTTTTACACCTAGTTCACATTACGCGATTTTCATGGGTTGAAAGGATTATGTGATTTGTGGATTAGCTAGACTTTGATTTAAGGTGTTGAGAAACCAAGCCAGGGTAATTTGTCCATCCTTGTCCATGGGAAAATAACGAAATATATGGATTTCTAAAAATCCTATCTAATTTAAAAGAAAAAGGAAAAGGAAGGATGAAATTGGGAATAATGGAAAAATGGTGGAAATTTCTGAAAAGGGGTACCTATTACCAACAGGGGGATGGTCTACCCGTAACCAAAGCTGGAAATGGGACGTAGTGTGAAAGCCGTTGGAAGGACGATAAGACAAATTCCAGTCATAGGCTTGTTGTTGCTCTGTACACCTTGAGATCTATAGTTTAGTTGATCTATGAAGAAGATAATCCCAGAAATTCATGAGATGAACTTTCACTATGCACACTAGGTTGAATTTTGTTAGAGTTCTTCTATTTATCAATCAATCAGCGGGAATTTCATATAGACACTTATTATGTTTTGAGAGTTTAAGGTCTCAACGTCTATCAGCTTTCGACCCAAATCGGATCACATCTTTACAGTAGATATAAATGATGACATATTTGCATAGTTCTGGATGCTGACGGCTTCTTTTCGAGAAGTCATTTCATTCAACGAGTCGAATTAGGTCGAACCTTAAAGATACGCAATTCTGCTCATTTAGAGATCTCGGAACGTCCATTTGACTGTTCCATTGTGTCCGGAACGCTCGAAATACCTAAAATAGGTTCATGCGGAACTTGAAAACACTTAAAATTGAGTCCGGTGCACCCGTGAACATGTTCTATAATTAGCTGATTTTTTGGGTGCGTAGGACTTAATTTATGGGTGTGTGGACTCCAACACACCTTTAAATTAAATGCATGATTTTTGTTGAATTTAGGGGTGCGCGGAGCACTTTTCGGGTGCGTGGGACCAAATATGCAAATCTGGATTTCGTCGAATTTATGGGCACGTGGAACCCAAATTTATGGGTGCATGGGTCATTTTTGGGTGCGTGGGAGTCCGATGCACTTGTCTGATTCATGTCGAATTAATGGGCACGTTGACCATTTTTTGGGTGCATGGGACACCAATCCACTTATCTGAATTACGTCGAATTTATGGGCGCGTGGGACCGAATTGTTGGGTGCATGCCCACACTTGTGAAAAATCAGGATTCAGACGTATGGTCGTCTTGGTAGGAGTGATCTTCCGGTGGAAGATGTCGGCAATCGAAAAGGTATTTCGGCGACCGTGAAGGGTTTTCGGTGATCGGAAAAGTATTCCGACGAGGGTTTTCCGGTGGGAATCTCAAATACCCCGAGAATAGTAGCTCTCTCTCTCTTTCAAAATGTAAAAATGAATAGTCGGACGGGGTATTTATACTCGAAAATACCGGAACTCGGCCAATGAGGGGCTGCCACGTGCCACACACCCTTAAAATACCTCCCACGCAACCCAAAATCGACGTGCGGAGGTCCAACTCACCCTAAAAGACATTGTGAAATTTGCTGAATTTATGGGTGCGTGGGACCCTAATTTTGGGTGCGTGGGACCTCCTGCACCCTAAAATGGTATTTCTGGAATTTGTTGAATTTAGGGGTGCGTGGGACCTCCTGCACCCTAAAAATGGCATTTTTGGAATACGTTGAATTTAGGGGTGCGTGGGACCTCCTGCACCCTAAAAAGGACATTTCTGGAATACGTTGAATTTATGGGTGCGTGGACCCATTTTTGGGTGCGTGGGAGGCAATGCACCCTTTAAATCGATTATGATCTTTGACGAATTTTCAGGTGCGTGGGCACCTGAATTTATGGGTGCGTGGGACTCTGTGCACCCATAAATGAGTTTCCTGATTTTGCTGATTTTTCGGGTGCGTGGGCCCCGAAATTTATGGATGCGTGGAAGTCCGAATTAATGGATGCGTTGACGGACTTTCGGACACCACCATTTGGGTTTTCAATTTCGATGGGTTTGTGGGGCCCGTTTGATGATGAAAGTAAATGCATTGTTTATCATAAATCATAATGGAGTTATGAGTGTGACTCTGGGCGGTTCCAACTGCAGTGATTCGCGGGGCCTACCGGAGATTTTAGTCGAAATTGGCTAAGTAAGAAAACTTTTGTAAATCTCCGTTTTGCGTGCACCGAGAGGCGTTTTGTGTGATTCTTTTGGAGCTGTGTGGCTATTTTAGTCATTCTAAGGACCTTAACGTTTTGGGACCCCAACACCAGGCTCTCAAGGAAGATTGAGGCTATGGAACTTAGTAAAAGTGGAGTTTCAAAGTCCAATGAAGCTATTGATACCATATATGGGATTTGTTTCACTAATCTACACGCTACGCAAGATTGTCCTACAATTCCTGCATTTCAAGAAGTGTTACATGAACACGCAAATGCCACATATGGTTATCAACGCCTTTCAATGGACCGGTGGGTAACACGTACAACTCTACTTGGAAGAATCACCCCAATTTCAGTTGGAAGAATGCGCCCATGGGCAATCCTACCAACTCTCAAGGAGAGCCACCCATGCAAAATATGGCCCCACCTCAATTCTCAATGGATGATACTTGAAAAGCGTTTATACAAGGGCAAACGTAAATTAACCAAACGAATCAGCAAATGTTCCAAGAGCTTAAAGTCTCGATTGATGAGATTAAGGGACGCTTGAACGCTAGGGAATGGACCTTTCCGGCCCAACCACAGCCCAATCGAAAGCAAATACATGAAGTGAGCATTCCTAATCCCTCTAATCAACCTATGGAGCAAGCCAAATCCGTCACCACTCTTAGAAATGGTAAACAAATTGACAAAACTATCCAGGTGAAGGCCGACAAGCCTGAGGATCCGGTAAATTCTGAGGATGAGGATGGATCCAGCTTAGCCCCACAAGAAACGGAACGCATTTACAAGCTCATAGCGCCATTCCCTTCGAGATTGGTTGCTCCTAAATCTCTTCCAAACTCTCATGATTTTTTAGAGATTTTTAGACAAGTCAAGATCAACATTCCCTTGCTTGATGCTATCAAACAAGTCCCCTCCTATGCCAAGTTTCTAAAGGACCTATGCACAACCAAACGTAAATATAATGTGCAACAAAAGGCCTTTTTGAATGAGCAAGTGAGTGTCATTCTCACTCAGAAAACCCCCCCAAAATTCAAAGACCTCGGTAGTCCCACAATCTCCTATATCATTGGAGACTACCGGATTGAGCGTGCATTGCTAGACTTGGGGGCAAGTGTAAATTTGATCCCGTACTCGGTATACGAGCAATTAGGTCTTGGTGAATTAAAACCCACCAAAACTACATTGCAACTCACTGATAGATCCGTCCGGGTACCAAGAGGGATAGTTGAGGATGTGCTAGTCCAAGTTGATAAATTCTACTACCCGGTAGATTTCATCATCTTGGACACATAACCGGTTATAGATGCTAGCACCCAAATACCGGTGATTCTAGGCCGCCCATTCCTTGCTACATCAAATGTAATCATAAATTGCCGGAATGAAGTGATGCAAATGTCCTTTGGGAACATAACGTTGAAAGTGAATGTGTTCCACTTGGGGAAAAGGCATAGGGTCGATGATGATGTCCACGAGGTTGATATGATTGATTCAATCATGGAAGAGGAGTTCGCTTTAAAGCAGAATTCTGATCCTCTAGATGTTGTTAGAATTCTGATCCTACAGAGAGGCCAATTTCTAAAAGTGTAGAGGTTGAGGACCCACTCCAACCTACACAAAATTCTGAGAGGGTGGAAGATGTAAAGGAGCCGAATCTGAAAATTTCCTCTCCTAAGGTCTCCTACACACTCGAGGAGTGTTTAGCGTATTTTGAAGATTAGGATGATCCCATGATTCAGGACATAGTAAATGCTTTGAGAAAGAGACCTCATGCGCCTAAAAAGCTTCCTTCCATAGAGCACCAAATTGAAGAATCGACTGTGGAAGCACAAGCGACAAATGATTATGTGGAGACCATCCCAATGTTTGAGGATGAAGCGATTGAAGTCTCCACATCTCTTTGGTTTGTTCAAACCGAAGCACACTTCTGGGATGACCCATACTTGAATGATTTTTGCCCAGACAAGAAGGAAAGGAGGTCAATATTCAATGATTTCCAACCAATGCAATTCTCCTTTCCTAGTACATGTGACAATTTTTTTGAGGAACCCGCTGAAATTTTTCAGCAGGATTTTCAATGGGCTAGACTGGTTGATGTCACCAATGTACTTTCCAAAGCAGGATGGTGGATAGTTCTACTGAATAATTTGTTACACCACTTGATGATCTTGCTCAACTTTGTCCTTTTGGATGTTGTACTGATAATCAATCTCCTAGTCTGATGGAGATCTTCTTTTTAAAAGGACGTGTTAGGTATCTTTATTGCTTTACGTAGATTAGGTTTAGTTTTATTTAATTTTACTGTTTTAGTAGGATTTAGTTGTCGGAGTTGCAGACTTCCATGCTCGACTCTCTCAGGTACTATTGTTCTCACTCTCTTATATTTTACCATTGCTCTCATGTTCATGCTCATTGCATATCTTTTTACATTGAGGACAATGCAAGATTTGGTTGGGGGGTGAGATGAGATTCCTCATCTAGCAGTTGCAAAATTTCGAGCATCATATGTGTAAATTTTTTCGAATTTTGTAAAACTTTCAAAACTCTTTTAGAAAACCTTATTTCTATGCATTCGAGATGATACGAGTATAAGAAGAGGAGATACGAAGTGTGTGATGTTGTAAGTCTTGAACGTCTCTTAATATAAT
The DNA here is from genome assembly GCA_003013855.2 of Liriodendron chinense. Classification (NCBI taxonomy): domain Eukaryota; kingdom Viridiplantae; phylum Streptophyta; class Magnoliopsida; order Magnoliales; family Magnoliaceae; genus Liriodendron; species Liriodendron chinense. The sequence continues at coordinate 431,333 of ML058400.1, read as the reverse complement.
GGTTTTATATGTGAATTCCCCTATTTATGTGATTGATGGAAAATTTGAACACTCTTACACCTAGTTCACATTACACGATTTCATGGTTGAAAGGATTATGTGATTTGTGGATTGGCTAGACTTAGATTCGAGGTGTTGAGGAACCAAGCCAGGGTACTTTGTCCATCCTTGTCCATGGAAAAATAACGAAAGATATAGATTTCTAAAAATCCTATCTAATTTAAAAGAAAAAGGAAAAGGAAGGATGAAATTGGGAATGATGGAGAAAATGGTGGAAAATTTCGAAAAAGGGCTACCTATTTACCAACCGGGGGATGGTCTACCCGTAACCAAAGCCGAAAATGGGACGTAGTGTGAAAGCTGTCGGAAGGACGGTAAGGCAAATTCCTATCATTGGCTTGTTGTTGCTCTGTGCACCTTGAGATCCATAGTTCAGTCGATCTATGAAGAAGATAATCCCAAAAACTCATGAGATGAACTTTTACTATGCACACTAGGTTGAATTTTGTTCGAGTTCTTCTATTTATCAATCAATCAGCGAAAATTTCATATAGACACTTATTATGTTTTGAGAGTTTGAGGTTTAAACTTCTATCACCTAATTTTTTTCCAAATTTTGTACTTGTATGTCTTGGAATGGACAGAAACATGGTTTCTAAAGGAGAGTTGGTTTTGGAGGTTTAAACTTGTTTCACGTATGTTTTGCTCGGGATTAGTAAAAAGCTGATTCGGGGGTGTGTTGGACCTCCAATTTATACATTGTATAGGCCATTACATCACATTATATGCATGGTTTGCGTGTATAAAAGGACAATCTAATGCATGTTTTGTGATTATAGGAATGAGAGCGGACTTCACCCAATTAAAGACAAAAAGGGTCCACTTAGAGCCATTGAATGAAGATTAAAGGAGGACTAAAGAAGGAAGAAATCAAGTAGAAGAGAGAGAAGAAGAAAGAAAGGAAGAAAAAATGGAGAAAAGAAGGTCCAACCGGTCTTGACCGGTCGGCCAAAGGAGCCAGACCGGTCAAGTCTAGTCGGCCACATCGCTGGAAGACGCTGGACTAAGGGTCAGCAAAGTCCGACCGGTCAAGACCGGTCGGCCACACTGCTGGCCACCCCTTGTGCACGCTGGACCTCTCACAAAGGCAGTCCGACCGGTCAAGACCGGTCGGCCAACCCAATCTAAAATTCTCTGCGCATTGCATAACCTTATGCAAATTCTAGATGTTTCCGATGTAACAGAGCTTCCCCACTATAAAAGGACACCTAGCTAGGGTCTCTTCCTAGGGCATCATAGAAGCCAAGGAACTTCGTGGGAGAGGAAGGAAGCCGTCGTAGAGCGTTTGCAACCCTTCAAACTTCAGGTTTTTATGTTTTCTAGTTTTCTTTTATGAGTTCTAGTTGTAGTATGACAATGCTCGGCTAGAATCTCTCTGCTAAGGCTGAGAGGTGAAGCTTGTAGCTAATTTCATGCTTGATTTAGTTTAGTTCAAGTAGTTCTACTTCAAGTTTGAATTTTGATATTCTAGTTCTTATAAAATTGATAGTTTTAGACATTTTATGAGAGTTCATGTGCTCCGGACATGGATTCCTTGCAATTCTCTGAGATTATCATGTGTTGCTTGATTAGATTTGAATTATGGAAACCCTTGAGCATGCCATAGTCCATAGGCATGGCTGTTACTCCGAAGGCTGTAATTTCGAATTCTATATGTGTTGAACAGGACTAGAACTTGGAAGTTCAACTTGAGTCGGATTGAATGTGTTTAATGCTTCATCTTCCAACTAGATGAGAGATAGGACTTCAAATCTAGTTGAGTATTATGCTTGGATTGATTGGATTGACATGGGATTACTACAAGTGAATCCTTGAAAGCCTTAGTGCCTTTAATCACTGTTTTTCTTAAGTTACTGTTTTAACATAATTATCTCCATTGAATCTCTTGTCTGATACAAACTGAGTTGCTGAAATAGTTTGAAATTCATTCTCTAATTCCCTGTGGATCGACCTCGGTCTTACCGAGATTTATTACTACATCACAGCCTTGCAATTGAGGCGAACGAACAATGGTGGTGGGCTTGGAGGCCACCTGGGTCGTGACAAGACGAATCTAATGGTAGAAGAGCGTTATTATTGGCCTCACCTAGGCTACGATGCGGGATTGATGATTGCCAGATGTCATATTTGTCAGACTTCCAAGGGCCACTCTAAAAATATGGGCCTCTATACTCTCTTGCCCGTGCCGGAAGGCCCTTGGAAAGATATCTTCATGAAATTGGGTCTCCCACGAATACAATTGAGCACTAATTCATCTTTTATAGTAGTAGATCGATTCTCGAAAATGGCCCATTTCATACCAATGAAGAAAAAGTTTGACACATCGAATGTGGCCAATATATTTTTTAAAGAAGTCGTGAGATTGCATGGAATTCCCAAGACCATAACTTCAGATCGAGATACAAAGTTCGTTAGCCACTTTTGGCGGACCTTGTGGAGCAGGTTCGATACTCAACTTTAGTTTAGTAATGCTTATCACCCTCAGACAGACGGACAAACTGAAGTTGTCAACAAGACATTGAGTAACCTTATTCAGAGTATCTCGGGAGACAAGCCGAAACAATGGGACTTGGCCCTACCTCAAGCTGAGTTTGCCTTCAACAATATGACGAATCGGTCCATAGGAAAGTCCCCATTCCATGTTGTCTACGAACGGACTCCGCGCCATACACTCGACTTAGTCTCCTTGCCCAAAGTCCTCGGAAAGAGCATTGCTGCTGAACACATGGTCAAGAAGATTGCAGAGATTCATACTGAGGTCCTAAACAAATTGGTTGAGGCAAATCAGAAATATAAGTCAGACGCCAACAAGCATCGCCGAAGCAAGGTTTTTGAAGTTGGCGATCAAGTCATGGTTTACCTACGCAAGGAACGTTTTTCGACTGGCACCTACAACAAGCTCAAACACAAAAAGATTGGACCGGTACCGATCCTTCAGAAAATCAACGATAACGCCTATGTCGTTGATCTTCCCGAAGAACTTGAAATCTTCCGTACATTCAATGTCACTGACCTCTACGAATATCAAGGGCCCGAGGAGCATATTAACTCGAGATTGAGTTCTTTTTAAGGAGGGGAGACTGATGTAGAGGGTGTGACAAACCTCTACAGGACGAGAATAGACTAAAAGAAGGACAAGCAGAAGACCATCACAAAAGGGTTGAAGGTAATGAACACAATTAGGGCAAATGGCATTGCCGACAGGTCGTCTGATCGGTTGGACCCAGCAAGGACCGGTCGCTAGACTGGTCAGGCCCAACTGAGAAAACAGTCCAAACTCACTGGACTGTTTTTGCCCAAAATAGACCAGTCGTCTGATCGGTCGTGCATCTGAGGGACAAACTCAGACCGGTCGTGGACAAGTCGAGTGATCTCCAGAGAGTTACTGAACTCTCTGAACCTTTTTCGACCAGTTGACCATCGTCCAGTGAGTTCCCGCGAACTTACTATTTTCAGTTTTCCTTTTCGTTTTAGGAGTTGTTTCTCTTTCCTTTTGCAATTAGGACACCTAGGCTACGAAGTTTAGGGTTTAGTTAGTATAAATAAGGTGTTATTTTCGATTTTAATTATTATTGAATAATTTTAATATAATTTTTAGAGTTTTCTCTGTTTTGGCTCGTGTTCTTCGAGTTGCCCCTTGAGTGATCAAGGAAGATCAAGTTGTTTGCTCGATAGATCCGTAGATTCGGATCAATTATCCTACGAGAGAGACGGTGATCGATCTCATCCTGCCTACGGTTGCCCACGCATTAACCAAAGCTGCCGAGAGAGGATTGCTAGCAGCCTCCACTTTAGCATCGACCGCAGCAGCTTCGATCGCAAACCTCTGTATCGCATCTATTGAAATACGGCGAGAGGTCAACAGCTAAGGATATGCCACCCTCCCCCCCCCCCCCCCCCCCCCCCCTCAGGGGTACTGGCTGAGGTAGGGCGTAGCAGATTGGTAGGGCTGGCTACGTTGTCCAGGGTTTCAGCGACGAAAGAGCGATATCTCCCTTATGTATCTTCCTCCCAGTCAATCTGAGCACCTTCTGGATACAGGGGACTGTTTCCCTCAGAGCGCGACCGAACTCGGGTACTCCTGGTCCCATTATCCTGAGCAACCAGGGGGACCTCTCGTTGCAAAGGGTTCAGCTGCGACGATTGAACTTGAGCATATCGGAATCTCACAAAGGCGTAGCCTCTGGTATGGAGTTGGGGATTTTGGGGATGAAAACGTCCGTAACCTTCCCATAGGCCTTGATTAAGGTCTCAAGGTCCTCATGGTTGAAATCGTACGGAAGATTTCCCACAAAGAGGGTGAAATCGTCATCCGCTGCTGTCTTCCTAGAGACGACATGCCATGTATTTGCTTTTGCACCCACAAGCGCTGCTTCTGCTCCCGCAGGCAATCTACCTATTTGATCTTGAAATTCGTATTGCCTATTTTTGGAGCAGCCTCTCCGAGAATGGGCTCTGTCCCTAGGTCGGCCTCTCATCGGCCGCACCGCTCTCTTGCGAAGGAAACCCTGAAATGCTATCTCAGGATGCAATCCTCTATCAATGGCTAAACATGGTTGTTATAGTCTGGCCCACCTAACGAGTGGATGGGAATAAGTTTTGTACGGCGCTCTCCTCGTTGAGCCAATCCATTTGAAGGGTTGGATGTCGCACGAACATGATAGCTTGGAAGTGATTCACTGGGTGGACAGTAACTTATAATCCAACAGGTTGGACTCGAAACCTTCTAAAAAAGAAAAGAAAAAAAAAACAAAAAAAAACTACGACATATTAAACACTACCAAATTCAGTAAAAATTTTGAAATTCCTAACATATCAAATGGCCTTCATGAAAACGAATAAATAAATAGATTGAAAAAAACTTACAGCTGTTGCAGACTTGCCAAATTCCTCAGCTCAGGTGGGAGCCCACCACTGAACTCATTGTTGCTTATAATCCTGAAAATAAATAATTACTTATATCTTGTAATTTATCAATCATTAAACATTGTTGTTATGGTCATCCTCATGGCGGAGCCAACCTATAGGAAAGGTTAGGAAAGGTTGGATGTCATACGAACATGATTGTTTGGAATTTGGAAATAACTCACTGGGTGGACAGTAACTTACGGTCCAATTGGTTGGACTTCAAACCTTCTCCGGAAGAAAATGAAGACAGAAAAAAGAAAATTACTGCATATTAACGACTACCAAGCTGGCCACGGTATTTTTTACGCAGGGGCTACCTGAATGTAAGCAGCTGGTAGTTTTGTGCTATAATCAATAAAAAGCTTGGCTTTTTATTTAAAAAAAGAAAAGGTTATTACGGAGGGCAAATTCACAATTCCAAACACATCATATGGCATTCCTGAATAAGAATAATAAAATAGAATAGAATTAATAAAAAAAAAATACCTACAGTGGCTGCCGACTTGGCAAATTCACCGGTTCAGGTGGGAGTGAAGCAACCAAGCTATTGTAGCTTATATCCCTAAAAATAAATAAATAATTATATTTTATTTCTATTAATGGCTAAACACGGTTGTTATAGTCTGGCCCACCCAACGAGTGGATGTGGATAATTTTTGTACGAGGATCTCCTCGTTGACCCATTTGAAGGGTTGGATGTCGCACGAACATGATAGCTTGGAAGTGATTCACTCGGTGGACAGTAACTTATAATCCAACAGGTTGGATTTGAAACCTTCTAAAAAAATAATAATAATAATAATAAGACTACCACATATTAAACACTACCAAATTCAGTAAAAATTTTGAAATTCCAAATATATCAAATGGCCTTCATGAAAACGAATAAATAAATAGAGTGAAAAAAAACTTACAGTTGTTGCAGACTCGCCAAATTCCTCAGCTCAGGAGGGAGAAAACCACTGAACATATTGTTGCTTATATTCCTGAAAATAAATAATTAATTATATCTTGTAATTTATCAATAGTTAAACATTGTTGTTATAGACTTGCCCACCAAATGAGTGGATGGGGCTGATTTTTGTAGAAGGTTATCCTCATGGCAGAGCCAACCTATAGGAAGGGTTGGATGTCATATATACGAGCATGATTGTTTGGAAATAACTCACTGGGTGGACAGTAACTTATGGTCCAACTGGTTGGACTTCTAACCTTCTCCAAAAGAAAATGAAGAAAGAAGGAAATTAGTACATATTAACAATTACCAAGCTGGCCCCGGTATTATTGTCGCCAGGGGCTGCCTGGATGTAAGCAGAGGTGCATAGTTTCGTGCTATAATCAATAAAAGCTTGGGTTTTTATTAAAAAAAGAAGAAGAAAAACAAAAACAAAAACAACTACCAAGCTGGGCGGCAAATTCGAAAATCCAATCACATCATATGACATTTCGGAACAAAATAATTAAATAGAATTAGAAAAAGAAGAAGAAGAAGAAGGAAACGCCAGGACTTACAGTTGCTGCAGACTTGACAAATTCCCCAGCTCAGGTGGGAAGGAACCATTGAATTGATTGCGACTTATGTTCCTGAAGATAAATAATTAAATTATATTTTATTATTTATCAATAGCTAAAGATTATTGTAATAGACTGGCTGCCCTAACGAGTGGGCAGGACTGATCTTTGTGCAAGGCAATCCTCATGGAGGAGCCAACATATTGGAAGGGATACATGTCACACGAGCAGGATAGATTGGAAATAATTCACTAGATCGACAATAACCTATAGTCCAACTAATTGGACTTGAAATCTTCTCAAAAAAGAAAAAAGAAAATAAAATTACAGCATATTAATTACTATTAAATTAGGAGGTAAATTCAAAATTCCAAACACATCATATGGCATTTCTCAAAAATGAATAATTAAATAGAAAAAACCCAAAACTTACAATATTTGCAGACTTGCCAAATTCCCCAGCTGTGATGGGAATGAACCAACAAAGATATTGTCACTAATATCCCTGAAAATAAATAATTAATTATCTTTTATTATTTCTCAATGGAAAAGTTGTTGCTATGGTTTATCTGCCCAACGAGTGGATGGGACAAGCATGTCCTAACGGCAAGCCAACTGATGGAAAGTGTTAGATGTTGAGCGAACATGATAGGTTGGAAGTAATTCATTGAGTGAACAGTAACTTATGATAAAACTCGTTAGAGTTGACAGCTTTCTAAAACGTTAAAGCAAAATAAATCAACAACACATTAATCACTATCAAATTGAGAGAAATTTCAAATTTCAAATACATCATTTGGTATTTCTAAATAAGAGTAATTAAGAAACTTAAAAAAACAAACGACCTTAAATTTGTTGCAGCCATGCCAAATTTGCCAGCTCCTGTTGGAGCAAACTATAGAAATTATTTGTCTTTGTTGGAGTGTCAAGTCCCTTGATATGCATTGATACACCATCCTCTAATATAGAGGGCGCTTTTTGAGCAACTGGTTGTTTGACATGGTATCAGAAGGTCTTGTTGATACCAAGACCTCTGTTCAAACGAAGTTATCTACACTCAATCTACCAGCATGGGCTATGGATCGGGGTGTGTGTGGTCCAATATACCTCATAGCATACATTCCACGGACTACAATTTTCGGTAGTCATGTGAAGTACTCCTGAATGGTTACCAAAGGTTGATCATCCACGCATGCATAGAGCCTTGTCCATCTACACAAGCACAACTTTGAATATGGGACAAGTGCACAGATCTGGGCTTTCTATAAGGTGGGCCTCACTAATTAGTGTTAGGTGCGTTTCACAAAAACCTTAGGATCTCGCACCCCCAATATACTAGAATTATAGGCTATGATAATGCAATAATCAAAAGCAAATCAACAACCTCATGACACGAGATTTTTACGTGGAAAACGCTCGAAGAGGTAAAAACCACGGGACCTAGTTCAGAGCAATAATTCACTATGAAGTAGAATATTACAACCGATCACAAGCACACACTGCTTGGATCAAACCTTCTTCGCTCACGTAGGAGTGTATGAACAATAAGAGAATAATAAAAACGGAGAGATCTCACTAATCACGAGGACGTAAAAACGCTGAGATATCGACTGCACAGTAGATCATCTTTACGAGAAGAATCTCCCTTCCACCAGCTTCCTCTCTCTCTCTCTCTCTCTCTCTCTCTCTCTCTCTTTTCTCTTTCTCTCTTCCTCTTTTTTTCTCTCTCTCACCTTGGACTTGAAAACACCTTAATAGAATAACCTCAACTCATTTTGGAACCTCTTAAGTAAAGAACCGGAGGAATTAGAACAAAATAAGGAAATTATATACAAGCAGTCCGCATAGGGTCGGGCGCTCGGTTAGTTGACCGTCGGGCGCCTGGCCAACCCAAAAAATGTCCAGCAGGCTTCAAGGAGAATCTATCCAATTTCGGGCGCCCGGACCAACATGGTCGGGCACCCAGTCACAAGACCATCGGGCGTCCGACTGCTGTAAAAATAGTTTAGTAATAAAACACTCATCTGGGTGAATTTCGGTCGCCCGACCACACCCAGGCTGCACCATCTCTCCTCTGTACCGAGGAGAAAAACCCCATCAATTAGATCTCTTGGCTCAAAACGGTAGCTCCTCAAGTGGGTCATAGTTTAAAGAAAAAAAAAACTTATAGCTAAAGAAAAATTTCCCAGCCGTTCATTTGTTGCACGTGCCTGCCCCAACATTGACAGGAAGATCTACATCTACACAACGTGATCACCGGATGAAAAGCTCCGATGCTTCACTTATGTCATTGTGGGGAGATTTGTATTGTTCATTTGATCTGCCCTAGGCATTAATTGAGACTTGTGGGGTATGAGACATTCTTCACAAGGAGGTTTTTTTTTTTTTTTTTTTTTTGGGGGGGGGGGGGGGGGGGGGGTAGTACACACATCCCACTGTTAGAACACCCACTAACCCTTGTCATATCACAATGTTAGCTTCACTCGGTCTGCCACTTGAGCTTCCAAACCACCATTTGGAGATATTGGTTGGACTTTTATTTATAACCGTCCATTACCATTCTCAAAAGTCCTTGAAATCGGTAATTAGGATCATCCTGACTGGTGCACTCCTTTTTGGCACGGCATATATATTCCATGCCAGGCCCAACAGATTATCCATCAGATCTATCACCATTTATGAAGGTGTAAAGCTGTATAAGATACAACTGGTTGCACCGGATACAAACTACTGTAACAACTGCTATTATGAAAGTGGTGGTGACTCATCGACCTACCATGTGGCACTCATGTGCAGCTATCCAAACCATCCAAATTGTGGAGAAACTGTGGATCGAACATATATTTGGTGGATCGACCTACATACATCACTGTGAGCCCTACAGATAGGGTCCCACCCACCTCGGTGGATCCGGGGTCTCACCTAATTAATCCTCAAAATTGGGAGCGGATTAGGTGAGACCCCGGATCCACCGAGGTGGGTGGGACCCCTGAATGTGGGGCCCACTGTGATGTTTGTGACTACATCAATACCGTCCATCCGTATTGAAAGCTCATTTTAAGGCATGACCCAAAAACTGAAGCAGTTCCAAATCCCAGATGAACCATAGTACAAGCAAAAGTGGTGATTGACCATAAAAACTTCTTGTGGCCACAAAAGCTTTGGATCAAGATAATATTTGTGTGGTCTCTTATCTAGGTGTTTATGACCTTATCAACAGGTTGGATGGCAAATAAACATTCCAGTGGAATCCATGAAGTTTTAATGGTGGAGATTCAATCACGACTGTTTCCTGTGGTGTGATCCACCTAAGATTTGAATCAGCTTCATTTTTTTTTTCAAAATGGTTGGACGGTGTGGATTTAAGGTACATACATCACTGTGAGCCCTACAGATAGGGTCCCACCCACCTTGGTGGATCAGGGGTCTCACCTAATTAATCCTCTCCCATTTAAAATACAGCTGATCAAGGAATCCTAACGTCCAATTGATGCTTATCAGATGAACAGTTGCAAGTGCATTAATGCGCGTTCCAAATTTCTAGGGAAAAATCAGATGGCTCCGGACCGTCAAAAAATTGGCTAATCCAAAATAATAATAATAAGAAGAAGAAGAAGAAGAAGAAGAAAAGAAAAGGAAAATCAGAACTTACAGTATTTGTAGATTTGCCAAATTGCCCAGCTGAGGTGGGAGTGAACCATTAAAGTAATTGTCTCTTAGATCCCTGATCAATGGTTAAAAATTGTTGTTATAATGGTCGCCCCCATAATGAGTGGATGTGAATGATTTTTCAACAAGCCTGTCCTCATGGTGGAGCCAACCTATTTAATCACTATCAAATTGAGAGACAAATTTGAACTTCCATACACATCATTTGATACTTCTAAAGAAGAATAATTAAGTAGAATTTCAAAAGAAGAAAGAGTTTAAATTTGTTGCAGACTTGCTAAATTCCGCAGCTGAGGTTGGTACAAACCATAGAAACAATTTGGCTTATAACTCTGAAATTAAATAAATAATTATATTTTCGTGACTGCTACTGTTTCTGCCTGGAATCACTGCAATAACCTTCATCATTTCCCTGTCATTTGAGAGATCAAAGTTGATGTAGAGAGGACTGTTGAAGAATACATGGTCAGGATCGATCAAAGTAAAGAAGGAAGGATTTGAAAGCCAGGAAATTGAATAGTCAATAGCCTCTGGCGATCGGTCGAATTTCAATCGCGACTAATGTCATGTAGGGTGCGGACCATCCTTGCTTGCCGGACTGTCAAGTGCCCCTGGCTACCAGTCCAATTTTCCATGCAACTGGTCACAAATAGCCCTCAAAGGGCCTTTACTCTCTAGACTGATTTAGGTCCTATGCAACCCGTCACCCAGGGCCAGGGACCCGTCGCCTCTCATCAGTGACCCATTGCTGACCCCTAGTGACTGGTCTATCGGTTACACAGTTTTACACGAATTTTTGTTTGTTTCTGTTTTCAACTCAAACTCTTTCTAATATGGTTTATTAGGGTTTCTATCATGTTTAGAAGTATAAAAAATCATTTTAATTCGTGCTTAGGCATTCATTATCATTATTCTTTCAATAAAGCTTTGCTTTTATCTCTTCATCGTGGATTCGAAGGAAAATTCGATTGGGGATTCTCGGATTGCTCTGTAAATTCAGAGTATTTATCACGTGAGAGAGACGGTATTCTATCTCACTATGTCTACGTCTACACCAAGTTGGTATCAGAGCGAGGAAAACCCTCGTGAAGATGGCTTCTAGCGACAGCCGCGACAACAATCCTACTGACGGTGCTCAAGGGATCCAGTATCTTATAGAGGATCGATGCTCTCCAACGAACGAATGAGTTGGCTATTTATATACAAGGGCTGTAAGCAACTCTCAATCAAATCGCAACGTTATTGGCTCTACCCAGGGTCCAAGGCGAAGCACGGCCATCGACAATTGTTGTATGGGACAATCCAATGTACTATTAGGCTCTTCCAACAGCAAGTCGCAGGACCACTCCAAAGGACTCAAACATTACTGATGAAGACATCGAGGGTCTCCTTGTTCAGCAATCCACAAACAAAAACGATCATGTGGACCGTGCTAAAAGGGATTACAGAGGTAAGGACGAACTTCCTACAATCAATGGCTTGTTACGTATTGAAGAATTTCTAGATTGGTTGTAGAAGTCGAGAACTTCTTTGATTACATGAATGTGCCGGAGGATAAGAAGGTGAAGTTGGTTGCATATAAATTGCAGTCGGGAGCCTCCGAGTGGTGGGAGCAATTGCAACTCACCCGAACCCAAAAGAATAAGTCGCCCATCCGATCATGGCCACGGATGAGATGACTTCTTTAGTCATGATTTCTACCCCGATATTGTAAGAAGGTATTGTTCCAACAATACCAGAATTGCAGACAATGAAGTCGAATTGTAGAAGAGTATGTAGTCGAGTTCAATAGACTAGCGACGCGCAACGATTTATCCGAGACAGATTCTTAGAGGGATGTGAGGTTTATCGGTGGCCTAAGAACCGCTATCCAGTACAGCGTACAACTTTTGGTCGGGACAATGGAAGAGGCGGTGCAACTCACTAATCGTGCAGAGACCAACTCATTAGGGTTCCTTTGCGTCCCTATCAGTCAACCCATGTCTCTACAACGGGTCCCACTCAAGATTCGGCCCTGTACAAGGGAAAAGAACCTATTGGTGGGCAAGTTCATCCCCCATCGACCGCAAACCGTGATGCGGGGAGCGGTCCCTTCAGGCGACAAAGGGTCATCCCTATGACAACATGCAGGTCCAAGTCAGGCGCCGAATCCGCATACTCGGCCAAGGTCGAACAATTGTTTCCATTGTGGCCAGTCACGCCACTTGTCCAATACTTCCCCTCAGCATCCCACCGCTAATTTGGCCACTAATGAAGGGGAGGGTGAGGAAGAATTCGTGGAAGGAGAGCCCAAGAATGAAGAGTTCGATCAGTCCGTTAAGGAAGAATCAGATGAGATTGACTGGTTGGCTAGGGACTGTGGCGAGTCTTTAATCGTGAGACGCTTATGTTACACTGTTCGGAAGGAAATGCATCCGCAGCACCACAACATCTTTCGTGCATGTTACATCATGAAAGGGAAGGTTTGCGACATAATCATTGATAGGGAGAGCAATGAGAACATTGTGTCCAAGGTTATGGTAGAAAATCTTCGATTACCGACGATAAAACATCCAGCCACGTATTCCATCAGTTGGAATAAGAAGGTCAGCAACACCAAGGTAACTGAATAATGTTTAATTTATTTTTCATTGTTAAGAGTTATAGAGTTGAGGCGTTATGTGATGTAGTGTACATGGAGGCATAAAATTGCTCCTTAGACGGGGATGCGACCCATCGAGGATAAGGCAATACATATATATATTTATCAAGGATGGGCATAAATGAATACGAACTTCTCTGGCACAGAAGAGCTGCCCCGAGACTTCCAAAGTGGAGGGGAGTTCTCTCCTTGCCATAAGGGAGTTTGTGAAAAAATTGAAGGAATTAGGAGAGATTTATGCCATGATGATAGTCAAGGGAGATGACCCTGGGGGGCACAATTATTCCTGTAACTCTTTGACCATTATTCAATTAATTCCAAGAAGCTTGGCCTGAAGACTTTCCCCATGGGCTACCCCCGATGAGAGATATTCAGCACCACATCGATCTCATCCCTGAGGCTAGCTTACCGAACCAAACACATTACCGGTTAAGCCTGAAAGAGAGTGAAATTCTCCAAGGAAAGGTTGAAGATTTGTTGAGAAAATGGCTGTTGAGAGAGAGCATGAGCCCTTGTGTATTACTGGCATTGTTGACGCCAAAGAAGGATAGTAATTGGCGAATGTGTATTAGCAGTCGGGCGATTAACAAGATCATCATCAAGTACATATTTCTCATACCCCAGTTGGATGACATGTTGGAAGGTTCCAATGTGTTTTCCAAGCTGGATTTGCGCAGTGGATACCATCAAATCCAAATCTGGCCTGGTAACAAGTGGAAAATAACTTTTAAGACCAAGGATACCATCAAATCTAAATCCGGCTTGATGACAAGTGGAAAATAGTTTTTAAGACCAAGGAGGGACTATATGAATGGCTTGTTATGCCATTTAGTCTATCGAACGCCCCAAGTACTTTCATGCACATGATGAACAAAGTCTTAAAATCATTCATAGGTGAGTTTGTCGTCAAATACTTTGACAACATTCTAATATACATCTAGAACAAATCGAAACACGTAGAGAATCTCAGGCAAGTTCTCTAAGTGCTTTAGGATAACAAGTTATATCTGAATTTGAAAAAATGTAATTTCTTGTTAGACCATCTGCTGTTTCTGAGGTTTTTAGTGTCATCCACTGGTATTTGAGTTGATGAAGACAAAGTGAAGGCCATCCATGAGTGGCTTACTCCAGCCAACATCTATGAAGTACACAGTTTTCATGGGTTGGCCACATTCTATCACTATTTTGTAAAAAACTTCAGCATCATAGTTGCACCAATCAAAGATTGCATGAAGAAAGGACCATTTCAATGGATGGATGAAACTGACAAAAGCTTTGGCGAGATCAAACAAAAGTTGTCTTCTACCCTGGTCTTAGTTTTGCCAAACTTTAACAAGGTTTTTGAAGTAGATTGTGATGCATCCTATCTAAGCATTGGTGTCATTTTATCACAAGAAGGCAAGCCTGTGGCCTTCTACAGCAAGAAACTTAGTAATACGAGGAAGAAGTGGTCCACATATGAGATTGAGTTGTACGTTATGGTACAAGCTCTTCAACATTGGCGACACTACCTCATTCAGAGGGAGTTTATTCTATACACAAACTAGCTATCAGGCCTTAAAGTTTATCAATAGCTAAACTAATGTTAGTCGTGTGCATGCTAGGTGGATTTCATTTTTGCAGGAATTCACGTTCGTGATAAAGCATAAGTCAGGCCAACAAAACAAGATTGTTGATGCATTGAGCCATCGAGCCGTTCTTCTTGTCACCATGAGTATTGAGGTTGTTGGTTTTGACCAATTCAAGGAATTATATGCCGAAGATGATGAGTTCAAGGATGTGTGGCTGCAGAGCAAGGAAGGTCATCTGAGTGATTTCCACATTCAGGACGGATTCCTGTTCCATGGGAATATGTTGTGCATCCCACAATGTTCTTTACGTGAGAAGATTATACTTAAACTTCATAGTGGTGGACTTGGAGGACACTTGAGACGTGACAAAACGAAGGCCCTTGTGGAGGAGCATTATTATTGGCCTCACCTAGACTGTCATGTGGGAATGATGGTACAATGGTGCCATATATGTCAAACCTCCAAGGATCACTCCCAGAACACAAGACTCTACACTCCGTTGCCCGTACCGGAAGGACCTTAGGAAGACATCTCCATGGATTTTGTTTTGGGTCTCCCATGAACACAATGCAGCATGAACTCCATGTTCCTGGTAGTAGATCACTTTTCGAAGATGAAACACTTCATCCCGTGCAAGAAGACATATGATGCAACAAATGTAGCGAACCTCTTCAAGGTGATTGCGAGGTTGCATGGAATTCTCAACACCGGACCGTGATACAAAGTTCGCTAGTCACTTTTGGCAAACTTTGTAGAGTTAATTTGGGACACAACTTCAGTTTAGCAGCGCATATCACCCACAAACTGACGAACAAACTAAGGTTGTGAATAGGATGCTGGGTAATCTCATATGATGGATATGCGATGACAAGATGAAGCAATGAGACTTGGCCCTATTGCAAGCATAGTTCGCCTTCAATAATATGGTGAACTATTCCATAGGGAAGTCGACGTTCCAGATTGTTTATAGATGAGTTGCTAAACACATGCTAGATTTGGTGCCTTTGCTAAGGATTCCTAGCATAAGTGTTGCTGCGGAAAATATGGCTGAGAAGATTACAGAGTTGCATGATGAAGTTCGAGCCAAGCTTGCAAAGAAGAATGAGAAATACAAGCGAGATGCCGACAAGCATCATGCGTGCCATAGTGTTTGAGGTTAGAGATCAAGTGATGGTCCACCTATGCAAGGAACGCTTTCCTACTGGTACATACAACAAACTGAAGCATAAGAAGATTGGACCGGTGTCGATCCTCAAGAAGTTGAACGACAATGCCTATGTGGTCGACCTCCCCGACGAGTTAGAGATCTCACAACCATTCAATGTAGTGGATTTGTTCGAGTATCACGAGCTAGAAATGAATGAGAACTTGGGGTAGAGTTCTTTTGAAGTAAGGGGGATTGATGTAGAGAGGATCACCAAAAAATACATGGTTTGGATTGATCAAAGCAAAGAAGGATTTGAAAGTTAGGAAATTGACCAGTCCACAGCCTTTGGCGATTGGTAGCGCGTCCCAGGCAACAAGTTGAATTTCGGCCGCAACCGATCTCATTTACGCTTGGGACCAGCCTTACTTGTTGGACTGTCAAATGCCACTGGCAACCAGTTTAATTTTTCTTGCAGCTGGTCCCAAATAGCCCTCAGAGAGCCTTTACCGTCGCACAAGGCTGGCAACCGGTCACCGCTTATCAGCGACCCATCGTTGACCCTTAGTAACCAGTCTATCAATTGCACAATTTTGCGCGCAATGTTCTATTTGTTTCCATTTTTTACTCAAATTCTTTATAATCTCCTTTACTAGAGTTTTTATCGTGTTTAGGAGTATAAAAAATCATTTTAATTGGTGCTTAGACATTTATTATCATTATTCTTTCAATAAAGCTTTGTTTTTATCTCCTTTTCGTGGATTGAAAGAAAAACTCCGTCGAAGATCCCCGGATTGCTTTGTGAATTTAGAGTATTTATCATGTGAGAGCAATGGTGTTTGATCTCAACGTGTCTGCGTCTGCGCCAAACGTCCAGCTGGAAGTAAGCTAACTTATGGTGCAGTTTTCATGGTGTTCACGTCACTGAGTTCCGTGGGCTCCACCATGATGTTTGTGTTATATTCACACCGTCCGTCCATTTTACGAGACCATTTTATGTCTTTAGCGGACATATAGTCAACGGGACCACACCACTGATAGCAGTGGGGATTGAACGTCTACCATTGAAAACTTCTTGGAAGTCAAAGGAGTTCTGGATCAATCCGAACGTTTTTTTTTTTTTTTCCTTCATCCATGTCTGTGGGACATTTTAAACAGTTAGATGGCAAATAAACGTCATGGTGGGCACTAAGGAGGTTTCTACGGTGGGAATAATTGTTTCCACTGCTTTCTATGGTGTGGTCCACCTGAGCTTTGGATCTACCTCATTTTTTGGCCGATGCCATAAAATGATCTCACAAACTGGACGGACGGTGTGGACATAACACATACATCATGGTGGAGCCAACAGAACTAGGTGACCTCAACACACCACCGAGGTGGGTGGTGGGGTATACCACGCAATCCGCTTCCTTGTTTAGAACATCCGTACAACGTTAGGTCCCAAGGTGAAGAAAATCTAGCTCCAAAAATCAGTTGTGTCCGCTTATAAAATTTTCCACGCCTGGATGTTGAATCAGACCATGGTTACCTACACAATCCAACGTTGCGGCCCACCTGTTTGAGAGCTCCGTCATGATTTTCCTACCAAGCGTCTGCAGCTGAGGTCTACCATTTTGAATGGTTCCTATTCGCCACAGAAGTGGCATCCTGGCAGGAAATATGTAGCTTCACGACAAGATCTGCCCTACCACCTGAACGATTCAGACCGTTCGTTTAGAAGTTTCCACCGTGGTGTCTAAATATGGATAAATGGTTATGATCTTCCGATCTCCGTCTAATATACATAATCAATCCCACGGACTATAATTTAAGGTAAGGTTTGTTGCTGCCAAGATTTAAACAACTGATCTGAAAGGTAGTCGTTAGACCTCAGTCGGGGAGGCTGGTGTCTGAGCTCATTCACTTGGGTTTCTGTCAGACTTAAAACCTGCCTTGGGTGAGATGAGGTCCTCGGTGGTGTCCTCTTGGGTGGAGTGTTGTTGACAGGTTGTTGGTCATCGACCTTAGTAGATAGTCGAGTTGTGGTCATGTTGAAGTCGTCGTAATGAAATTACCTCGGGTCATTCTGGGCCGAGGACTGATACTCGAGCCCTTGGGCCTGGGCTTCTTCACAAACATGGCCTAGCTCAGAATTTCCCCATAACAGTTGACCCCTACTCCTGAGGCCGAGTTTGCTAGACTTTGGTAGCAAGGTTTGTATGACAAGTTGGCATTGTGGTTGCGTGGGAACTTTAAAAATTTGAATTTTGAGTTTGGATCTGCCAACTACAAATCAGGGTCGAATGCATGAATAGCAGGATCCGAAGAATTATTGTGCAAGTGTGATTTTCGAAGCGTTGTCATTATTACTCATATGACGCAGCAGCCATTTAAGTTCTCCGATGAATGGGAGCTAGACACATGGTGGCAGCGAACCGGGTGAACCGTCGTATCATTGCATCACCTCTCACATTGTGACACGTGGACTGGGCGGGTGGCCGAGGCGTCCCACCTCTGCCCAAGGTTACCTCATGGTGACACGTGGTAGTGTACGAAGCTCAAGACGGTGTAGCGAAAATCTATAAATACCCTGCCTTTTCCTTCATTTCTCACTTTTTCTTTAAGACACCTGAAGTCTGTTAAACTATCTCCACGTTCCTTCCTTAGGCATTTCTGTTCGGGAGTCGATCAATCTCTTGAGTCCTAGTGCCAATGGTCTAGTATGATCTCTCTGTCTCTATCCCTCAGCTTCATGTTCATTCTTCACGACTTTCTTTCATTTAAACAATGTTAGAGGACTCTAGTTCAACTACTAGGATGGATCATCCTGATCTAGAGTCCTTAGGGCTTTCTCATAACTCCAGACTGGATAGACCATCTGAGGAGTCTAAGAATGGGGAAAGGGGCAAAGACCAGGAGGTTGTAACCTAACCCATAGGGCCAACCCTTGAGGAAGATGAGGATGCCTTAAGGCCTGCAAAAGTAGGGGATGGGGAGGTCGAGGTTTTGGGCTCCGAGCCCCTTTGGTATGCGGTTGATGAATGTATGTCAAAGGTAACCAGGGCCAACTTAAATCACTATAGAGAAGTTTACCAAATCCCTAGGTTAGTACGCATTAGGGTTTCGTGAGTAGACAAACTCCTGAGCCAACCTCGAGAGGGGGAGGTCGTACTCTATCAAATATGTTTTGCTTCAAGTCTTTGTCTGCCTCTCCACCCCATGGTGAGAGAGGTCCTTAGTCTTCTTCTTCTTTGCCCCATGTCAGTTAAACTCAAACTCTTGGAAGACCATCTATGGCTGCCTTGTCCTGTGGCAACTTGTTGGGAACGAGGAGCTCATGATGGACGAGATTCTCCACATGTTTTGAGCCAAGGGGAGCCCTTCCCACGATTGGTATTACTCGACGGTGTGGAAGGGCACGGGCAGCCACATAATTGTCGGGCTCCCATCCTCTACCAAAGGGTTGAAGGACCAATGGTTTTATGCTCAAGGGAGTGGGAGGCACCCTATGGTGAGCTGGAGCCCTTGGAAAATCGAGTACCGGCCGAGTTTGCTTTACCAGGTTGGATGTTATTCCGAGCTCATTAACTTATTACTCTGTATCTTTCTTGACTTGTTGCTAACTTGTGGTCATTTTCATTTTGCAGGTCCTTCGAAGCATCGGTCGGGTATCAACAACCGCCAACTTTAGCAGATCAAGGCAGCTCGTGACCAACCAGTAGAGGAGCGTGACTACAAATAACTACTGACCACCGAGCTTCTTAGGCAGTCGGGCTTAATTCCTAGTAAATGCAGAGGGCCAACTTGTTGATGCATGTGGTCAGCATGTGTCATTCTTCTGACTAGAGGTGGGCAATGATCCGGTTCGGGCCGAGTTATCTCTAGTTTGGTTTGGCTTGTTCTTGTGCCACCCCAATTTTTGGATTGGCTCGGTTTGGGCTTCAGACTGACCCTTGCAACTCGAGTTTGGTTTGCTCCAAAAAAATCTGGTTCGAGCCGGGATCGGTTTGGTTGAAAATTTTGAACTAGGCCGGGTCAAGTTCGAACAGGCGGCGGCTCCTTTTTTTTGTTTGTTTAAATAGAAAAGAATTTAAAAAGTTAAAAAAATACAAAAAAATACAAAAGTATCTTACTACATGATGTTTAACATCCTCCAACAAAGGAGAAGTGCAACTTCAAAATAAACATGTAAGAGCCTTTTCTACACTAGTACAAAAGCATAATTTTACAAGTGCAAAGAAATAGTATGCATTCATGTATATGTATCATGTAATTATCCACGTCATCATCTAAATGTATTATCCACGCTGTCCATCCATTTTTACATATCATTTTATGACATGATCCCAAAATGGAATCATATCCAAAGCTCAAGTGGATCACACCACATGAAACAATGTGCTTACAATCTACAAGCCAAATCAAACCGAGTTGAATCAAATCAAGCTTTGAGCCGAGCGGAGTCAGTACTGCCCTAGTTTGAGCTTGTTTTGTTTTTTCAAACGAGCTTGACTCTGAGGCTTGGTTTGCTTTGAACTTCTATTCGAACCAATCCAAGTTGAGTTTTTTCAAACCAATCTGAGCCAAGCTTTCGAGTTGGCTTGGTTTTTGCCTAGGTCTACTTCTAACGTCATCGTTGCTTTGTGCATGGATGGCCCCAAAAAGACTTCCTGCTGACTTTCGCCAACGGGTTGCCGAGGTGCATCCCTAGAGGAAAAAGGTGTTGACAGGGCCGAGGTCCAAGGAGAGGCCTCAGTAGTAGCAGCGGCAGACTCCTCTTCCCCAGACCTTTATCTGCGAGACTGGGCAGCTTACTAGCTTGGGAGCTACTCCAGCCTTAGGGGGATTTCTTTGGTAGCAGTTGCATCCCCTTCTTTAGCAATAGCTACAGCTTTTTT
The DNA here is from genome assembly GCA_003013855.2 of Liriodendron chinense. Classification (NCBI taxonomy): domain Eukaryota; kingdom Viridiplantae; phylum Streptophyta; class Magnoliopsida; order Magnoliales; family Magnoliaceae; genus Liriodendron; species Liriodendron chinense. Next base: position 410,948 of record ML058400.1, on the reverse strand, counting down.
GTCCGACCGTAGGTGGTCATCGAGATTGACGACCCATCCATGGGGGTGGGTCCTTCGCGACAAGCCAACCCTCCCCAGGCGACAGGGGCCTTGAGGTTGAGTCATAAGGTGGTCATGCCCCCGTTGTCTAAGAGGTATGCGTCTTAGCTGGATGACCTCATGGTATACGGGTGCGTAATTAAATATCGGCCTTGATGAGGATGTATAAGTCCTCTTGGTGACGGATCCCGAACAGATTTTTGGGATAGTAATCAAATGCGGCCTTAGGGTGAGCTCTTCGTTGACCTTCTGTCGTTTTTATGCTTTTAGCATACTTTTCTGACTTTCGTTGTTTTTTCTGTAGGAGGCTGCAACTGGAGTGATGATCCACCATATCATGGTGGACCTAAGGAAGAAAGCTATGAATGCCGAGTTTGCCACGACGAGCTTGAAGAAGAGGTCGGTGGAGGCTAAGAAGGCCTATAGGCAGGTTAAGATCAAGATCGCCATCCTCAAATCGCAAATCAAGATTCTGACCTCGGATATGGAAGTCGTCAAGGCTGAAAAGGAGTCTCTGGAGGAGGCTTTGATGAAAGCCAAAGAGGGCTTCCAATCTGATCGCAACGAGGAGTCCTTGGGCGATGCCCTCAAGCTCATGAGGTAGCGATGAAGGAGTTGGAAAATCCGTAGGAGAATATCTACAACCTCAGCTACACAGATTGTCGAGCTACAGTCCAGAACCTTTACCTCTAGCTTAACCTCGATGCTTTGTACGTCGAGGAGGATGTTGCTGAAGAGCCAACCAAGGGCGGGGGACCTGAGGTGGCAGTTGGAGATGTAATGGCTGCTCAGGTGGGGCATCGAGGCCCCGTAATTCTTCTTCCATTTTTGTTGTTTTTTCTTTAATCCACCCTACTGAGGGATTTTTATAAGAACTCTTTTTATAATGAAATGGAATTTTTTCCATCTCCTGATGGTCATAATTATAACATATTTGTTTATGTATATCTGTCCCCCTCCCCCCCCCCCCCCCCCCCCCCCCCCCCCCCCAAACTCTTCTAGCCAAATGTTGGAGTGTTTGGTTGGAGAAGTGTTTGGCTTGGCAATGTGCTGTTAGTGCACTTTTCGGTGGCATACTAGTGTACCTTGTTTGTTAATCACTTAGGTCAGCTAGTCTAGTGTCAGTTGAGCTTAATGAAGACGAAGACCGAAGGCTCAAGTCGCCCTGCTACATCAAGGAAGAAGAAACAGGTAAAAGTGATGCCTTGGTGTGCCTTAACCTTGACAAAAACCTTATCCTAAACCTCTTGATGACCTTGACCATATTAGGCATATCCTTTAGTCATCATAGATTGGCCCTAGGTGTCCCAAAAGATCACCCATACCATGGCCAAAGAGGTCAGAATGTGGCGAAGTTGGGTCAGCAGACTGTTTAGCTGAACCCAGGCCTATCCGACCGATCACGACCGGTCGGCTAGACTGGACCGACCGATCTTGACCGGTCGAACAGATCCAGTCCAGTGATAGTGATACACCGTGCATACAGGAACCTTGGGCTGACCGATCGATAGGACTGGTCTGACCAGTCTCGACCGGTCTGGTTGTGCCCCAGTAGAGACAGTAAACTCTCTATCCATTATTGGCCTATGGTCGACTGGTCAAGATCGGTCGAGGACCCCTGGCCGACCGGTCACGACCGGTCGGCACTAGTCATTTTTTGCCCGTTTTATATCCATTGCACATGTTTTTATAAAAGGGCTTGGCTCGAATTGAGGGGTAAGTAGAGGGATTTTGAGACGAGTGAAGCCACCATTGTTGGAGACCATTTGAGGCTCATTACCAACCTATGCAAGGCATCTTCCTTGTGCTTTAACATAAGATTAGAGCATTCCAAGCTCATGAAGAAGATGACCTTCATCCCCTCTTGATCTCTAGAGTTTGGATCTTCCTTGATAGGCATATCCTTATTCAAATCTCTGAGATAAGATCACTGTAAGAGAGAAACTTTAGGCAACCCATTCCTATTAGTTGTAGAGTTCTCAAACCTACTCTCCTATCACCTTAGGCATCTCAAAGGCATCACAAGCAAGGTGATTGATTAAGTGTAGTTGAGGCATTGACGACGTAATGACAACACGATCAGGGGAGCAAGGGAAGCTGGTTGAAGCACGGGAGAGTAGAAATCAAGCAACCCGAACCGGCGCTGAACAAGGGGCTCATCCAACAAGTAAGGTTGTCTTTATTGAGAGTCCATCCACTCAATTCCCTGTGGAAGTTGAGTGTAGAGTTTGTTTGTCAAACTCGAACTAGGGACGTTAGCCGTTCCTTAGCCTGTTTGTCGGCCTAAAGACTAAGGGTTGTTTGGCACTCCTTGGCTCATTTGCCGGGCCTAAACAAAGTCTCTAAGGGGGAGCCTCCGACATGGAAGTGAACGTACGTCGGGTTGAGAGTTAACCTATATCCAAAACTCCGTTCGGGTTGAGAGTTAACCCTTTGTCCAAAACTCTGGTTACGGTTGAGAGGTGAACCGGTAAAACCTCCGTGTAAAGGTTGAGAGGTGAACCTCATTTAAAACCTCCAATAGTGAATGCCGGTGTGCTCAAAGGAGTTGAGTACTTGAGCCGAGAGTGAAGTAGACCCAAAGTCAGACCACTATACATGCTTGTGTTTGTGATTGAATTGAGCACATTGTTATCTTAGCATTGAATGTTTAATTGTTTATTATGTATGTTTGATAGGAATGTATGCTAGACACTAGATAGGCACATCCACACCCAAGATGTACTTTCACTAGTAGTGTAGACTTGAGCTCATTGATCCATTCTCATAAGTCTACATAGGTTGTATAGATTATGATTTTGATTAGTTAAATCATTTGATTATCTATGCATGCTTAGACTAGGTTGTTTATTGCTTAAACCATATGCTAGTCTTGTGATTGGACCCACTTAGGCTTGAAAGCCAAACTGTTCTTGCTTACTAAGTTTAATTTGTTAATTGTGTAAGTAGGCGAAAAGAATTTCAAAAGGTCCTAATCACCCCCCTATAGGACTTATCCATAATTCTAGTTGCTCTTTAAGCTTCCGCACATACGAGGGTATCATGTTAGACTACTGACGTAATTTCATGTGCTTGTTATCCCTCCCCCCACTTCGATGTTTGTACTTCTCGGGAATGGGAGTGAGTCTGGATTGGGACGATTATGGTAGGGTGGCCCGTAGGCCAAGGCCGAACCATTGTCTTCACTGTGTCCAATCAGGCCACTAGTCGAACGCTTACCCTCAACACCCTACAACCCACTTAACTATGAATGAAGGTGGAGCAGAAGGTGAAGTAGCGGAAGACAACTCTAAATTGGAACAGGCCGATTAGGGGGACACAAAAGATGTAGATTGGCTGACCGAAGATCATGGGAAGTTGCTAGTAGTGAGGCGATTACTTTACACTCTCAAGAAGGAAGTGCACCCACAACGACACAATATCTTTCGTACAAAGTGCACCGTGCAGGGTAAAATCTGTGATGTGATCATAGACAGTGGGAATAGCGAAAATATTGTCTCAAAAATTATGATAGATAAGCTACATCTATCTATGACGAAACACCCTACTCCTTACTCGATCGGTTGGATCAAGAAGGTGAATGAGACAAAGGTAACTCATCAATGCATTATCTCATTTTCCATTGGTAAAAGTTATAAAGATGAGGTCCTTTGTGATGTGGTTGACATGGAAGCCTGTCATATGTTACTCAGGCAGCCATGGTAATCAAATTGAGATGTGACACACGGTGGACAAGAAAACATATACATGTTCACTGAGGATGCCCGAAAAGTTGTTTTGACCCCTATGACACCAGAGAAACACCCCGAAGCTTCTAAAGTGGAGGGGAACTCCTTCCTTGCCATTCACGAATTTGTGAAAGAATAAAAGGAAACAGGCAAAATATACGCCATTGTGGTAAAAGGCAAGGAGTCAAGATCCTTTAATATTCCTCAACGGCTTAAAACGTTGCTAGACAAATTTCGAAGTATTTGGCTGGACAGTTACCTGATGAGTTACCTCCCATGCAAGACATACAACATCACATTAACCTTATCTCAGGGTCCAGTTTGCCCAACCGATCGCACTATCGGATGAGTCTAAAAGAGTGTGAAATTCTATAGGAACAAGTGGAGGAACTGATCCTTAAGGGTCTCATTAAAGAGAGCATGAGCCCGTGTGCCATTCCAGCACTTCTAACCCCAAAGAAAGACGGAACTTCGCGCATGTGTATCGATAGCTGTGCGATCAATAAAATAATAGTTAAATATCGATTTACAATACCGCAGTTGGATGACATGCTTGACATGCTCGAGGGCTCCAAGTTGTTCTCCAAACTGGACTTATGGAGTGGATACCATCAAATCCGTATTAGGCCAAGCGATGAGTGGAAAAAAGCCTTCAAGACCAAGGAAGGGCGTATGAGTGGCTGGCTATGCCCTTCGGTCTAACTAACGCACCAAGCACCTTCATGCGTTTAATGAACTAAGTATTGAAGCCATTCATTGGCCACTTTGTTGTTGTATACTTTGATGACATTCTAATATACAGTTAGAATGAAACAGAGCACATGACCCCTTAAAGAAGTACTACAAGTGTTGGTCAACAATAAATTATACTTAAATCTGAAAAAAGTATAGTTTCTTAACTGATCAATTATTGTTTCTGGGATTCATTGTGTCATCCACGGGTATCTGAGTGGATGAAGAAAAAGTTCGAGTAATTTGAGATTGGCCGACTCCAACGAACATTCATAAGGTACAAAGTTTCCATAAGTTGGCGACCTTCTATTGTCGATTTATGCAGAACTTTAATAATATCGTCACGTCGATTACTGTTTGTCTGAAGAAGGGTCCATTTCAGTGGACTGAAGGAGCAGAGAAGAGTTTTGTAGAATTCAAATATCGGTTGTCCACTACGCCAATCATAGTACTCCCCAATTTTGATAAGTTGTTTGAGGTAGAATGTGGTGCATCTTATGTCGGCATTGGGGGAGTCCTTTCTCAGGAGGGCAGGCTAGTTGCCTTCTACATTGAGAAACTCAGTGACGCACGACAGAAGTGGATGACCTATGAGCTTGAATTATACACAGCGGTTCAGGCAGTACGTCATTGGCACCACTATCTTATTCAAAGGGAGTTTATACTATATACTGATCATCAAGCTTTAAAATTTTTCAATACTCATACTAATGTGAATCGTATGCACGCTATATGGATTTCATTTATATAGGAATTCACGTTCGTTCTGAAACACAAATCAGGGCAGCAGAACAAGGTAGTAGATGCACTTAGCCAACGTGCATCCCTTCTTATTACCGTGAGGAGTGAGGTGGTCAGATTTGACTGTCTCAATGAACTTTATGCCGATGACGAGGATTTAGCAGATGCATGGACGAAGTGCCAAGAGGGTCACTCGAGTGACTTTCTAATTCAAGATGGTTTCCTCTTCAAAGGGAATCAACTTTACTTTCCGCAGAGTTTGTTGCAGGACAAAATTATTATCAAGCTACATAGCGGTGGCCTTGGTAGTTATCTAGGATAGGATAAGACTAAACCGATGGTAGAAGAGCGGTATTACTGGTCGCAACTTGCTCGTGATGTTGGAAGGGTAGTACAACGATGTCATATCTGTCAGACCATTAAGAGGCAATCTCAAAATATAAGTCTTTACATACCATTACTCGTGCCAGATGCCCCTTGGGAGGATTTATCTATGGATTTTGTATTGGGGCTCCCACGAACACAACGTGGCATGGGCTCAGTGTTCGTGGTAGTAGACCAATTCTCCAAGATGACACACTTCATTCTGTGCAAAAAGACCTTTGATGCGGTACACATTGCGAACCTCTTCTTCTGAAAGATTGTGCGACTACATGGGATTCCTAAGACGATCACTTCAAACCGAGACACAAAGTTTGATACCCATTAATTTTTTGCAAGCCTTGTGGAATCGGTTCGGTACGCGACTTCAGTTCAGCAGTGCTTACCATCTGCAGATAGATGGATAGACTGAGGTCATAAACCGCACATTGGGGAATCTCATCCGTTGCCTTTCAAGTGATAAGCCGAAGCAGTGGGACATGACCCTGGCTCAAGCGGAGTTTGCATTCAACAACATGGTAAACCATTTGATAGGGGAATTCTCCGTTTTAGATTGTTTATGGGTGCGTGCCTCATTACACACTTGATTTGGTTCCCCTGCCCAAGCTTCCAGGCATGAGCGTTGCAGCTTAACATATGGCGGACCGAATCATGGACATACATACAGATGTGCACAACAAATTACAAACTTCCAACGAGAAATACAAGGAAGCAGCTGACAAGCATCGGTGTGCCAAAGTGTTTGAAATAGGTGATCAGGTGATGGTCCATCTACGCAAAGAGCGATTTCCTATCGGGAGCTACAATAAGTTGAAGCACAAGAAGATTGGACCGGTACCGATCATTCGCAAGATCAATGACAATGCCTACGTTGTTGATCTTCCGGATGACATAGAGATTTCAAGGACTTTCAACGTGGCAGATCTATACGAATATCATGAACCAAAGCTAGATGAGAACTGAGGGTCGAGTTCTTTCAAGTGGAGGAGACTGATGTAGAACGGGTCGCTGATTATTTCATGGCCCAGATGGACCAAAAGAAGACTAGTTGGGGTTGAAAGTGATTCAGATCATAAAACGGTCATATCTCACATTTTGGAATGAGTTTCTATTCATATGATATATGATTTTGAGGTAGCTCGAGCTACTTTAGCCACCCAACCCGGCTATGCCTGGTTGCCCATGCCAAAATCACGAGATTCGACCGGGTCGATGGTCATTAGGCTAGTTTATTTTCAGTTTTACTATTTATAGTAAGTATTAATTCGATCTTAACTTTTGATCCGTAGGGTTTTAGAGTTAGTGCCCAACATAAAAAGGGCTTATAATATTTAGTAGAACATGGTTATGCCCATTTGAAAACTTTCTATTTTTGAAAGAAAACTAAGAGTTTTAGTAGGATTGAAAGACTTCTATAAATAGTAAGTTGCGTTTTCTAAGAGTTTGAGCTTGAGTTAGAGTCTGATACTTAGGGTTTAGTTTTCTATTTATATGCATTTTAATTCCTATTCTATTCATTTGATTTATCAAAAACAATTATTCGGAATTAATTTTCCCTTTTTATCCTTTTATTTCTTCTCGTGTAAACGAGGACTAATCGGTTAGGGAGACAGTATCGACCTACCACGTCCTCTCTGCCTCAATTTGATGTGCCCTCGGGTCAGTCGAGAGAGTCCAAATGATGTTGATCGGATAATCCTAACCATCCAACTGGAGACTAAGAATTTACGGTCAGAAAGAAACTGGCCAGATGTCTATGTTCAACGGTTGGGAACCTAGATATGATTTTCTCCTCAACAAATTTTGGGGTATGAACCGTCCACAAGGGCTCCATCATTATTAGGACGGTCTGCATATGGTTAATGAGTTGCATTTTTGCTTCCTAGTTCCTAACACCAATTGGAGGCGTTGGTTGAACTTTCATTTATAACCGTACATTACTGTCTTTAATTAAAAGTCCTTGAAATCGGTGGCTAGTATCATACTTACTGGTGCAGTCCTTTTTGGCACGGCATTTTCCACGCGAAGCTCAACAGATCAACCATCCGATTTATCACAATTTATGGTGTAAAGCTTTGTAATATACAACTGGCTGCACCAGATGCAAACTACAGTAACAGTTGACCATCGTTTGAAAGTGGTGATGACTCCATCCATCTACCATGTGGCACTCATGTGCAGCTATCCAGACCATCCAAATTGTGGGAAACTATGGATGGAGTAATTATTTATAATACTTCTGATCAAGTAATCTTAACCGTCCAATTGATGCTTATCAGATGAACGGTTACAAGTAAATTAATGTGTGTTCCAAATTCAAAGGGAAAACTCACTCAGATGGCTCCTATCATATTCGAAGGGAAAAAACAGATGACTCCAGACAATCTCAAAAATCAGCTGATCCACGAATGTTTCAGAGATTTTGGTGAAATTAATCAGTGCTCAGGATCGCCTAACAAGAGCATCAGAATTTTGCTGTGGGAGAAATTGGATACTCACAGGTAGCGCAGGGACGTAAAATTGCCCATAAATGATGGCAGGTTACCATCTATGCGATTTCGTGACACATTCCTGCACGATAGATAGAAAACACTTGGTGACGTGTGACACGTGTACAAGACCAAAGCCGCTCATCAGGTGGGGCCCACTTTGTAGATTCCCTGGATAAAGAATCAGAGCTTTGCCTCTAAATTGATAGGCCACACATCTACGTTGAATGTGTGCTATTCGTCAATTTCCCTGGCCATTCGATTCTTTTTTACACGTGTGGCCCACCCTAGGAGTCGATCCATTGGATTTCTGTGCCAGTAACATAGTGGGGCCTGATTGAGTGAGCTTAGGACTCAGGAGAGCTAAGGTATATAATGTTAGCCCGGGTTACCATGTAATAGGCTGAGCCCGACCTAGGGCTGTCACTCTCAGGCCTAGCCCGAACAGTTCAGAATTCAAGCCCAAGCTAACCCAAGGCCTGGCCCATGCCATCTTTGGCCAAACCCGACCACATATTAATAGCAATGAGCTTGACCCTACCCCGGCGCAAGCTTGTAAACACGTGCCGAGTCCCAGTCCGACTTGCACCCTAACCGACGGATAAATGAATCGGATGAATTAATTGCAACTCGTATGAGTTTTTTTGGACTCGGCCCAACCCATCCAGCTCAACACCATGAGTCAACCCTGAGTGGGGTGAGTGGGGCCGATTCACTCTCAACTCGGGTGAGTCGCGACTCGAATCAAGACCACACGATAGTCCTGCCCAATACTTTACCCTGCTACAGTGTAACCATCATACTCAGGCACCTAGAATGTGTACACGTGGTATGCATTAACTGAAAGTAAACCGCCCAAAAACACGAGACCCACTGTGAATGATTTATCCTTCAAAGGTTTATCATAACCTTTGATTGATGGATATTTATTCTCGGAATTCAGACCGTTGAATGGCTTTCATTTCAGCCCTACATCAAATATCCACCAAGTGGCCAATCGAGAAGTTAAATACGCGTAGGATCCACATTCCATTTAAACAGGGTCCCAAGATTTGGACGGTTGATCTTAGTGACTTATAGTCGGGTTTAACAAAATCTCAGTGCCTGAGTATCAACTATATGGCTCTGCCAGAGCATCAAAGCGTGTGTCAAACTGGTACCACAACAATAACAACGAGAGAGGGGAGAATCCCTACAGATCCGTGAGGAAAGTCAGGTTTTGGAGCTCTTCCGGAATTACCCCTATCACCTGCAATCCTTGCAGTTTGCTGAAAACAGGAAAAATAAAATATAAGTAGGGTCCAAAGGACTATCCGAATCGGTGGTCAACTATACCTTTTCATACACGTGTTATTTACCCTCAATGATCAAAGCCATTCATCTGGTGGTTCCCACTACAGATGAGCCATTACACAAAGATCAAACTGATCAGGCAATCATAGACATCCAAGGCCCACCAGATGATCCACTTGATAAATAATATTTTCACACCAAGTTAGCATATCTGAGTATATACGTACATTTGGGTTATGTGGCAGGTGGATCCACCGTTGGATGAGCAATTACATTTGATTCCAGGGTTGCTGATAGTTGATGAGTCAACGGCGATCCCGCCGCATGGCTCTCCGCTTATGTTCCATTTATCAGAAGCAGTAAGATTCCATTGTTGGAAAACGGCATTAAGAGCTCTCACTGGCCATACGCATACCAAAAAGACAATAATGTTATAATAAGCTCATGGGGGCCATCACTAATCAACGGCTGCTGGAAAGCAGAAAAAAATAAAAAATAAAAAATTGGGAAAGGAGTTGGAAACTACGATATATTCGAACTGTACGTGGGGCCACCCGTGATGTGAATGTGGAATCGAAATCGTGAACCTGGTGTGCCTCCTCGTGTGCACCATACGTACCAAGAATCATCCACAACAAAAACTTAGGTAGGAAACGCTAGGGGGAAACGTACAATCACCAGTGCATGGGTTGGATGGAACTCGCACATAAAAGTAGGTCACATGTAAAATGCAGTTGGGGTTGATGTGCATGCACCGACATGTTCCAATGTAGAGTCTGAGATCCAAGCCGTAAATAACGTAGGCCCCAACATGTAATTTCCCTGGTGAAGAAACTTGGCTAAATTTTTTAGCCATGCATTTTTTTTTTAGTAAAGTGCAGTCAACTTGATCAACTGAATAGCATGAGATGCGTGCCGGACCGTCGAAATAGTAAAGACAATTCGATGGATGGCTAGGATAGCATGCCCATGTGCCACTTTGGCACATATGGTTGCATGTAGGTGAGATTCCTGACACATGCGTGTGGACCATGGATCCTCTAGTCCCGTTCTTAAAACATCGGTATCAGCCATGGTCACGTGGGTGGGCCACAGTCCAGCTCCATTGCACTAGCTCAGCATCACAGAGTCAGAAGATATGCAGTCCACAGCTTTATTTTGGACTCGGGTAGGCCACACGATTTTGTTTGATTAAGATAATGGAAAGAATATTTGAAAAGCCGAATCACTCTCAGCCACGTGATAATTAACCATTTTAAAGTTTTGGTATCTCATTCACCTTACAGAGTGTACATATTTGCCAATCGGGACCATTCATATCGTGGGTCCCACTGTCGATTAAAAATGGGTCGAAATTAGAACTGTTCTAACCAACTTTATCATCCTCTTTTTCTAGTTGAATTTGGACCGTTGATGTTTCATTTCCATTCATGCATTTGATATCCACCAATTGGATCATTCGGACAGTTCAAGTAATTATTGCAATCCAATCCTATAATGCACCCAAACGTAGCCTAGGCATCTTTCCCCAGACCATGGATGTGGTTCCCTTGCGATTTGGTGGACACCCAAACATGCCAAAGACACCTAAATGGTTTTATCTCCCAGCGTGCCTTTGTGTATGCCATATGGACTGGATTGGGTATGCAAATCCAACGACTGGCCGGTAGATCTCAGCTTAAATAAATTAAAAACTTTGCCGTTGCATTGGGACAATTGGATGGTCGAATTGTTCTGCTCATATCGTCTATTGGGCCTGGTGCACATTTCATGGGCCAGAGGAAAAAAAAATAAAAAAATTCACACCAATCAGATGATCCAATCCTTCTGTAATTTGTGGCCTTCTTTTTCATTATCCATCCGTTCCCAAGGATGGGTTGGTTAAGATTGCATGATAAAATTAATTCTGCCATAATGGGCCCTAACAGAGATAACTCAGATTGCTGTTTGGACCTGCTTTTATTTAAATGATCTTGATCATTCATTTGATAGGATCGTGATCGGATGACTAGAATGGTCTGATTTGTGTTATTTGCACTAATAGTGCTCTCGATCAATCTTTAGTCCATATGGTCAGCAACCAAGCATCATTTTCGGATTTAAGAAAATATGAAATGCTATGCATGTGGTGTATGGAAGATACTGAACATCCATTTGGTGGCCCACAGCATTGATGGGTCTCAGCCCAAGAAATTGCACCACCCTCTTGAGCCACAAACAAATGGTCACAGACAATAAATAAATAAAAAGTGAAAAATGGTCGGCGACTGGGTAAAAGTGCAATCCCCAGATACAGTTGTCCAATTGACAGAACTTTTGTTCCATGGCCCATATATAGTACAGACCAGAAGATGGATGGTCATGATTGCGTTTTGCTCCATCCGATGCCTTGACACATAGGTAAAAAAATCTCAACTTTTACTTGATCGCTTTCATGTCATCTAAGCCTTATTTCAATTAGTTTGAGTCGGCTACACAACGCATCCTGCTCAGCATAGGATCCATAAGAAATCCCAGCCACCAACCTAACACAACCCTCATCCTTTTTTCTAGGTTTGGGACCAGCAATAAGCGCCAATGCTCCCAGCAGTGTCAGAGTTCGCAGATAATTCACATTGCTACTACATTAAGTAAAAGATACATATAAACAAGATTAAATATTCAAAACAAGATTAAATAATCCTCGTTAAGATTAAACAGTACTAGATGAAACTCTAAATTTTAAGGAGAGATTGAGATTCTAAGGATTACCTTCAGATGGGTATGTTGTAGCTTTAGTTGGAGCTTGAGCTTTGCATCTCTCCACCAAACACAAGACGTGTATACACCAGAAGCCAAAGGCTAGCAGTGTATGAGATGGAGATTTTGGTATGGACCTTTTCATCATTCCAGGCATAGGAGGTGCACCGTAGCTCTATAACTAAAAATCCCATAATCCTATTAGTAGACGGGTTTCTCTATTTATTACAAGAGTTGCCTCCCATAGAATCTTTTTTTCTAACCCCTACTACAGTGTTTGTACAATTCCACTTGGGGGCGTGTTTGATTTTGGAAGCACAGGTAAATAACCAGGAAATGGGTAATTGTTAATCTTTTACCCTGTTTGAAAATTTATACCATTTCATGTCTTGGAACCCGGTCCAAAATGGGTAGTTTAAATTCGTGGGCCCGACCATGATGTATATGATATATCCACTCTATCCAGAAGTTTTACCATAACGGTTTTAGGCATTAGCGGAAAAATGAGGCAGGTCCAACACTCTAGTGGTCTGCACCAAACAAAAAAAAATCCAATGAAGATTTTAACGGCATGTGTTCATTTGCTTTTTGCATTCCGTGTGGTCCAATTGAGCTTTGGATATGCCTTATTTTTTAGATCATGGCATAAATTCAAGTGACATAATGAATGGACGGTGTGGATACGTGACATAACACACGATGGGACCCACAAACATTTTGAGCGTCCTCCGTACTAACATCTAAAAGGGTGGCGGTCAAATTAGAGCGTTGGGAAAGATGCCAGTGAATACCCAATGAAATAATAATTATGCATTTGCCTAGTGTTTACCGGGACTTCCAAAAATCAAACATGCCCTTATAGTGAGCACAATAAATGCAAGCTAAAACACTATGAGTGACTTCTTTTAAGACAAGTTGTAGGAGTAAGCTGACCTTATTCCTTAGTGTTGGGAAACCTCGCAAAAGCATAGAGTAGAATCAAATGAATACCACAGACACACGCACACAAGCAACACACATAAAGAACAATCCAATTTTATATGGAAAAACCTTGCGAGAAAAAAAAACCACGGCACAAAGTGACAACGATCACTATCAATCAAAAGATTATGGATTTGAACTACCCACAAAAGCGTCCTAAGAGAAGAACAAAGCACTCTCTCACCAAACCTCTCCCCTTAAACCCTAGTTCTCGATTAGAACACCTTAGGATACCTCTAAACGTATTTAGAGAGCCTTTAAATAGATCTCCAACCGAAAAGAGAAACAATTTACGCACTTGTTACGTATCAATGCAGAACACCGACTTGTCGTTGACCAGTCACAGACCCCTGTCGATCGGTCGCACGGAGTCAGATAGGGTCTAGAGAGTCGAGCCAAAATTCAACCTTTCAAACCTAAAAAATCGACCGGTGTCAATTGGTCGCAACACACCCGGCAACCGATCTCAGACCCCTGGTCGACCAGTCGCTAGGACAAAAAAACTGTCCAAAGATTGCAGTGCTTCCTGGGTTGAAATTCAACCGATCGCAAGACCATGTTTCAGCACAGTTTGAAGGCCCTACCAACAATCTCTACCGAGACTTCAAGCGTCAAATACCATTCTTCATTGCTCCTTCATCTCATCTTCAACATAGTGTCATCGCTTCTTGTGCTCCCTACGTCTTCATTCCGTCTTTGTCAATCCAAGAGAAATTACGCAGAACTTGAACTTCTCTGTTGGGACCACCTTGGTTAGTATATCTGTTGGATTCATGTTGGTGTGAATCTTCTCCTTGAAAGCTTCTGTCACTATCATATACTCAACTTCAGTAATGGAAAGAGCCACCACAGACTGAAGCTTAAAAATCTAACTAATCGCTTCACCCGCTAACACAAACGAGTAACCGGAAGTCGATCTCCTACAGTCTACATTGCCCGCGTAATCAAAATCGACGTACCCAACCAACTTGTTCTTAAACTTTTCAAACGTCAAGACGTAGTCCTGCGTACCCTGAATGTATCGAAGTAATCATTTCATAGCTTCCCAATGTTGCTTGCTGGGGTTAAACATAAATCTGCTAATAACACCCATAGCCCGTGAAATATAGGTCTTGTTCAGATCATCGCATATATCAAGCTGTCTACCACATTTGAATAAGGCACATAAGATATAACATTCTTTTCTTAATCGGTTTTAGGGCATTGCTCTTAAGAAAGCTTGAAGTGAGTCATGTAAGAAACATCGACCGGTTTTGACTTATCCATCCCAAACTTCACCAATACATTCCTAAGGTATTCAGCCTGTGACAACCATAACGACTGCTCCTCTTCCTGTCTCTATGTATATCAATGCCAATAACTCTCTTTGTAGCCCCCAAATCTTTCATCTCAAATGTTCTTAAAAGTTAAGTCTTCAATATATTGATATTAGACATGTTATGACTGGCAATAAGTATGTCATCAACATAAAACACCAGTATGAGAAACTTCTCATCACTCAGTGTCTTGAAATAGACACAGTGATCATACTAACTCTTGGAAAAGCCTTGACTCATCATGAGGGAATCAAACTTTTTATACCACTTCCTAAGCGACTGTTTGAGGCAGTACAACGACATCTTCTGCCTGCAAACCTTGTTCTTAGCCCCTTGTACTGTATAACCTTTTTGTTTCGTCATGTAAATCTTCTCTTCCAATTCCTCATGCAGGAAGTCAGTCTTCACATCTATCTATTCCAGCTCGAGGTTGTATTAGAAAATCAGCTCCAACACGAATCTGATAGATACTTGCTTCACAACTGGTGCAAAAAATCTCACTAAAGTTTACACCTTCACGTTAAGCATACCCCTTCGCCACCAATCTAGCCTTATACCTATCATGTTTCTTCCGAAAAATTCATTTACACCCAATCGTTTTTCGGCCCACTGGAAGCTCCACTAGCTCCCATGTCTCATTCTTGTACAAAGAGTCTATCTTGTCTTGTATTGTCATCTTCCACTTTTCAGCATCTACATCCTGTTCTGCCTCCTCAAAGTTAAACGGATCCCCCTCATCTGTAATAAAGCAAATACAATGTTCAAGCCATCCTTATACCTTGTCGATAACCTACGATCTTTAGGTTGGTTTCTTCATACAAGTGTACGCTCCACCTGATCCTGTACCTCTACCTGTGTCTCGGTCTCAGCCCATGTCTCATCTCTATCAAATTGGATGTCAACAGCTTCTGATTTTTCAGGTTTCTTTGACACATCCTTCTACAATGAAGACCTTTTATCAAATCTTACATCATGGTTTAGGGTGATTTTCCGTGCGACAGGGTCATACATCGATAACCCTTCACACCATCACCATAACGCACAAAGATCCCTTCTTTTACCCTATGGTCAAGCTTATCTCTCTCAACTGACGATGCATAAAAGTAAGCCTCACAACCAAACACCCGCAGACATGAGTAGTCAATTGTATGACTACTCCATAGTTCCTCAGGAATTTTATATTCAATTACCGTCGAAGGAGACCGATTTATTTGGTAACAAGTCATGTTAATGGCCTCCGTCCAAAGCTCTTTGTCCAACCTAACATTACTAATCATGGACCAGGCTCTCTCCAAGAGAGTCCAATTCATCCGCTCAGCCACACCATTCTGTTCTGGTGTGTGGCGAACTGTGTTGTGCCTCACGATTCATTTTTCCTTACAATACTTGTTAAATTTTCCAGAAGTGAACTCACCTCCATCATCAGTTCTCAAAACTTTCAATTTCTGCCTTGACTGATTTTCTATCATGACCTTCTAGTACTTGAAAGTGGTGAAAACATCAAATTTATTTTTCAGAAAATAAACCCAAACCTTCCTACTAAAGTCATCGATAAACGACATGAACCACGATGACCCCCTAATAGAAACTACAGGCCACGGACCCCATACATCAGAATAGACATACTTAAGCACCCTTTTACATACATGTTTCCCCCTTTAAAAGAAAACCTAGACTATTTACCATACATATAATGCTCGCATATACTAAAGTCTAAAGATTTAAAAACAAGAATCAACGAACGATCTGAGAGTATCTTCATGCCTCGCTCGCTCATGTGGCCTAAATGGGCATGCCACATACGTAAAGACATGGAATCCTCTACAGTCGCTGCAACTCCACCCAATAAAGTACTCCCAATTGGCCTGTAAATATTATCGTGCCTTTGTCCCTTCATAATAACAAGGCCCCCCTTTGAAACTTTATAGAATCGGTCAAAATCGGTGAACTTACACCCCATCGCCTCAAGTACACCAAGAGAAATTAGGTTTTTCTTCAACCTAAGAATGTGCCTCACTTCCATCAAGGTTCATTGGATCCTATCGAACATTGTGATGCGCATAGTTCTAATCCTTAAAACCTTGTAGGCGTAGTCATCGCCTAGAAATACCGAACTGCCCTCATACTCCCTATAGGAAATAAAGACGCTCAGATTCGGGCACATGTGATACGAAGTCCCGGAGTCCATTATCCACTCATTGCTGAGAGATCCCGTCTTTGACACCGTCAAGACCTCGTACACATCACTACCACCCTCAAAAGATTTAACAATATTGGCTTCCCTTGAAGACTCTCCCATCTACTCTTTCTTGCCTTTAGGATTCTTACAATCCTCCTTCATGTGCCCTGCCTAGCCACAAGCCCAACACTTCAACTTGGCTTTGCCCTTGCCCTTGGATTTGGATCTAGAACGTGACGATCCTTCACCCTGCTCTGAATTTCTTCTTCTCATAATCAGTGCATCGGAGGAAGACTCAATGTCACTGCTCTTCTGTCTCATCGCCTTCGACTGGAGGGCTGAGACGACGGTCTCAACGTTTATGGTTTCCCTTCTTACACACAACGAGTCTCTAAACGACTCATATGAACTAGGAAGAAAGTTCAACAAGATGCTGACTTTGATACTCGTCCTTCATCTGTTCTTCAATATCCAACAACTTGTAAATCAATCAATTGAACGTGTTGATGTGGTCATCCACATCGGTCCCATCTGCCATCTTCAAGGTGAAAAGCCACATCATTAGATACATTCGGTTCTCTAGAGATTTCTTCACGAACACGTTCTGTAGCTTGGTCCATGTATCAGCAACGATCTTCTCCCTCATGATGTGATAGAGAATATCATCCATCAGGCACAATTGTACGGAGGTTTGGGCCTTCTTATCCATCTGGGTCCACTCGTCATCCTTCATAGATTCCGGTCACTTTTCAAGGGCGTGTTCAACCCCTACGAGTGTAGATGATTGCTATGATGATTGCAAATGGACGGTTGGAGAAATGAAAAATATTGGGCCGCAAGTATTTCAACAGCCATGATGTAGGAATTCTTATTGTACTCACTCGCATGAATTGTAAAAAGAGCTTCGCATATCAATCGTCCAAATGGCAGAGACAAACGAGATCCAGATCATTCTTCAAGTAAGTCTTGCTGCTGCGAACATTTCATGGACCAGAAAAAAGATTTGTCCGCTCATCAGATGCGCTACAATTACACTATTATAATATTCACATTTGGCCTTTTTTTTAACCATCCATTTTTCAGATACAAGTGTTCCGGGCCTAATTAGTGGACCCAGTAATGGCCTGGATCTTTTGTTGAGCTCTTAATTGTGCATATTCTTACCCCAATTCATCACTCATTATTCAAGGTTTTCATGATTTAAAGACTAATCTAATGTATGATTTCATGATTGTAGGAATGAGAGGAACTCCGCCCAATTGAAGACCAAAAGGATCTATTTAAAGCTTTGGATGAAGACCCAAGGTGGGCCAAAGAAAGAAGAAAGCAGAGAGAAGAAAGAAAAGAAGAAATGAAGAAGAAAAGAGGCCAAGAGTGGTCGTGACCGGTCGGCCAGGAAGGCCACGACCGGTCTAGACCGGTCGGCCAGCTTCCCCAGACCTACTGAACTCGCTGGACAAACAAGTAACACTATCCGATCGGTCGTGACCGGTCGGCCAGAGTATTTTTCCACCTCCAGAAGCCGCTGGAGTGATTCCAATAGTGAGTCCAATCGGTCGTGACCGGTCAGCCAGTCACTCAGACCGGTCGTCCGACCGGTCGGCCATGTGTTTAAAACAGAAACTTCTGTTTTTTGCGCCGAATTTCTCTGCGCACTGCGTAAGCATACGCAAATTCGAGAAGATTTCGATGTTGCGGAGCCTCCCCACTATAAAAGGACACCTAGGGATCGTTCCTAGGCTATCTTAGAAGGGTTTGAACAAGGTGGGAGGGGGCGGAAGTGGATTTCGGAGTTCCACAACTCCTTCTAGTTTGTTTCTCGTTTTCATGCTTTTCTTAGTTGTTTCATGTTTCCTTGAATCATGAACGGCTAAACCTCTTAGCTAGGGCTAAGAGGTGAAGCTTGTAGTGAATCGAAGATGTTTTCAATTCGTTTAAGTTGGTTTTAAAGTTGGATTTCATGTTTATGAACAATGGTTTGAAGTTAATACAAGTTCCAAGTAGTTTTTCTTAGTCTTATGATGACTCATGGATGTTTGGGAGAATTGCTTGAGTTCTTAATGGTTGTGTGCTAGTCTAGACCTATATGATCCGAGGAATTGGAGTACGCTCTAGTACGACGATCTTAATGTGGGAACCTCCTACCAAAGTTCTACTTTTTCTGAAAATCTGTGGTATGTGGGACTGTGCATGTGATTTGAATCAAGTTCAAATCATGATCTAGCTTTGTCTTGTGACAGGACTTAATGATGGTTATGATTGTGAACTTAGTCTATTGGAATTGGGACTGACCTATGCAATCGAGTATGCTCGTCCTAGCTTGCATTGAGTGAATCATGTACATTAATTTTACATATGACAGATTGTTGGTTTAACTGCTCTATCATCCGACTAGATAGATCTTAATTTCGATTCTAGTTGAGAAAGTGAGAAACCACAGCGAATCGAGCATCAAGGATTGCTACAAGTGGATCCTTGAACCCCTAGTGCCTTTTTATAATTGTTTACTTCAGTTTAAGTTCAAAGTTGTTACTTACATTAATCTCATACAAATCTGGTTGTTAGCTTCTCAATAGAAATTATTGGATGTGTTTGTGAATTCCTACATAAGTCCCTGTGGATCGACCTCGGTCTTATCGAGATTATTACTACATCGCAACCCTACACTTGGGGAAGCGAACAAGTTTTTGGCGCCGCTGCCAGGGATTTTGACGGTTTTTCACAAATTTCTGAAAATAGTTTCTATTTAGGATTTTTAGGATTCTAGGACTAATTTAGTTTGTTTTGTTTGATTTTTCTTTTGCAGGGATTTCTAGGAAGCTGAAGAAGATATAAGGATCTCAAGTGCCAAATCTGGTTTTATCTTTCTAAACCTTACTCTTCTTTTTCTCCTATTCGTTCCTATCGCATTCATCTCTTGTAGAGTGGGTGGAGATTCCTTTTTGAATCTCTAAAAGGTAGGCCTTGTGCCACCTGGATTCCTATTGGTCGGCTCTGCCGTTTTGGATCACCTTGTTCTCAGAGATTTCTCTTCTCACCTCTATTCCTCTTTCTTCTTTTTCTGCACTTTTCTCAAAAGATTCAAAGAGTGGGTGGGGAGTTCTCTGAACCCCTATTGACCAGGAGAAATCGGTCTCTATCCTTGCTTCTGGCTTAGCCATTGCAAGACACCTTGTGCTTCGGTCTTAGAGAAGAGTAAAGAAAGGAAGGAAGAATTCTTCTTTCTCTTTGTTTCATACTTTTAGGATTTTTGCATGCCACATTGGGCTCGGGATTCCAATAATCGACTCATAAGTGAAGGGGGAATAGTAGAAGGAATAAACAGAGAACCACGTGCTAGGAGACATCTAACTTCTTTAATTTTGTCTGAAAATATGGCTGCAAATCAACCTAATCCGATGGCCAATCCAAATCTGGGCCAAAACCAAACTGAAACGGGAGAGAATGTGGTTGAGAATGTTCCCCGACCAAGAATATTACGTGATTACTTGCAACCAGCAAGAGCGAGCACTCCCTCATACATAATCTTTCCACAAAATGCTGGGAATGTAGATTTGAAACCGGGAGTAATCCAACTCCTCCCAAAATTTCATGGATTAGACAGTGAAAGTGCCTATCAACGTCTTAAGGAGTTTGATGAGGTAATAACCACCATGCACTTTGCGAATGTTACTGATGATGTGGTAAGACTTAAATTATTTCCTTTTACCCTTAAAGATAAAGCTAAAGGTTGGCTTCATGCATTAAGGCCAAGATTAATTGGTGCATGGACTGATATGCATAGGGAATTCATAAAAAAATTCTTCCCTACTCACAAAACGAACATGTTGAGGCGCCTTATCATGAACTTTGCTCAAAAGGAAGATGAGACCTTCTTCCAATGTTGGGAGAGGTTTAAGGACTTGTTAAATGCATGCCCACATCATGGCTATGAAATTTGGCGGGTTATAAGCTTTTTCTATGATGGACTGACTTCACCCATGCACCAATTCATAGAGATGATGTGTAATGGAGAGTTCATGAATAAGGAAGCCGATGAAGCATGGGACTATTTAGAGGAAGTGGCTGAGAATGCACAGTCTTGGGATACATCGAAACCAGCAAATTCCAAGACTAGCCAACAAAGGAAAAAAGGAGGAATGTATGTCTTATCAGAAGAGGATAGTATAAGTGCACGGGTGGCAAGCCTCATAAGAAAAGTTGAGGCCAAGGAATTAAGGAAAGGAGAGACGATCAACTCCAATGACGTTGAAATTGTTTGTAGAATTTGTGCCGGAAATCAACATACAACACAAGATTGTCCCACAATTTCAGCAGTTCAGGATATCTTACAAGAACAATCAAATGCCATAAACAGTTATCAATGGCAATTTGGTGCTCCAAACTCAAACACGTTTAATGCTAATTGGAAGAACCATCCCAACTTCAGTTGGAGGAATGGACCCACTGCGAATGCAACCAATATCCCTCAAGCCCAACCTATACTAGGTCCATCTCTAGTCATTACTCCAAAAGTTACGCTAGAGGAGATGTTGGGTGCATTTGTATAGGTCCAAGCTGAGTATAACAAGACAAATTCTCTGAAAATAGATGGGTTCATGCAAGAGCAATTGAAATTCAATCAAAATTCAACTCAAGCCATCAATGAATTGAAAATCTCATTGGCTAGAGTTGAATCTCATCTCAGTGTTAGGGAGAAAGGCACACTTCCTGCCCAACCTCTTCCTAACCCAAGAACCTAATTTGAGATACAAGATGCAAGCTCATCCTCCCAACATACGGAGCATGTTCAAGCTATCACCACTTTGAGAAGTGAAAAAGTAATTGACAAATCTAATCCGGTGAAGGCCCCAAAGCCTAAGGATCTGAAAAATTCCAAAGGGGAAGATATCTTAAACAACACTCCACAAGAGAAAGAACCGGAAAGGCAATACAAGCCGGTTGCCCCGTTTCCCCAAAGGTTGATTTCACCTAAACCTTTAGACAAAAATCTGGAAATATTAGAGGTTTTCAAGCAGGTGAAGATCAACATCCCGTTGTTGGATGCCATTAAAAAAATACCATCCTATGCCAAATTTCTAAAGGAATTGTGTACGGTCAAAAGGAAACACAATGTTCATAACAAAGTACTTTTGACTGAGAATTTGAGCGCTATCATCAAACAAGAGGTGCCCAAAAATACAAGGATCTGGGTAGTCCAACCATCTCATGCATCATAGGAGACTACCGGATTAAACAAGCCTTACTCGATTTGGGGGCAAGTGTGAACCTCATTCCATACTCCGTTTAAGAACAACTTGGGTTAGGTGAATTGAAACCCACCAAAACCACACTCCAACTTGCTGATAGATCCATTCGTATACCGAGAGGAATGATTGAGGATGTTCTAGTCCAAGTTGATAAATTCTACTACCTAGTAGACTTTATTGTCTTGGATACACATCCCGTGATAGGTACCGGTGCTCAAACTCCCGTCATACTTGGTCGACCGTTTTTAGCTACTTCAAATGCAATTATCAATTGTAGAAATGGGCTTGTACAAATGTCCTTTGGAAATATGACTCTTGAGCTTAATATATTTGATTTATGCAAACAACCACGGGAGGTTGATGAGGAGATCCACGAGATAAACTTGATTGAATCATTCGTGGAGGAAACTTTCCCCTCAACATTATATTTTGACCCTTTGGAAGCATATGTGGCCCACTCTCATGAGATAAATGATGACACAATACGAGAGATGGATGCCATTTTAGATGCGATGCCGGTGCTTGATAATAAAAGATGGAGGGCCTTATTTGAGCCTTTGCCTGTAAATGAGAACAAAGCCCTCCCATCCAATATCAAGGCACCAACACTCGACCTAAAACCATTACCAAGTGAGCTGAAATATGTCTATTTAGGTTGAGATGAGACATATCCGGTGGTGATTTCTTCCCACTTGGATGAGGAATAGGAGAGTAGGCTAATGGCCACTCTATTAGAGCACAAGAGTGTCATTGGGTGGTCGATTGCGGATCTCAAAGGCATAGACCCACTGATTTGTACTCATCGCATACACCTTGAGGAGAATACGAAGACATCTAGACAACCACAAAGACGACTCAATCCAAATATGAAGGATGTGGTTAAGGCCGAAGTGGTAAAACTATTGGATGTGGGTATTATCTACCCAATATCCGATAGTCAATGGGGGAGTCCAACTCAAGTGGTACCTAAGAAATCCGGGATCACCATTGTAGCCCAATAATGAACTCGTACCAACCAGAGTCACTACCGGTTGGAGAATGTGCATTGACTATCGGAAGCTAAACACTGTCACGAGGAAAGACCACTTCCCCCTACCGTTTGTTGATCAAATTTTAGAACGGTTGGCGGGTCATTCCCATTTTTGCTTCCTTGATGGCTATTCAGGGTACAACTAAATAGAGATCGCCCGTGAAGACCAAGAAAATACTACATTCACATGTCCATTCGGCACTTTCGCCTATTGACGGATGCCGTTTAGACTATGTAATGCCCCTGCCACCTTTCAGTGTTGTATGGTGAGTATCTTTTCTGACATGGTAGGGACAATTCTCGAAGTCTTCATGGATGATTTTTCAGTATTTGGTTGTAGCTTTGATGAGTGCCTGGAGCACTTGAAATCTGTGATGAAAAGATGTGAAGAGAAGAACCTTGTGTTGAATTGGGAGAAGTGTCACTTTATGGTTCAAAAGGGAATTGTACTTGGTCACATCGTTTCACAAAATGGAATCGAGGTGGACAAAGCAAAAATTGATCTTATCTCCAACCTGCCACCACCCAAGAGCATACGAGATGTGCGGTACTTTTTGGGACACGCAGGATTTTATAGAATGTTCATAAAGGATTTCAGTTCACTCTCTCATCCTTTATGTAACCTACTTCAAAAGGAAAATTCATTCGAGTGGAATGAAGAATGTCAAAAGGCCTATACCACACTTAAAGGTATGTTGACATGTGCTCCCATAATGCAACCACCTGATTGGAGCCTTCCTTTTGAAATTATGTGCGACGCAAGCGATTATGCTATTGGGGCCGTGCTAGGCCAAAGAAAAGAAAAGAAGCCATGTGTCATCTACTATGCAAGTAGAACCTTAAACTCAGCCCAAGAAAACTACACTACTACCGAAAAAGAACTTTTAGCCGTAATTTTGCCTTGGACAAGTTTAGGTCCTAATTGATTGGATCTAAGATCATCATATTCACTGACCATGCCGCGCTTAAGTACCTTCTCTCTAAGAAGGATGCTAAACCACGGTTGTTAAGATGGATCCTTCTACTCCAGGAATTTGACATAGAAATACGTGATAAGAAAGGAGTAGAAAATGTCGTGGCTGACCATCTCTCTCAACTTGTCCTCACCGATTCCCCTGAAACGACCGCGATCAATGACAACTTTTTATTGTTTCCCAATTGCCATGGTATGCGGACATTGCTAACTATCTTGGTACAGGTACAATTCCTACACATTGGAAAAAGAAAGATAAGGATAAATTCTTCACTGAGGTGCGAAAATTCCTATGGGACGACCCATACTTATTCAAGTATTGTCCCGATCAAATCATAAGAAGATGTGTCCCAGATGATGAACAATAAAGTATCATCTCCTTCTGTCATTCTCAGGCATGTGGTGGCCACTTCTCGGCTAAAAAGACCACAGCGAAAATTCTGCAATGTGGGTTTTATTGGCCCACTATGTTCAAAGACACACATGAGTTTTGCAAAACATATGAACCTTGTCAGAAATTGGGGGGAATCTCCCGTAGAAATATGATGCAACTCAATCCCATCTTGATAATCGAAATTTTTTATTGTTGGGGCATCGATTTCATGGGTCCATTCCCATCTTCTTTTGGAAACACATACATCTTGCTTGCCATTGACTATGTATCCAAATGGGTCGAGGCCACCTCTTGCCGGAATAATGACCATAAAACGGTCATTCGCTTCTTAAAAGAGAATATTCTTTCCCGGTTTAGAACACCTCGAGTCATCATAAGTGATGGAGGGGTCCCACTTTTGTAATCGCCATTTTGAAACTTTAATGAAGAAATATGGCGTAACACACAAAGTGAGCACTCCTTATCACCCACAAACTAGTGGACAAGCTGAGATATCCAATAGGGAGATTAAACACATTTTAGAGAAAACGGTGAACCCCGATCGCAAGGATTTGTCGATTCTGCTTACCGATGCGCTTTGAGCCTACCGTACTGCTTTTAAAATCCCTACTGGAATGTCTCCCTATAGACTTGTCTATGGGAAGGTTTGTCACTTGCCTGTGGAGTTGGAACATAGGGCATATTGGGCTATTAAGAAGATGAATTTTGATTCTGACAAGGCAAGCTCGTTGCGCAAACTACAATTGAATGAACTTGCAGAAATCCGGAATGAAGCATATGAGAATGCGAGAATTTACAAGGACAAAACGAAGATATTCCATGATAAAAACATTCTTCGTAAGACATTCACGGTCAATCAAAAAATCCTTCTGTATAATTCCCGCCTACATTTATTTCCGAAAAAATTGAGATCTCGATGGACCGGTCCCTACATTGTGCAAACTGTCTATCCATATGGGACCATCGAGTTGTTAAATCCAAGGAACGGTAACATTTTTAAGGCGAATGGTCAGCGATTAAAGCGGTTCTTTGAGAAGTTTCCTTCAGAAGGTATGTCCATACCTCTAACTGATCCTGTGTATCAGGATGATTGATCTCCTAGTCTGATGGAGGTATAGAGTAGTTAGGATTAGGATTTGGTTGTTTTTGTTTATTTTTCATAGGTTTGTTAGAAGGAGGACAAATTTCATTTTTCACTCTCTCGGGTACTACCATTCCTCACTCCCTTTTTATTTTCGAATTGCTCTCATGTTTTGCTTATTGCACATCTTTTACACTGAGGACAATGCAAGATTTGGTTGGGGGGTGTAAGATCACTTGAATGAATCCAGCGTTTTGTAACATTTCGAGCAATTATGTAGAAATTTTTCGATTTTCCTAAAATTCAAAACTCTTTTGGAAAACTTCGTTTCTATGCATTCAAGATGATATGAGTTTAAGAGGAGGAGATATGAAGTGTATGAGTTTGCAAGTTTTGAATTTCTCATAGCATAATGGTTTTATATGTGAATTCCCCTATTTTTGTGATTAATAAAAAATTTGAACACTCTTACACCTAGTTCACATTACACGATTTTCACAGGTTGAAGGGATTATGTGATTTGTGGATTAGTTAGATTTTGATTCAAGGTGTTGAGAAATCAAGCTGGGGTACTGTGTCCATCCTTGTCCATGGGAAAATAACGAAAGATATGGATTTCTAAAAATCCTATCTAATTTAAAAGAAAAAGGAAAAGGAAGGATGAAATTGGGAATGATGGAAAAATGGTGGAAAATTTCGATTAGGGCTACCTACTACCAACCGGGGGATGGTCTACCTGTAACCAAAGCCGAAAATGGGACGCAGTGTGAAAGTCGTCGGAAGGACGGTAAGGCAAATTCCTGTCATTGGCTTGATGTTGCTCTATATACCTCAAAATCTATAGTTTAGTTAACCTATGAAGAAGATAATCCTGGAAACTCATAAAATAAGTGTTCACGATGCACACTAGGTTGAATTTGTTCAAGTTTTTCTATTCATTAACTAATCAGTGGGAATTTCATATGGATACTCATTATGTTTTGAGAGTTCACGGTTTCAACTTCTGTCACCTAATATTTCTGAATCTTATACTTTTGTATCTTGGGATGTATAGAAGAATGGTTGCTAAAGGAGAGTTGGGTTTCGGAGAATGGAATTGATTTCACGCATGTTTTGCTCGGGACTAGCAAAATGCTGGTTGGGGGTGTGTTGAGCTCTTAATTGTGCATATTCTAACCCCAATTCATCACTCATTATTCAAGGTTTTCATGATTTAAAGACTAATCTAATGCATGATTTCATGATTGTAGGAATGAGAGGAACTCCGCCCAATTGAAGACCAAAAGGATCTATTTAGAGCTTTGGATGAAGACACAAGGTGGGCCAAAGAAAGAAGAAAGTAGAGAGAAGAAAAAAAGAAGAAATGAAGAAGAAAAGAGGCCAAGACCGGTCGGCTAGGAAGGCCACGACCGTTCTAGACCGGTCGGCTAGCTTCCCCAGACCTACTGAACTCGCTGGACAAACAAGTAACACTATCCGACCGGTCGTGACCGGTTGGCCAGCCCAGTCCGACCGGTCCAGACCGGTCGACCAGAGTATTTTTCCACCTCCAAAAGCCGCTGGACTGATTCCAATAGTGAGTCCGACCGGTCGTGACCGGTCGGCCAGTCACTCAGACCGGTCGTCCGACCGGTCGGCCATGTGTTTAAAACTGAAACTTCTGTTTTTTGTGCCGAATTTCTCTGTGCACTGCGTAAGCTTACGCAAATTCGAGAAGATTCCGATGTTGCGGAGCCTCCCCACTATAAAACCTAGGGATCGTTCCTAGGCTATCTTAGAAGGGTTTGAGC
The DNA here is from genome assembly GCA_003013855.2 of Liriodendron chinense. NCBI lineage: Eukaryota > Viridiplantae > Streptophyta > Magnoliopsida > Magnoliales > Magnoliaceae > Liriodendron > Liriodendron chinense. Next base: position 383,813 of record ML058400.1, on the reverse strand, counting down.
AAGGTGGGAGGCGGCGGAAGTGGATTTCGGAGTTCCACAACTCCTTTTAGTTTGTTTCTCGTTTTTATGCTTTTCTTAGTTGTTTCTTTCCTTGGATCATGAACGACTAAACCTCTTACCTAGGGCTAAGAGGTGAAGCTTGTAGTGAATCTAAGATGTTTTCAATTCGTTTAAGTTGGTTTTAAAGTTGGATTTCATGTTTATGAACAATGGTTTGAAGTTAATACAAGTTCTAAGTAGTTTTTCTTAGTCTTATAATGACTCATGGATGTTTGGGAGAATTGCTTGAGTTCTTGAATGTTGTGTGCTAGTCTAGACCTGTATGATCCGAGGAATTGGAGTACGCTCTAGTACTACGATCTTAATGTGGGAACTTCCTACCAAAGTTCAACTTTTTCTGAAAATCTGTAGTATGTGGGACTGTGCATGTGATTTGAATCAAGTTCAAATCATGATCTAGCTTTGTCTTGTGATAGGACTTAATGATGGTTATGATTGTGAACTTAGTCTATTGGAATTGGGACTGACCTATGCAATCGAGTATGCTCGTCATAGCTTGCATTGAGTGAATCATGTACATTGATTTTACATATGACAGATTGTTGGTTTAACTGCTCTATCATCCGACTAGATAGATCTTAATTTCGATTCTAGTTGAGAAAGTGAGAAACCACAGCGAATTGAGCATCAAGGATTGCTACAAGTGGATCCTTGAACCCCTAGTGCCTTTTTATAATTGTTTACTTCAGTTTAAGTTCAAAGTTGTTACTTACATCAATCTCATACAAATTTGGTTGTTAGCTTCTGAATAGAAATTATTGGATGTGTTTGTGAATTCCTACATAAGTCCCTGTGGATCGACCTCAGTCTTACCGAGATTATTACTACATCGCAACCCTACACTTGGGGAAGCGAACATGTTTCATGAGGCCGCTTGGCCTATCTCACGTGAGCATGCATGCTTTCTCTTACCATGTCATACTACCAGGTAAACCTTCTACACCGAGAGAACGTGTAACCCAAAGTTCTGTGGGTCATCTGGATGTCAATGCGACATCCACTTTGTTGCGCAGCACGCCAACAATGCCGATGAACCGAGATCCAATCTCCGGTCTCACCCACAAACGATAAACAGGAAGATATAATAACTAGAAGTTGAAATCACACAAACCAACAATCCACAAGACACAAATTTACGTGGAAAAACCCCAAACAAGGGTAAAAAACCATGGTGCAAAACTCTACTATGAAGAAGAATGAAGTTAAAAGCAATACACTTACCTTCTCCTTTGCTCCCATGCACAGAGATGGCCCTTTTGCTAATCCTCTCGCCTTTTTCTCACCTTGGACGTATAGAAACCCTAATCCCTTAGCCTAATCCCGGTTTACACCCCTTTATATAACAAACTCCAAAATTAAAACACAAAATAGGAAACCCCGCACTTAAGCCTGCCGCCGAGTCATAACTGGGTCGGGCACCCGCCCATTACAAAACGCGTCCAGCAACAATCAGCATAAAATAGTGTATTATCGGGCGCCCGATCACTTTGACCGTCGGGTGCCCGACCACTTTGACCGCCGGGCGCCCGACCGTTCATAGAACGCCCCAGCGGCACATGTCTCAAATATCATGAATATCGGGCGCCCGGTCATCAAACCATCCGGGTGCCCGACCAATTTCTTTTTTGTGTTTTGTCTCCACACTCAACAATCTCCCAATTGGAGACACATCACCACATGATCCTTCGTCTTCTACATCTGGAGTGCACCACCTCCTAGTCTTCAAGCCTGAAGACCAATCAAATCTGAACAGAGCTTCAGCTTCTCCCGTGCGACCGCCTTGGTCAACATATCTGAAGGATTCTCACTTGTATGAATCTTCTCCAAAGCAATCAATCCATCTTCCAGTAACGAACGTATGAAGTGATATCTGATGTCAATATGCTTGGTCTTCAAATGAAAGACTGAATTCTTAGCCAAGTGTATTGCACTTTGACTATCATTGTACAACTTGCAATCTGCTTGCTTCTTCCCCAACTCTTCCATAAAACCTTGCATCCATACCATCTCCTTGCACGCTTTTGTAGCTGCAACATATTCTACTTCCGTTGTGCTGATGGATACTATCTTCTGTAACTGGGAGATCCAACTGACTGCAGCACTACCCAAGGTATAGACATACCCTGTAGTGCTCCTTCTGCTGTCGATATCCTTTGCCAAATCTGAGTCGACATAGCCTTGTAGCTTGATTTTCAATCCTCCATAACACAGTCCTACATCCATAGTACCTACCAGGTATCTGAGGATCCACTTCACAGCTTCCCAATGCTCCTTCCCAGGGTTGTTCATGAACCTGTTAACAACTCCCACTGCTTGAGCAATATCTGGCCTCATACTAACCATAGCATACATGAGGCTCCCTATAGCTGATGCATATGGGACTTTAGCCATGTAGTCCCGTTTCTCCAGCGTCTTAGTTCCTTGCTCCTTAGAAAGCTTGAAATGGTTGGCTAATGGAGTGCTAATCGGCTTAGCACCTCCCATGCTGAATAGATCAAGTACCTTGGTTATGTACTCTGCCTGTGACAAAAATAGCTTCTTGTTTTTCCTGTCACGCTTTATCCTCATGCGTAGGATTTGTTTTGCAGCTCCTAAATCCTTCATAGCAAACTCTCTAGACAGTTGTCTTTTGAGAACTGAGATGTCCTTCATGCTTGATCCGGCCACAAGCATATCATCAACATATAGAAGAAGGATGATGTACGATGTATCAAACTTCTTCAAGTAGCAACAATGGTCTGCATAACATCTCCTGTACTCGTTTCCCGACATGAAACTGTTAAACTTCTTGTACCACTGCCTCGGGGCCTGCTTCAGGCCATATAGACTCTTCTTCAGTCTACACACCTTGTTCTCCTTTCCTAGTGCCACGTATCCTATCGGTTGATGCATGTATATCTCTTCTTCAAGGTCTCCATGAAGAAAGACTGTCTTAACATCTAGCTACTCGAGATGTAAGTCTTTTGTAGCTACTATACTCAAGACCATGCGAATCGTAGACATCTTCACCACAGGTGAAAATATATCAATGAAGTCAATACCTGCCTTGTGTTGGAACCCTTTCACAACCAATCTAGCCTTATACTGCTTCGAACCATTGTGTTCCTCCTTCAGTTTGTAAACCCACTTGTTACGAAGAGCTTTCTTACCCTTAGGTAGAGTGACTAGCTCCCACGTACGATTAGACTTAAGAGAGTCCATCTCATCTTCCATGGCTTGCTCCCACTTAACCCGCATATCTGACCGTAACGCCTCTTTAAAACACTCTAGCTCACTATTATCTGTCAACAGTAGATAATTTAAGGAGGGTGAGTATCGTACCTTGAGTCTCCTCTCCCGAATAGACCTCCTCACAATCGGTGTCTGCGGCTCTGCCTCATCATGCTCCTGTGCATGCTCATCCTGTGGTACTGTAACACCCGTGTCTGGTAACTCTTCCAACTCTACGAATTCTTTCTCATCTGCCTTTTTCTGCTTTTACTGCAAACCGTCTTTACGCATCACTTTTTCATTGAAGATTGCGTCCTTGCTTCTGATAATTTTTCGATTCTCAATATCCCAAAACCGGTTGCCAAAATCATTCTGTCCATAGCCCATAAACGTGCACCTTCTGGACTTCGCATCTAGCTTGTTTCTGTGCTCTGCATCAATGTGAACATAAGAAGTGCAACCAAACACTCTAAGATGTGCAAGGTTCACCTCTTTTCCAGTCCACGTTTCTTTTGGTAGGCCACCATCCAATGGTGCTGAGGGACTTTTATTGATGAGATTACGACAACATTCACAGCATCTGCCCAAAAGTTCTTGGGCAACCCTACATGTAGCCTCATGCTCCTAGCGCGCTCAAGGATGGTCCTATTAATGCGCTCAGCCACACTGTTCTGCTGCGGTGTCCCTGGAATCATTTTCTGATGTTTGATCCCATTTACTACACAATACTCCTCAAACCTCTTATCACAATACTCTCTCTGATTATCCGATCTGAGACACTTCACAGTTTTACCGGTCTCATTTTCTACCATAATTTTGCACTTCTTAAATACATCAAATACATCAGACTTGTGCTTTAAGAAATAAACCCACAGTTTTCTACTAGCATCATCAATGAAAGAAACAAAATAGCGTGAACCACCAAGAGATGATACATGTGCCGGTTCCCACACGTCAGTGTGAACAAGCTCTAACGGATGTGTCTTTGGAGCGCGTCCTGTCTTCTTGAAGCTTACCCTCTTCTACTTGCTATACACGCAATCCTCGCAGAATTCCAGATCGATTGCTTTCAACCCTGGTAGCTTTCCCTTTGACAATAGCACTTTCATCCCTTTCTCACTCATATGTCCTAACCTCTGATGCCATAACTGCTCATTCACTCCAGTTGATGCAATTGCGAGTGAACTATACGATCCAGAAGTCACGTACAATGTACCTTCCTTCTTGCCTCAAGATATTACCAAGGCACCTTTTGTGACCTTCCATGCATCGCTCGTGCATGTCGTCACATATCCGGTATTGGCCAACTACCCCACTGAGATCAAATTCCGTCTCAAACTCGGTACATGTCTGACATCCTTTAACTTTAAGATCGTTTCGTCTTTCTGATTTAAGTGAACATCTCCCTTGCCAACAATACTGCATGGCTCATCATCACCCAAGTAGACTCTTCCAAAGTTACCTAACACATAATCACGAAGAACTTCTTTTGACGAAGTGGCATGAAACGAAGCACCCGAGTCTATAACCCAAGACTCATTCCGTGCATCAAGAGACAAGATCAACGCCTCTGTGTCACTCTCCTCAGATAGATTCACTGAATCCTTCCCACCTTGAGAGCTTCCTTCTTGTTTCTTAAGCGCCCTATAATCACGCTTCATGTGTCTCTTCTTCCCGCAATGCCAACACCCGTCCTTGTCTTTCGGTCCCTTGGACTTACTTCTCGACTTAGATCGACCGTATTTATTGCCTCCTTTGTTCGAAGATCTTCCTCTTCCTTCAACATTTAAAGCATTCTCTGAATCTCCTGAAGCTCCCGATGCCTTCCTTCTAGATTATTCGCTTAGAATTAGACCGGCAACATCATCGAATTTCAACTTTGTAGACCCTGAGGAATTGCTCATGGCAATCACCAAACCATCCCAACTGTCTGGCAAACTGGACAAGATCAATAGTGCTCTGACCTCATCATCAAAAGTGATGCCAACGGATTCTAATTGGCTCGTGACTGTATTGAACTCGTTTAGATGTTCAGCCACGCCCCCACCATCTGACATCTTCATGTTGAATAGTCGTTTCATGAGATGAACCTTATTGGACGCTGAGGGTTTCTCATACATCGTAGCCAAAGCCTGCATTAATTCTTTTGTGGTCTTTACTTTGGATATATTGAAGGCGACGCTCTTAGACAAAGAGATTCGGATCGTTCCTAAAGCCTTCCGATCCACTAAAGCTCATTTATCATCTGTCATCTTCTCTGGTTTCTTCTCTTTTCCTCCTAGAGGAATGTAGAGGTCCTTCTGATACAGATAATCCTTCATCTGCATCTTCCAGAAGGCAAAGTTTGAACCATCAAACTTCTCAATTCTAGTTTTCCCTTCTTCTGTCATCGCTTCCACTTCAATTAAACTAATAGCTCTGATACAAGTTGTTGCGCAGCACGCCAACAACGCCGATGAACTGAGATCCAATCTCCAGTCTCACCCACAAACGATAAACAGGAAGATATAATAACTAGAAGTTGAAATCACACAAACCAACAATCCACAAGACACAAATTTACGTGGAACAACCCTAAACAAGGGTAAACAATCACGGTGCAAAACTCTACTATGAAGAAGAACGAAGTTACAAGCAATACACGTACCTTCTCCTATACTCCCATGCACAGAGATGACCCTTTTGCTAATCCTCTCACCTTTTTCTCACCTTGGACGTATAGAAACCTTAATCCCTTAGCCTAATCCCGGTTTACACCCCTTTATATAGCAAACTCCGAAATTAAAACACAAAATAGGAAACCCCACACTTAAGCCTGCGGCCTGTCGGGCGCCCGGTCATAACTGGGTCAGGCGCCCGCCCATTACAAAACACGTCCAGCAACAATCAGCATAAAACAATGTATTATTGGGTGCCCGGTCACTTTGACCGCCGGGCGCCCAACCGTTCACAGAACGGCCCAGCGGCACATGTCTCAAATAGCATGAATATCAGGCGCCCAGTCATCAGACTGTCCGAGCGCCCGACCAATTATTTTTGTGTGTTTTGTCTCCACACTCAACACACTTGTTTTGTTGGATCACTTTAGATGGGAGTCCTCCAAAAATAAGACAGATCCAAACCTCAAGTAGGCCACACCAAAAGAAAATAGTGAGATGAAAACACCAACCATTGAAAATTTTCTAGAGCCCACCCATATCGTATGCTTCCTAACCCGCCCAAAAGGGGCCACTCATAATGTATTTCTTGCATACTGACACTCTCATTAGCTACTGGCTACTGGATGGCGCTATGTTGGCTCCACCATGACGTATGTGTTTTGCTCATGCCATCCATCCATCCATTTTCCAGCTCATTTAAGGGCACGAACCCAAAACTGAGGCATATCCAAATCTCATGTGGACCGCACCACAAAAAAACAATGGTGATTGGATGTTAACATTAAAAACTTATTTAGGATGGCAAAAGCTTTTGATTAAACTGATATTTGTGTTTTCCCTTCATGCAGGTTCGTGTGACTTAATCAACAGGTAATTGGATTTCAAATAAATATTACAACAGGCCTTGGGAGCGTTTTTAATGACGGGCATTCAATCACCACTGTTTTGGTATGGTGTGGTCCACTCAGATTTGGATCTGCCTTATGTTTGGGCTCATGTCTGAAATAATGATCCAAAATGGATGGACAAAGTGGACAAAACGGATACATCATGATGGGGCCCACAGAGTACAATCCAGTAGTGTCAGTATGCAATTCGCGTTCATTTCTATCAGAGTAGGGAAAACAAGAGTATCACCTTGATCCAAAACTTCCGGGGGCCCTAGTAGTAAGGTTTCACTGGTAGGGGTTTAATCCCAACGTTCCTCGTGGTTATGGACCGCTTGAGTTTTGGATCGGTCTTGCTTTTGGGCTCGTATGAAACAATCTGGGTTAGCCCCACAGAGCTTCGGGTTACAAGGGTTCGGTGATAAGTCTCAGTGTACAGACCTACGGACGCAGATTGCCGGACGCGGATTAGTTTCTACCCATACATGTTCCGAGCTCCGGACAGGCTGGGCTCCCAGGGGCCTCCATGATGTATGGATTTCATCCACACCGTCCATTCATTTTTTTCAAATCATTTTATATCATGAGCCGTAAAATAATTAAGATCCAAGGGTCAAGTGGACTATAATGTGAGGATTAAATTCCTGCCGTTGAAAATTTATTGGGGACCACAGATGTTTTGGATAACCATGTGTATATATGACTATGTCAACAAGTTGGATGGAAAATAAACAACTTGGTGGACACTATGAAGGTTTCACGTAGCCGGATGGCAATGCTAACTCCACGTAGCCGGATGTTGATGGCGTTCTGCTACGTCAACGTAGATGTGTACTACGCGGACCCAAGCCTTTGGCAGTAACTTCCTGCGTCGGGAATCTAAGTGGGGTTCTCTGTGATATTTTAGGGCGTGGTCCTGCAAATAAAGAAGATAGAATTCCATGTGGACCACAAAAACAGTAGTCAGAGGCCTGGCATTAAAAACTTCCTAGGGTCCACCATCACGTTTATTGACCATCAAGCCTGTTGATAAGTAAAGGAGAAAAAATCAGCTTTATTAATGTTTGTTCATTATCTAACCTGTTGTTAAGGTTAAATAGACATGGATGAAAGGGAAAAAATATCAGTTTAATGGAAAAAAATTTGTAGCCCACAAAAGGGTTTTAAGGGCCAATAACCACATTTCCAATGATGTGGTCCGCCTGGAATTACTATATTCTTCATTCTTGGTGACATTGCCCTAGAATATTTTGGTAAAATATATGGATATATAACATGGATATACAATGCATACATCAAGGTGGGCCCTATGATCAAGTCATACCCACATAACTGGTTCCAAGGTGGCAGCCAAGCCTTGATCTACATGATCACGTTCGCCAACGCCACCCGTCAGCAGCGGTGAAATATATGCATAGCTTTAATTGGCTAGTCATAGGTGCTCCGTAGGCACTGTTTAAGAGCCCATTACATCCTCGTTGAAAACTTGGAAACCGTGGAGCCAACTCCATCCATTTTGCCAGCTCATTCTAAGGCATGAGCCAAAAAATGGTGTTGATCTGAAGTTCAAGTGGACCACACCACATAGTGGGAATTTAAGCCCAGCCACTGAAAACTTCTTAAGAGCCTTGGAAGTTTTGGATCAAGTTAATATTTATGTTTTCCCTTAGATGTGACCTTGGATAAGATTTGATGGTAATTGTTGTTGCTGAAAAATGGTCCAAAAATGAGATGGCTCAACCTCCACCTTAGATGGATGGATGTTGCAGATCTCCTGCAGGTGTGCGGTCTGGATCTGGACCGAAGGTCTGCTAGATCCTGTAGAGCACAAAAGAAAGCTAAGAGAGGTGAATGGGGTCTAGCCGTTAGCCCTCCGATGCCTAATTCAGTTGGGTGTAGGAGATGAGAAGCAGGTCGCTGGGTGGAGAATTGAGCGTACCTTGGCCTGTATGATTGTCTCTTATTTATAGCATAATCGGAGAGTTGTAGAGGGGATTGAACATGGGCGTTGTGTCCATAATGGTTGGCATGACTCCTGGCGGCATCGGTCACGCCCGTAACTCCTGGAGAATGTTTATTTTATTCAGGCTCATCCTTGATTTGTTGCTTGCCTTTATGGCAGTCGTGGGCTAGGTCAACCTAAGGGCAGAGCTCATTGACCGAGCTCCCTGACTTGAAGATATTTTAGATTGAAGTCGTTGCTTCTAAGATGGTTGAGGTGATCTTTGATGCTCTGCTGATGAAGCTCATCACCTGAGCTCCTCACTTTATATGTCGTCCTTAGACGGGTCATCCTCGGGCAGTTGGTCGTCCTTGGACTAATCTTCCTGGGACAAGTCGTCTAGTGTGAGTGACCTCAGGTCGTCCTCGGGCAACTCGTCTTGTGTGAGTAACCTCAAGTCGTAGGATGTAACTCTAACTTGCAGGCTCTCTTCTGCTCTGCTCGGTTCTGCTTTACGATGACAAAGCTGAGGACTTTTACTTGGGCCTTTTAGCTTGTGGGCTTTATTCCCGTGATCTGAGGTCAGCTCGAGTTTACCCACAACAGTAGCCCCCTCACTACCGAGACCAATTTTTTCGACTCGAGAGTGAACATAAAAGTATGAGCTGACCTTTGTAAGCGCGGGATTTTAAAAAATTTAGAATTTCACGCTGGTGCTTGGATTTCGCCTATTCGAATGAGTTCGTAAGTGGGCGAAGTTTAGAGGTGTTTTCACGGGCTGGACTTTTCATGGACGGACTTTGTTGAGTCAGAGGAGTCCCTACTTGCTACAAAGAAAGGCGTAATTGGAAACGCCGCCAAGTAGAAGGGCACTAACCTGCTCAGATGGTCTCATCTTCACTCTTAGGTCCTGTTGGTCGAGCTCCTGGTCTCCTCAACTATCCCTTAAATTTTGTAGCCTCGTTTTGTATTACTTTTTTGTGCTAGTTACCCACCCCGACTCTTGTGATCAAGCACTTTGTCTATTCGGCGAAAGCAATTGGTGTGAGCTGCTGTATGGGTGTCTCCTCTGGACACAAATTGTGCTTGATCTTGCCAACTAATTAGGTCAGCATGGTAGGATGGCCAACTGTGTTAGGTCAGCTTGGTAGGGTGGCCTCGTAGGCTGGCCAACTGTGTTAGGTCAGCATGGTAAGATGGCCTCAGAGGCTGGCCAACTGTTTTAGGTCGGCCTTTAGAGGTGGCCCGTGTTCTGCTGACTGTTCGGATCAGCATGTTAAGGTCTCAGGTCGGCCTTGTAGTCTTAGCTCATCTGAGGAGAGATGTTAGGGTGTAACGTGGGCTCCCTCCTTAGCTTTGTCTTAGGGGGAGAATTTAGTCACTGAGTCTTTCGCTGTGGAGGGGCCTGGTCGGCCTCTGGGGACTAGTCGGCCTATGAGGGCCTGGTCATCCTATCAGGGCCTATGACTACCCAGGTAAGTTCTTTTAACTCTTGGCCTAGGGCATGACGAAGGTCTCCTCTGGACACTTCGTGTTATGGTTTGACTCTTTCAACCATTCCGGATGCCCAGGTCGGTCTTTCGACTCTTGGTCTAGGGCGTGGCAGAGGTCTTCTCTGGACACTTTGCATTTTGGTCCGACTTTTTCTGCCATTCCGACTGTGCCCAGGTTGGTCTTTCGACTCTTGGTCTAAGGCGTGGCGGGGGTCTTCTCTGGACACTCCGCATTTTGGTCCGACTCTTTTGACCATTCCGAATGCGCCCAGATCAGTCTTTCGACTCTTGCTTTAGGGCATGGTGGAGGTCTTCGCTGGACACTTCACATTTTGGTCCGACTCTTTCAACCATTCAGATTACCTAGGTTCGTCTTTTGACTCTTGGTGTAGGGCATGGCAGAGGTCTCCTCTAGACACTTCACATTTTGGTATGACTCTTTCGACCATTCTAACTGCCCAAGTCGGTCTTTTGACTCTTGGTCTAGGGCATGGCGGAGGTCTCCTCTGGACACCTCGCATTTTGGTCCGACTCTTTCGATCATTCCGAATACCTAGGTAAATTTTTCGACTCTTGGTCTAGGGCATGGCAGAAGAGATGGCGCCAATTTGTTGTTGCTGAAAAATGGTCAACATATAAGATGGCTCAAACTCCACCTTGGACGGATGGATGCCGATCTCCTGCAAGTGTGCGGTCTGGATTTGGACCAGAGGTCTGATAGATCCTGTAGAGCACAAAAGAAAGCTAAGAGAGGTGGTTGGGGTCCAGTTGTTAGCCCTTCGATGCCTAAGTCAATTGGGTGTAGAAGATGAGAAGCAGGTCTGATCTGGGTGGAGAATTGAGCGTACCTTGGCCTGTAGGAGTGTCTCCTATTTATAAGATAATCGGAGAGCTATAGAAGGCATTGAATGTGGGCGTTGTGCCTATAATGATCGGCATGATTCCTGATGGCGTGGGCCATGTCCATAACTCCTGGAGACATGTCTGGTTTACTCAGGTTCATCCCTGATCTATCGCGCGCCTTTATAGTGGTCGTGGGTTAGGTCGGCCTAAGAGCAAAGCTCATTGGCCAAGCTCACTGACTTAGAGATATTTTGGATTGGAGTCATTGGTCTTTAAATGGCCGAGTTGATCTTTGATGCTTGGCTAATGAAGCTCGTCACCCGAGCTCCTCACTTCATAGGTTATCCTGTGTGAGTGACTGTAGACACCCCACCTTCGGCTACACTGTTGGTAGAGATAGCTGGTTGAACGGAGGACCATACCCCCAAATCCCAAGTCCAAACTCAGCCAAACTCACCCTTGTAAGCCCCATTCCATAGCCCAGTTCAAGCCTGAACCCAGTCAACCCAGTCCTAAAAACCACCCTGAAAAACCCCCCATAAAAAAGGCCAGTCAAAAAATCCCAAAAAAAAAAGTCAAACTCACTGAGTCAACTCGCTGAGTTAACCCGCTGAGTCAACCCGTCGAGTCAACCCGTCGAGTCAAAACACCGAGTCAACCCGTCGAGTCAACCTGTCGAGTCAAACCACCGAGTCGACCCGCTGAGTCAACTCACTGAGTCGACCAGCGAGTCCAACAGCAGCCCCGAGGGAACGGCCGTACTCGCTGGAAACCGAGGAGCGGCCGTACGGGCGGCCCATGGCAGGCCGCCCGGACAAAATTACGGGTTCTGCCACTGCCCGCTGCTATAAATACCCCTAGCCTCTTCCCATTTCAACAGACAATCCATTCCAATCCAGCCCGGGTCCGTTCCAAGCCCTTCTCCGCCCCCTTTAGCCCATCTTTTCACCAAGGAGAGCCCGAGTGAGGAGAGCCTAACCCTGGTCCAGCCCAGCCTGACCACTGGTCCAAGCCTCCCAAGCCATCTAAGTCCTAATCCAGCCGCTCGAAGCTAACCCTTGCGACACCTCCGTCCACCCAGCTACTCATTTTCCAGCATCATCTCATTTGCATCTAGCATAAGTGCAACATTTACTTTCCTTCCAACCCCCCTGCTTCACTACAAGCACCTTGATTACTCAAGCACACTTGCATATGTCTTTATATTAAGCACCTGTCAGTTCGAGCGTATGCTCTGGGCTTGCCCGTTGTTGGAACCTGCCCATCAGAAACTCTTACTGTTCAGACCTGCATTCATGCTTCACTAAAAACACCTTGATCATTCAAGCACACTGCATACGTCTTACATTAAGCACCTGTCAGTTCGAGCGTACGCTCTGGGCTTGCCCATTGTTGGAACCTGCCCATCAGAAACTCTTACTGTTCAGACCTGCATTCATGCATCATGTCATTCATGAGAATATACGAGGATTAAATTAGACTTTCAAGTATTCGATCGATTCTGTGAAGTAGAGACCGTACTTCGGTACGGGCAGTGTGTGGGGTGCTTAACCTCTTCCCACCCTGTAACCGTGATCCCTTACCTTGAATCTCTGACCGCAGATCAACAGGAGTCATTTTAGAGGAATGAATCTTCGGATTCTCTTCTCTAACGTTTCTACGGGGTCTAGCCGACTGTAGATTCGAAGTAACTGGCTAGTGGCGACTCTGGTCTTATATAAATTCACTTAAACATATTCAACTCAACACGACAACCAAACAAAGCCCTCGAGAACGAGGCAAGCCAGTGGCACAAACGGCGATTTCGCACTCACGCACCTCTTCTTCTTCTTCTTCCGAAAGGAAAGGGAGAACGACGTCGTGTGGGAGCGCGGGAAAAATCGGCGAGGGTCCACAGAATGGCGACTCCACTGGGGATGAATTAGTCCCACTAGTCGTGATCCAACTTGAAAACAGAATCCTTCCCGTACTTGAAAGTCATTAATCCTCATACAATCTCATCTGCATAGCATTCTACCCAAACCCAAACACAAAAAAATAGAAAATTCCAAAACCAAAAAAAAAAAAAAATAGAAAATCCCAAAACCCAAAAAGAGTAGAGTATAGTCCTCACCATTGCGCCTCCTCGGGCTCAACGTGTTCGGAGACAGCTTCCCTTCCGCAGCATAATCCGCACTCGGGCTCAGCAAGCCATGTCCGACCACGAAGAAGAAACTCATCACTTCCCTGCTCTCGAAATGACCGAAGCGCAACCTCCAGCGCAACAGCCCGTTGACAATACGCCAATCATACAAGAATTGGCACAAGGAATGAGAGCAATACAAGAAATGCTCTTGCAATTCATGCAAGCACAAACCACCGCAGCAGCCAACAATCAAGTTGGCCCAGTTCAGCAATCTCAGCAACCATGCCGGATGCCTCCGGCCTCCAGTTCAAATCAAGCACAACCATCGGAGTCTGCCCAAGACTACCGACAGCAGCCTCCTCAACCCTTTGCTATGGGGCATCCTTCTCAATACCTTCCTGCAACAACGGGACCATCTCAGAGCATCCCAGTCGCAGGGATTTCCAGTCAGCTTCCAGTCAATCTTGCAAACAACAATCTCAGTAAATCTCAGCATGTCCCCGCCGATGGGACACCTTTTCAATTTCAGCACATCCCCGCCGATGGGATTTCAATTCAATTTCCAGCAACAGGGACAGCACTGGCGAATGCCCACAATGGGGGTCAGTGTCAAGCCCACATCAATCAGCGGACAGTGGCGAATACCCAACAAGGGGGTCACTTCCCAGCATCTCAGCCTCCTGCAAACAGGAGCACTTTTCAATTCCAGCACATCCCCGCCGATGGGATTCCAGTTAATTTCCAGCAATCTTCAATTCAGCAAAATCCAGTTAATTTTCAGCAATCTTCAATTCAGCAAAATCCAGTTAATTTCCAGCAATCTTCAATTCAGCAAAATCCAGTTAATTTCCAGCAAGTTCCAGTTCAACCTTCAGTACAGTCTCCAGTTCAGTTACCATCATTTCAAGCTCAAGTTCATCAGAATCCAGTTCAGTCATCAAATCAATTTCAGCAACCCGCGGTTGCTTTTCAGCAAGCCCATAGGGTCGAAGACATCGACCACTATGCCGAAGAAGAACGTGCCTTACTCCAAGAGGCACCAGTCGCTCGAGCAGAACATTCAGGACTGGACGAGTTGCGGGAGCAGTTCCAGATCTTGCAAAATCAGCTTCAGCGACAGCAAGGAATCGACTTACCTTCGACCAAGTTCAGAGACTTGTGTCCTTTCCCAGATGCTCAAGTACCTCAAAACTTTGAGGTTCCGAAATTCAAAAGATACGACGGCAGCGGTTGTCCCACAGCACATCTCAAGGCCTTCTGTGGAGAGTTGAGTGCAATCTCAGGAAACGAAGGGGCCCTCATTCGATTGTTCCAAAAATCTCTGAAGGGCGATGCCCTAGATTGGTACACTTCATTGGACTGCCACCGCATCAGAACATGGGAACAGCTCTCCCAGGCTTTCGTCGACAGATTCGCATATAATCTCAACATGGCACCCAGAAGAGCCGACCTCGCAGCACTCAGGCAAAGGAGTGATGAAACACTATCAGCTTATGTGGGACGTTGGCGAGCTATGGTAGCCAGAATGCGGACACCCATCGACGATGAAGAACAAATCTCCATGATTGTTCATTCAACATACCCAGGCATATCCGGGTATCTCATCTCGCATCCATATGCGAATTTCTCACAATTGATCCGTGCTGGAGAGCAAGTTGAAGCAGGAATCCGGGCCGGGACGATCTCCCCATGGCCTCATCAAGCCACTCCAGTCAAGAGGAACAGAGTGGAAGGAAGACCTATCGGGCACGGGAATGGAAACCGCAATGGTTCTCCTCCCCGCCCAACAGAGGTAAACAACATCAACACCGCTGCTCAAGGAAATCAACGTGCTCCTCCACAGGGACGTCAACAGTATCAGCAGAATCAAGTTCAGCATCAGCCTCAGCGATATCAGCCACAACCGAATCCTCAGCCACAGCCACCCCGACAACAGCAGCAGTTCAGGGGAAATGGCCAATACTCATACCAGAACAGGCAGAATTACAGGGAGTTCAGGAAGTTCACTCCACTCAGTCAACCACTTAGTCAAATCATGACTACGCTGGTACAAAAGCAGTTACTCACTCTGATGACACCTAGGCCTCCGCCTCATCCTCTGCCTCCAAATTACCGAGAAAATGAGTACTGTGCCTACCATCAAGGACGTGGCCACGCCACTGACCGATGCTATACTTTGAAGAATGCCATACAAGACCTGATTGATGACCGTAAGATCGTCATCTCGGTCCCTGGAACTTCTCCAGCAGCTTCCACCAACATCCTTCAGAATCCTCTGCCTCAACATCCGACGGACCCCAGTTCATCTCGTGGCCCTGCCGTCAATAGTATAGAAGAAGGGGACCATATCGATCGCTTCTTCTCCCCTATTCAGTCCATTCATGCCTACACCTATGAGCCAACAAATCCTCCTCCAGTCTTGCAAGGGGCAAGTCCCTTTCTTCCTTCAATCTCCGAGCCAGTAGTGTTTGAAGGAGCACCTCCATACGATATACCAGTTGTTCAAGGGGCACCTTACAATCATTCAAACTGGGAACCAGTCGTCCTGGAAGGAGCACAATCATACATTGAGCCCACATACGAACCTGTCATCTTGCAAGGGGCAACCCCAGAACAATCCAATCCACAATGGAGGGATTATACTCATCAGCAACAAGAACCCGTTGTCTTGGAAGGAGCTCTTCCAGTCAAGCCTGTCATATTGCAAGGGGCAAGTCCCGAAGGCATATCAATCACGCTACGGCAGCTCGGACGAACAGAGAAACCTCCTGCCATATCAAGAGGACCAGTATTCATTCCATGGGAGCCTCCTGCCCCAGGAACAGTCAAGCCAGGACCACGACCTTATGTGGTCTATGAAGACAAGCCTCGATACTACCCCTTCAGCACAGGCAACAATGTAGTCCTTAAGGCAAAAGCTCCATATGAGGAAGATCTGGTACCCACAACAGCACCGTTGCAAGAACCGGTGGTCCTAGAAGGCAAAAGGAAAGAAAGCTACAAAGAGGTTCCATGGCACTACCCAGAATGTGCGGAAGTGGGGAATATGAATCCCAACGGGCGTTGCATCCGAAAAGATAATCAAAACAGAGGAGATCCCAAAGGCGCTCTCTCAGGCCTCGGCAACAAAAATGAAGCCGCATACGATGTAGCAACTCATCTCAAGTCAATCCCTGCTCAAATCTCAGTATGGGAGCTACTCTGCACATCTCGCATACACCGAGAGATGTTTGCCAAGACCTTGAATGATGCTCATGTCTCCTCCGATACAGCACCAGAGATGATTGCATTGATGATTGGACAGCTACTGGCTCCGCGCGCCATCACCTTCACCGATAATGAGTTGCCACCAGAAGGACGCGATCATGGGCGATCCCTCAACATAGCCTTACGATACAAAGACCTCTGTGTTCCGCTGGTCCTTATCGATAATGGCTCAAGCTTAAATGTCTGCCCACTCAAGACCGCGGAACGATTAGGAATCAGTCTTTCTTCATTTCGACCCAGCACCATATGCGTCAGAGCATTCGACAATACCCGCCGATCAGTGGAAGGGGAAGTCGACATAGAGGTACAGATAGGCCCGGAAGTCTCCACCATCACATTCCAAATCTTGGATATATCAGCCTCTTTCAACATGTTGCTCGGACGGCCGTGGCTGCACAAGGTTGGAGCTGTGCCATCAACCTTACATCAACGGGTGAAGTACATCTGTGGAAATCAAGTGATCTCTATCCACGCAGAGAAGGAGCTCATCATTCCTTCCAATGCTGCTGCCACTGAACCAGACATCCCGGTCATCGATATCCAACACTCTGAAGAAGACATCCCATTTCACAGTTTCGAATTTGAGACTGTGAACTCTATCGCCAATCCAGAACCAACAAGGGTGGACCGTGTCTTCTCACCGGCAGAGCGTCTGAGCCTCAAATATCGAATGAAGAATCACTTCAAGTCCAGAAAGGTACCGCTGGTATATAACCAACGCAAATGGGGACTTGGATACAGGGCAACCTTCATGAACAAGAGAAGGAAGAAATTTCGGTGCTCACCCATCCAATTCGTCAAGCCAGGAGAACCTTGCAAAGATCCAGGAGGAAATCAACCGACTGCACTACACAAAGGCCTCCCGATGAGCCTAGTTTGGGCCACGTGGCCCCCCATTCGATGGGATCAGATTCTCGAACCATCTAAGCCTCCAGATGAAGAAGGAAATGATGAAAGTCAAATACAGCAGCTTCAGGACCAGGTTACCCTGACACCTGCTCCCAACCAGGGGCACAACTTGCCCACTTCTCCCAACCAGGGGCACAACCTGCCCACGTCAGCATCAATCAACCAGGGGCACAACCTGCCCACTTCAATCAGCAAGGGGCACGACTCGCCCATCTCATCACCAATTAGCAAGGGGCACGACTTGCCCATCTCTGCAAAGTCAACATCATCAATCATCAGTCAGGGGCAGAAGCAGCCCATCCATTGGACCAAGAAAGGGAAGTGGCCAGCCCTAGATTGGTCTGATGTCCAGGTTCCAAACTTGTGTCTAGCTGTGGAACCAGACGAACTGCAATGCGAGGTAAGTGATCCGGGAGGGACTGAGTACGACTCAGATCTCGAACCTGACCAGCAAGAAGTCATGGTCATTGGGCCAGACCGTGACTCTTCGCCCAAATCATCAACCCCCACCTCTTCAGGGGAGGAAGTGTGGGGTCCTGAATGGTCATCTGTTCCCCTAACTTTTGAATCAGCCAAAGAGCCATCTGAGGGCTCTGGCTTCCAAAAAAAAAACGCCTGTTTAAGCAGCAACCGGAACTTTGGAACAAGTTGGGCTCAATCATGGTCTGCAATGCCCGCTTGTTCAAAGTCCCCCGAATTTCAAAAAGCCAAAAAAATAAAAAACTTTCAAAAACCAAAAACATCTAGCATCTCAATTTCAGAAAAATCTCAAAAACCAAAAAATATTTCTTTCCCTGCATTCAATAGTGTGCCAAGTTCGTCTAAAGAGTCACATGAGTTTGAAGTCGAATCATATGACTTTGACATCGAATTAGACTTCGAGCTCATGGGTCTGGACGAAGCTCGGGATGAGGAAGATGATGATCCTGCTCCCGAACTTGAGGATCTCCTCAAAAAGTTCGAATCCAAAGCCAATGTTGTAGCCGATGATTTCGAGATAGTAAACTTGGGGACACCTGAGATCCCTAGGGAAGTACGCATTGGAAAATCGTTGCCACCTGAGATGAAACAGAAAATGATAGAGTTCCTAGCTCCAAGATTGTCCAACTTCGCGTTCTCATATGAAGACATGCCGGGGCTCGATGAAGAGCTCGTTGTACACCATCTGCCAACCAAGGCAGATATGAAGCCCGTGAAGCAAAAACTTCGAAGAATGAAGCCAGAATGGGCTCTGAAAGTTCGAGATGAAGTCATCAAGCAGTACAATGCGGGATTCTTGGTAGTCTCCAACTACCCTGAATGGCTCGCCAACATCGTACCAGTACCGAAGAAGGACGGCAAGGTTTGAATGTGCATCGACTTCCGAGATCTCAACAAAGCCAGTCCAAAAGATGACTTCCCTTTGCCACATATCGACACTCTAGTCGACAACACTGCAGGATACAAGATCTTCTCATTCATGGACGGGTTCTCAGGTTACAATCAGATCAAGATGGCCGTCGAAGATCGCGAGAAGACATCGTTCATCACTCCCTGGGGAACCTTCTGTTACAGGGTAATGCCGTTCGGTCTGAAGAACGCAGGAGCAACATATCAACGAGCAATGACAGCACTATTCCACGACATGATGAACAAAGAGCTCGAAGTATATGTGGACGACATGATCGTCAAATCTCGCACAATTGAAGGACACTTTGAAGATCTGAAGAAGTTATTCAACAGATTAGAAAAGTACAAGCTTCGCCTCAACCCTCAGAAATGTGTCTTCGGTGCAATGGGAGGTAAGCTCCTCGGCTTTATGGTGAGCGAGGATGGCATCAGGGTCGACGAGACCAAAACCAGAGCAATCATCGAGATGCCCCCTCCTAGAACAGAGAAAGAAATTCGTGGCTTCCTCGGCAGAATTCAATACATCAGTCGCTTCATCGCACAGCTCACACCTATCTGTGAGCCCATATTCAAGCTCCTTCGGAAGAACGTCCCAAAAGAATGGAATGACGATTGCCAAGTCGCCTTCAACCGCATCAAGAGATATCTCATGAATCCTCCAGTCCTAGTGCCTCCCACTCCCGGGCGACCACTATTGTTATACATCTCGGTAGCAGCAGAAGCCATTGGCTATGTCCTCGGCCAACACGACGAAACCGGGAAGAAAGAACAAGCAATATACTATTTGAGTCGAAAGTTCACCGACTACGAGACCAGGTACTCCCCGATCGAGAAGACTTGCCTCGCCCTAGTCTGGGCAACTCAGCGACTCCGTCAATACATGATTGCATTCCCTATTCTCCTTCTCGCTCACATGGATCTGCTCAAATACCTGTTCGAGAAACCGGCACTCACTGGAAGGATAGCTAAATGGCAGCTACTCTTATCTGAGTTTGACATCACCTATGTCACTCAGAAGGCAATCAAGGGGCAGGCCCTCGCTGATCATCTTGCGGCTCACTCACTCCTGGACTATCAGCCGCTCAAGACATTCTTCCCTGATGAAGATCTCTTGCTCATTGAAGAGGAAGAAAAGAAGAAAAAAGATGAGTGGACGTTATTCTTCGACGGCGCAGCAAATTCTAAAGGGAGTGGTATTGGAGCAATCCTCTACTCTCCAGACGACGTCCCTATTCCTATCTCAAGGCGCATAGCATTCGAGTGCACCAACAACATGGCAGAGTACGAAGCATGCATCGTTGGCTTAAGGGAAGCCATAATCTTGGGCGTCAAGAAGCTACGAGTATTTGGAGACTCACAGCTTATCATCAATCAGACCAATGGCGAATGGAAGACCAAAGACGAGAAGTTGATACCATATCATGTGTATCTTGACAATCTGATCGAAGAATTCAAGGAAATCACCTTCTCATACACGCCCAGAGCCAAGAACCAGTTTGCAGATGCTCTCGCCACGCTCGCATCAATGCTCGAGATCCCAAAAGGAGCTTCAGAATGGGAGCTCACAGTCGAAATTCAAGAAGAACCTGCTTTTTGCCTGCAAATAGAAGAAGCCGAAGCTGTCCTTGACAAACCCTGGTATGCCGACATCGAGCAATATCTCAAAACCCAGGAGTATCCAGAATCAGCAACAGCAACAGATCGCCGAACCATCCAACGTTTGGCCGGCCAGTTCACCATCAGTGGCGAAGTTCTCTACAAGCGATCCTATAATCACATCCTCCTCCGATGCGTCGATGAAACAGAAGCTGCGAAGATCATGAAAGAGATACACGAAGGAATCTGTGGCCCACACATGAATGGGCACATGATGGCAAAGAAGATTCTACGACTCGGCTACTATTGGCTCACCATGGAGACAGACTGTTGCCAGCACGTCACAAAATGCTTCAAGTGTCAGGAGCATGCAAATCAAATCCATGCCCCATCATCAGAGTTATACAACCTGACCACCCCCTGGCCCTTCTCCATGTGGGGACTCGACATCATCGGCAAGATCAGTCCCAAAGCATCAAATGGTCACGAGTACATACTTGTGGCAGTCGACTACTTCACCAAGTGGGTAGAGGCAGCCTCCTACACCACGATTGCAGCATCTCAAGTGATCAAATTCATGAAGAACAACATCATATGCCGATATGGAATCCCTAATGCCATCATCACAGATAATGGGACCCCGTTCGTCAACAAGAAGATGGATGACTTCCTTAGCAAATTCAAGATCCAACGTCATCGATCAAGCCCCTACCGTCCCCAGATGAATGGTGGGGTAGAAGCCGCAAACAAGACAATCGTCAGGATACTCGAGAAGATGGTCGTGACCTATCGAGATTGGTCAGATATGCTCCCATATGCACTTTGGGCCTATCGAACGTCTGTACGGTCTGCTACGGGCGTTACTCCTTTCGAGCTTACTTACGGAATGGAAGCAGTTCTACCAGTCGAAGTGGAAATACCATCACTTCGGGTGTTATTAGAAAGCGGAATTGAAGAAGGAGAATGACAACGGGCCAGATTCGATCAGTTGCAGCTGGCAGATGAAAAACGCATGCGTGCACTAAGTCATTCACAATGTTATCAGAAAAGGATCGCTCGGGCTTACAACAAGAGAGTCCGGAAAAGAAGTTTCAAGGTAGGCGACATGGTCATGAAGAAGATTCTACCGTCGCACCTTCCAGATCCCAGAGGAAAGTTCAAACCCTCGTGGGACGGGCCACTGATCGTCAGAGAAGTACTTCCCGGAGGCGCCCTCCGACTCACCAGCATGAGAGGGGTGGATCTTCCTGAGCCAACCAACGCCGACAACGTGAAGATCTTTCACGGGTAAGTCATTCTGACCTTATCAAAAGTTACTTTAATAGAGCTGAAGTCAAGAGGTCGAAACTAAGACCTCTGAGAAATCGTTCCCGTCCACCAACAAGTGTTTCAAAAAAAAAAAAGGATTCAAAAAGAAAAGACAAAAAAAAAAGAGAAAAAGAATACAGAAGAAAAAGAAAAGACAAAAAAAAAGAGAGAAAAAAAGAGAAAGAAAAAGGGAAGCCAAAGCAAGGCACCCGAGGAAAAAATCAACCCAAAAAGAAACACAGTCATCCATCCATTCATCTCAGAGGAGTCTTTAGCAAAGACCGACAGCTCTATTATCGTAACTTAGGATAAGGGCTGAAAGACTGCCATCGGCCGGCAACGACGGATTCCCGACCTCTAGCCGCCGCAATTATCCAGAGATCCAGAAAGAAAAGAAAAAGAAAAAGAAAGAAAAAGAAAAAGAAAATGTGTGCCTAAACAAAGAGGGCGGAGTGAAAACCCGAAAGGGCGCTCCGAGTAAAAAAAGTGGGCATACAGCGGACTTGGTGAAAACCTGAAAGGGCGCCAAGGGTAAAAACAGCACAACTGCCAAGGGGCAGGCAAGACCAAATACCCGGGACGTGGTGAAAACCTGAAAGGGCGCCACGGGAAAAAATGACGGGAAAAAGCCGGCTGTGGTGAAAACTCGAAAGAGCACTGCAGGCAAAAATGGCTCAAAATGAAAAAAAAAAGGAAAAAAAAAAATATAAAAGTGCAGGTACCAAGAAATCAGACAGTCCAGATCGGTTCAAGCAGTCACAGTTCAAGAACAAGAAGAAGCGCAGTCAGGAGCGAAGAACTCTACAGACTCTGACAATCTCAGGAAGCAAGAGTTTCCGTTGCCTACATCTCTAGGGAACCAAAGGATCAAGCAAGTCAAATCTCGAGATGTCGGTCAAATCATTGACCGAGCCCCAGTTCTGATTCCTATATCCCGACACAAAATCCAGACACACTCACAAGACAACTCATGGCACAGTAGATTTTCAAATAGTTCTCTTTTTTTTTAATTAAATGCATCATATTTCTTTTACATATAACATATCATCTTTTTCAAAAAATACAAAAAATGCATCATCATCAATCATATATGCAAAAATCAGTGTGCAGGTGGCCAACACAATCAATCTCTACCCTCCTCCTCGGCCACATCAGGTGAGTCCTCTGACTCATAAAAAGATAGTCTCGCTCTCAACCTGCTCACCTCCATACGCAGGTAATGCACCTCATCGCGCTCAAGGGTACGGATCGCTGTCTCCTTATCAGACAACCTCCGATCGGCAGCCAATCTCCTCGACATCATCTCACAATGATACCGAAGCGCAGAAATCTCAGACAGCAAATGACCATGAGTGGCCAAAAGGAAGCCAGGATCGATAAACGGGCGCTCCTCAAAAGGTTCATATGAACCAGATGAAGAGCCAGCATCTCCAAGAATATCCTGCTCATCCTCATCAGCAGTCCGGTGCCAACAAGGGATACGTCGATACAAAGACTGCTCAGCAACCCAGTACTGATATGGGGCGGTCGCCATCGGAAAAGTCCGCAGCTCAAATCCCAACAAATCAGCTGTCAAATAACTCGCCCAGGAACAATCAATCCGGGTCCTAAAGTCAGAGGATCTGGATGGAAGTGCTCGACGCCCGATACCCGCGAAAGCGAAAAGAGGAACATCCTGCTCGTACCCAAACTGCCGCAGGAACCGAATGGGGTGATAAGAGAAGTAAGATCGAAAGCCTACCAACATCAGAGGATGGCGGTGTGCATCGCAAAGCACTGGAGGAGGTGAAAGCCAAGATGACTCCCAACGAACATTCCAGTCACGAAGTTCAGCGAACATCCTGCGATACAAGGGCTCGCTCATCCTAGCTGTATGCGGAAGGAACTCCATAATGTGTCGCATAAGGTCTGGGCGACGAGTGTCAGGAAAAGGTACAGGAACAGTCATCGAAAGACGCTCCCATAGCCAGACCTGATCACAGAAAACGAAAGAAGTTCAGCTAGAGCAAAACAAATCCTGACAAAGCAAAAGAAAAAGGGTGCAGAAAAGAATACCTGCAGGAAGGCACAACAGCCGCGAAGAACACGAGTACGACCGAGGGCGCAGTCAGTCAGCCCATCAAATAGCTCGGCCAAAATGAGAGAAATGATCCCCTGCCGACGGACAGCTCGGCTCATCACCTCGAAAAGCAAAGGAGTCTGGGACCTGCGCCATCCCGAGAACAGCACCTCAGCAATCAAGCAAAACATCAGTGCGTTCCGAGCAAAGGTAGAACCAGCCGTACTCTGGGGACCCGAAAAAAGATCATACAGTAAATCCAAAGAGAACACCATGGCATCCTGGCCACCAGCTGCAGGCCGAACAAGATAGGGAATCCCGAACCAGTTCTGCGGTGTGGCAGTCTTCGGCGATGTCTTCGGCGAAAAGTACTGAGTATAATCCAAGGGTAAGCCTGTCAAGCGTGCAAGCTCCTCCAAAGAAGGCCCCATCTCCATATCGTTGAACGCAAACAAGTTCAACGAAGGGACCCAGTCAATCAAGGCAGCTCCGAGCATCCTCCAGTCAATGTCAACTCTGGCCATATGGATCAGACTGCCGAAACCATAAGACTCCAAATCTCGAATCTCATAAGCTGACAAACTGTCAAGCCAAGCAAGCAGTCGTGGCGAGCAAGAAGAACGAGGAAGCAGCTGACAAGTCCTCACCGGTATCCCCTCCAGCACAAAAGGCCCAGAAATCAATGATGACTCATCAAGGATCGGAAGGTCAACGGGCGAAGGAGAAGGAAAAGCTGGAACCTCTGCAGACTCGACAGCCCCTGACCTGTCCCCAGTAACGGCTATGTCTGATATAGTCACATCGCCATCTGAAACTGTCATAATCTCAGCCGCATGGGAAGACTCGCCCACCTCATGAACAGAGTGCGCAAAGGGCCGATGACCAAAAGAAGGACAATGCTCCCAACCAAAAGAGCCATCAGTGAAGATCACACCGCACATCGTGACATCCTGACCAATCTGACCGTCAAAGAATGCATCTGAACCATCCAAAAGGGTCCCGGCTACCCCGATCGAAGAATCAACGGCCAGATCTGGACCTGCGGCCCTCTCCAGTAGGAAATCATGAATCCAATCATCATCCTGGCCGATCAAAGGGATCATCGAGGCATCCACACCGTCCATCATCAAGGGGACATCATCAATGATCACATCAAGTCCACCCAAAGAAGTATACCGTACATCCTGGCCCTCATCCAGAGCATCCAAACCGTCAAAGGTACCATCTGAGCCATCCATACCATCCAGACATGAGATCAGCCCATCTATGTCCCTCATAGTCCCATCATCACCATCCATCACGTCATCCATGGGACCCACACTCAAGGGATGCATAGCCTCACCTATGTCCCATCCCATCATCTCATCCATACCATCCATTCCTCCCATAATGAGGGACCCATTCAAATCAGAAAATCCAGCCATCCCACCATTAATGGAGCCATTCAAAGCTCCACCAACCACCATCCCTAGCCCCTCATCAATGCCCCCTCTTAATGCCCCATCTACCCCATCCATTAAAGGCATTTCCCCATTATCAAAGCTCAGTGGAAGATCTGAAGTGTGGGACCCATCTTGGACAGCCCCCACAGCCCATAAATCCCCACCATCCATTGCCCAAGAAAGGACAAAATGAGAAGAAGACAAGATGAAGAGAAAAGACAAGGGGACAAGAAGATTCATGGCTGGAATCGAACGGTCCAGTACAGGGAATGTGGGGACAGCAGCAACAGACAGCAGAGGATGTCCGAACCAGAGCCAGCCCAGGCCGCTCAAGAGACGAGCCTTGGGCGGCCTGCCCTGGGCCGCCCGTACGGACGCAGATCCCCTCTCTCCGCGGGATTGGCTCCAGGGCTTTTGGTAGGTGAGGCTGACAGTCCACGTCAGCAGATGGCGCTCCGTGGGCCGCCCAAGGCTCCGGTCCACTCCAAATTTCAACTGAAGATGATCAAGATCATACAAAATGTGCCCCACTGGTCCAATCACGAAGCAATGTGGCCGGAATATGGCCGATCAAGCCAAAGAAGGGGGAAAGTGATCAAGTGGGGGCCACAAGCAATCCAAGCCATTCAAAGACTAGATCATCACGATCTAAACCATTGAAGAACCTACATGAGCCGTCAAACAACAAGATCAAAGGTTTGATCATCACAAGGAGGGCCAGAATCCAAGATCTAATCATCAAATGGCCCGCAGGGCCAAATCAAGCAATTCGGACCACTCAAATCACAGTCAGCCCCGTCAGAAGCCAAATAAAGCAAGGTAAGTATGCCCAACCTCAAAAACTGGTCCGAAGACCTTAAACTACGTCGGGATCAAGATCCCGAGGGATTGTCAATAAAACCGGCATCAGTCTTCTTCAAGATCTGGTGGCTCCGGACATTTTCAGAAAACCAAAAAAATATATACATCACTTGTACAGTTTCTGGTCCGAAGACCTTAAACTACGTCGGGATCAAGATCCCGAGGGATTTTTAATAAAAATGGGTATCGATCTCGACCATCAAAATCAGAATCGGTGACCCAGAATATCTTTCAAAAAAGAAAACAAAAAAAAATGTCTTTCCTCTTTTAAAGTTTTGGGTCCGAAGACCTTAAACTACGTCGGGATTCACATCCCGAGAGATTTTCAATAAAAGCCGGTATTGGTCTTGATTGCTCGAATCAAGATCCGACGACACCGGGTATTTTCGAAAACCACAAAAAAATATATTTATGCATTTCCAACACTTATTTGTATACAGTTTTGGGTCCGAAGACCTTAAACTACGTCGGGATCAACGTCCCGAGAGATTTTTAATAAAAACCAACATCGATCCCAGTCTTTCAGGCCAAGATCTGATGATCGGGATCATTTCGAAAAAAGACAAAAAATGTGTTTGCCCCCCCTTTTACTAAGTCTGGGTCCGAAGACCTTAAACTACGTCGGGATCAACATCCCGAGAGATTTTCAATAAAAGCCGGTGTCGGTCTTGTTTGCTCACATCAAGATCAATGACTCCGGACATTTTCAAAAATCATAAAAATATATTACCAGCCCCGCTTTTAAAGTTTTGGTCCGAAGACCTTAAACTACGTCGGGATCGACATCCCGAGAGATTTTCAATAAAAACCGGCATAAGTCTGGATTGTCCATCCGCTGACACCGGACATTTTTCCAAAAAAAAAAAAAAATGTTTGCCCCTCTTTTGTACAGTTTCATGGTCCGAAGACCTTAAACTACACTGGGATTAATTTCTCGGGGGACCTTTCTCGCTTTCAACCAAAAACCGGCATCGGCCTCGACCGTTGGGATCATGGTTCGATAACCCGGATCATTTCAAAAATACCAAAAATATTTTAAAGCTTTCCATAAAAACCAGTATCAATCTTGATCACCCGAGTTGAAATCTGGAACCTTTTCAAAACAAAAAAAATATAGATACAATATAAAACAAAAAAAAATGATTCACCAAAAATTTCAAACTGCACAAATTCATCCCCAGCGGTCCGAAGACCTAAAACTACACTGGGATTAACTTCTCGGGGGCTTTCTTTCCTAACCTGTTCCAGACATGGCTGACACTTGATCGTACGGGTGTCTGGAATCTTTTAAACAGGTAAAGGCTGAGGCGGGCAGAACCCCGCAATCCTGTTCGTGTTGAACGCACCGTGATAGACAACCTTGATTTGGAAGTCGCTGTTGAATCTGACGGATGTTCCCTGTTCCTAGAACTCATGAAGGGGATTAAGGCTGTTGGGAGGTGAAGCTCACCCTCACGGAATTGTGAGCAACGTAAGACCCCAAACTGGATTGACTAAGGGAAATGTGAGGATGTGGCTCATCTTGTGGCCGAAGGAGTCCGTCGGACGATACGTGGTCTATGTGCATTGCACATGAGGAACAGGCAACTTTGTGGGTGTGTTGACTGAAAACCCTCAAAATCCCCTCATCCGAAGATGTAAAACTACGGCACTTAACTGTGTGAGACTCGTCTTGCTCGCTGACGTAAAATAGATCGGGTGCCTTACCAGCAGTAGAAGCTGGAAGTGGATGGAAATTCCACATCTTTTCCCTGCATTTCAGAAAAATCACAAAATACAAAAACATTACAAAATCACCTCTTCAAAAAATCACAAAAATATTTCCCTTGCTTTCAATCAGAATATTGTCAAAAATCACAAAATATATTTCCATCAAATCAAATATTGTCAAAAATCACAAAAATATTTCCCTTGCTTTCAATCAAAATATTTCAAAAATCACAAAAATATTTACTGTGTTTTCAATAAACCAATCTCTACCCTGCTCAGGTAAAGATTCGGATCCACATATTTACAAAAAAATCACAAAAATTAGCATCCCCAGCACTACAATTCAGGAGTCTTGAACTCCGCTCACTTCACAGTATGGGATGACGGATCCAATCGCCCGCAAATTGGAATCTTGACCAAAACGGGCAACCAAACACCATCTCAATCACATGTATGCCCAGAAGAACATCTTGAAGTCGGATAGCATCCTCGTACATTCTCATTCGCAAAGAAACAGCATCTTGGGACGATGGACCTGATCGACCACGGGTCGGGATCTTGACCAACCCGCTGTCCAAATCTCCGTATCAAAAAGAAAAATCCCCAAGGGAGTACAACCCTGCAAGCAATAAGCTCAAAGTTCTCTGCACCCACAGCAAAAGCAAAACCATCAAACGAGAAGAGAATGAGCCAAGCCATGCATTCATCATGCATCTCCATGCATCAGCATCCATCGCATCAATCATCATGTTTACCTGCTTTCAAAATAAAAGCCGGTTAGCCAAAGACCCCACAGGCATCCCTAGTGGAGGCACGTGCAAACCAGGTTCCCATTTCAAAAAGACAAAAAAAATATTTCTATTTGCAAATAAAAACCCCACGGAGTATCACTCCCCAGAGTGGGTGTCTTTTCAAAAATCCAAAAAATATTTTTCCAGTAGAGCGTTCTGCCTCCAACACACCAGGAGATCTTCCATATCTCTGGGTAGGAGCCAACGCAAAAATCAAATAAGATCCAATGTCTCGCGGTTTCCCCGGAGATCATTGGATCCAATGTACTCAAAGTACGGTCGAACTGAACTCCAGTGTCAGTGCGGTCGTACCACATGCCAAGATACAAAAAGATGAAAAGCCAAAAGGCTCGGTCAAAGAAACCATTTGAACAGGTGGAAACAATGAATTGTAACCCAAGTATCAAAATCAGCAGATTAGGTGGAAAGAGTTCACCCGCACATACCTAGGCGTGGATGCCTGAAGTACCTTGACTGAGTCCAAGTCGGCGTAGTAGAATCCCGTAAGACTATCGGACGCAGGGCGTCTAACCACTTTGACAGTCAAGCGAAACAAGTACTCCTGGAGTGATCTGGGAAAACATCAAACATCACACAATCAGTCTCAGGGTCAGCATCCTCGTAAGACTAACGGACGCAGAGGCTCTGCTGTACCTTTCCGATGATAGTACCGATCGGGAATGGAAGGGTTGCGATTGGGTACCCAGGTTGCAGCAAACTGCAGGGACAATCGCAACGTTTTCTCCAAACTCTCGCGGTATGTGCGAGTTATCAATTTCCAGACAATCAACTGACTCAGATACAAAGGACAACAAAGATTCGAGACCACAATCAAGGAAAGAATGAATTGCAAACTAAGCATCGAAACCAGCAGATCGGGTGGAAAAGCCCACCCGCACATACCTAGGCGTGGATGCCTGAAGTACCTTGACTGAGTCCAAGTCGGCATAGTAGAATCCCGTAAGACTATCGGACGCAGGGCGTCTAACCACTTTGACAGTCAAGCGAAACAAGTACTCCTGGAGTGATCTAGGAAAACATCAAACATACAATCAATCACAGGGTCAGTAACCTCGTAAGACTGTCGACGCAGAGGCTCTGCTGTACCTTTCTGATGTTAGTACCGATCGGGAATGGAAGGGTTGCGATTGGGTACCCAGGTTGCAGCAAACTGCAGGGACAATCGCAACGTTTTCTCCAAACTCTCGCGGTATGTGCAAGTGAGCGATCTCCAAACGATCAACTGGCGCAGATGCAAAGGCAAGCAAAGATTTCAGAACATGATCTATGAATGACCGGGTCAGAAGTGGGGTGTCCACTCGCTTTGGCATTCGGTTGCATGCAACCTCTGCCAAAGAGGGGCATCTGTAGACACCCCACCTTCGGCTACACTGTTGGTAGAGATAGCTGGTTGAACGGAGGACCATACCCCCAAATCCCAAGTCCAAACTCAGCCAAACTCACCCTTGTAAGCCCCATTCCATAGCCCAGTTCAAGCCTGAACCCAGTCAACCCAGTCCTAAAAACCACCCTGAAAAACCCCCCATAAAAAAGGCCAGTCAAAAAATCTCAAAAAAAAAGTCAAACTCACTGAGTCAACTCGCTGAGTTAACCCGCTGAGTCAACCCGTCGAGTCAACCCGTCGAGTCAAAACACCGAGTCAACCCGTCGAGTCAAACCACCGAGTCGACCCGCTGAGTCAACTCACTGAGTCGACCAGCGAGTCCAACAGCAGCCCCGAGGGAACGGCCGTACTCGCTGGAAACCGAGGAGCGGCCGTACGGGCGGCCCATGGCAGGCCGCCCGGACAAAATTACGGGTTCTGCCACTGCCCGCTGCTATAAATACCCCTAGCCTCTTCCCATTTCAACAGACAATCCATTCCAATCCAGCCCGGGTCCGTTCCAAGCCCTTCTCCGCCCCCTTTAGCCCATCTTTTCACCAAGGAGAGCCCGAGTGAGGAGAGCCTAACCCTGGTCCAGCCCAGCCTGACCACTGGTCCAAGCCTCCCAAGCCATCTAAGTCCTAATCCAGCCGCTCGAAGCTAACCCTTGCGACACCTCCGTCCACCCAGCTACTCATTTTCCAGCATCATCTCATTTGCATCTAGCATAAGTGCAACATTTACTTTCCTTCCAACCCCCCTGCTTCACTACAAGCACCTTGATTACTCAAGCACACTTGCATATGTCTTTATATTAAGCACCTGTCAGTTCGAGCGTATGCTCTGGGCTTGCCCGTTGTTGGAACCTGCCCATCAGAAACTCTTACTGTTCAGACCTGCATTCATGCTTCACTAAAAACACCTTGATCATTCAAGCACACTGCATACGTCTTACATTAAGCACCTGTCAGTTCGAGCGTACGCTCTGGGCTTGCCCGTTGTTGGAACCTGCCCATCAGAAACTCTTACTGTTTAGACCTGCATTCATGCATCATGTCATTCATGAGAATATACGAGGATTAAATTAGACTTTCAAGTATTCGATCGATTCTGTGAAGTAGAGACCGTACTTCGGTACGGGCAGTGTGTGGGGTGCTTAACCTCTTCCCACCCTGTAACCGTGATCCCTTACCTTGAATCTCTGACCGCAGATCAACAGGAGTCATTTTAGAGGAAGGAATCTTCGGATTCTCTTCTCTAACATTTCTACGGGGTCTAGCCGACTGTAGATTCGAAGTAACTGGCTAGTGGCGACTCTGGTCTTATATAAATTCACTTAAACATATTCAGCTCAACACGACAACCAAACAAAGCCCTCGAGAACGAGGCAAGCCAGTGGCACAAACGGCGATTTCGCACTCACGCACCTCTTCTTCTTCTTCTTCCGAAAGGAAAGGGAGAACGACGTCGTGTGGGAGCGCGGGAAAAATCGGCGAAGGTCCACAGTGACCTTAAGTCGTCCTTGGATAGGTCGTCCTCGGACAGGTCGTCCTCGAACTGGTCTTCCTGGGACAGGTCGTTCAATGTAAGTGACCTGAGTTTGTCCTTGGGCACGTCGTCTTGTATGATTGACCTTAGATCGTAGGATGTAACTTTGACTTGCAGGCTCTCTTCTGCTCTACTTGGTTATGCATTGTGGTGGCAGAGCCGATGACTATTACTTGGGCCTTCTGGCTTGTGGGTTTTATTCATGTGATCTGAGGTTAGGTCATTTTTACCTGCAACGGTAAGTAAAGTAGTAATTTTTTCCTATGGCTGCTTACCTTTTTTGCTATGGACTAAAAACCTCCCGCTTTTGAACTATTTCTCAAAACCTACCCATAGTTTTCACCGTTAGACATTAAAACACCTACTGCTATGTACTTGTACCAATAGGTTTCTGTATTTTGGTATTGTCGGGATTGCTATTACTTTAATGCACTTGGCAATCTCCGACCACACCATGCCACCTAACCTTCCATAGTATGTGGGCCTACCTTGTTGTTTGTGAGAAATCTACCCCATCCATTTGTTTTCCCGCTCATTTTAAGGTACTAAAAATGAGGTAGATCCAAAGCTCAACGTATAGGCCCACATTGGCCCCAAGATGTTCATAGGGTTGAGGCTCAATCCCCATTGTTTCTGGTTGTTTGGTCCATTGGAGCTTGGTATTACCCTTCGCTATAAAATGATATGGAAAAACAGATGTACTATATTAAAATAGTTTATTTACCTCTTAAAAAATATTATTCCATAATAAATGCCCAATGGTGAGGAGAGGTGTGCCAGCGGCAAGCAGAGCAAGGTTTTTAGATACCAAAGGCCTGTATTGATTGCCATGATGCCTTAACCCCGACCGTATGCCAGGGCAATTTGATGATTTTCAGAAATCTAAACCATCCATCTATTTTTTTCAAGTCATTTTATTGCATAGGCATAAGAATAAGGTAGAGCCAATGCTCATAGTAGGCCCAGATGGCCCTGGGATTTTTCAACGTGGTAGTTCCATCCCATTCTTTCCTGTCGTGTGACCCACTGGAGTGTATTATCATCTTCATTTTAATGCCCTTGCCAAAAAATGATCTGACGAAACAGATGGACAGAGTGGATTTATCGCACAAATTGTATTGTTTATTTGCCATCCAACCCATTGAAAGGGTAACACAGGCCTGGATGAAGGGAAAAGACAAATATCAGCCTGATCCAAAACTTGTGTGACCCATAGAAATTTTTTAATGGTCAATCAGCACTGTTTCCTATGGTGTGGTCCACTTGAGAGTTGGATTTGAATCTGTTCGAGTCTTGGGCCCAAGGCATAAAATGAGCTGGCAAAATGGATGGACGGACTGGATATAGAACACATACATCAACGTAGCCCCACAGTTGGGGATCCACCATAGACGCCGCCCATGGCTGTAAACCGGAGAGATGATCGTCGCACAGTGGCGGCCCATGCGATCACGTTCTAGGAAAATCTTAGAATCCTCTCCATCCACACAGTGAGACCTGCCTGATGAGTTGCTTAGATTTTGTACACATGACAGGTTGCCATACGTGAGAGTTGGTTTGGCTTAAAAAAAAAAAAAAAAAATTCCATACACGTGTCATGCAGGTGTAAGGTTACAGTGGATGGGCGGCTATCCACAAAAAAATCCCACTGGTTAGATGATCCTAGTCGTTGATCGGATGCCTACATTGCCCTGTCTTTTGGACGTTTGATTATCTGACCATTGAGGGCTGTTGGTAGGGCTCTCAATGGTTACTCGCCTTTCCAATGGACCCAAACTTTTCAAATAAGGGAGGGTACCCTTTTGAACCCGTTAACAAATTCGTCCGGGTCTTACATTCTTGGATCTGATTAAAAATCGATTCTAGCCAGGTCTGGGTCGGTCCATCAACTTTTACCTTCTTAAGATTGGGTCGAGCTAGGTAAATTTAGTTTTTATAATATTATTATATAAGCATTAAATATATATTCATTAATTTAACAATGTAGTGAGGTTTCCTAAGCCCGTAAATGTAAATGTAAATGTACCTATCTACACACCTTGCTTGTGTCAACGCGTTACATGCATAATCCGGCCACCCAGTGGTCTTGACCATGTAAATGCTCTTGTTTGTCTCAAACCCAACTTCAAACCTAGATCTAAAGACCTGATGTACCTGAATTCGAGCAAATTAGTGTCTTAAAAAATGAGGCCCGAACTCATCAAGGGCCTAAACCTAGTTAACTCAGGAATGGGTTGTATAGAACCTGGCAAGACCCGAATACGGTTCATCCAGATATTTGGTCGCCACGGGGCAAATTTGGTGGTTTTTGGCAAACTTAAAGAGTGTTAAAATTTAAAATTGGCACATTGAATTTTGGTGAGAATAAAAGTATGAAATTGTGTTGCGTTCACACTATTGTTTTCTTGGAAACTACTGTAATTTGGTGGGTCATGGTATCTCCATCACAAATGGAGCATCGTTAATGGACCATGACTTGAAAATCACTTTCAACCGCTGTTGATTTGTGGAAAATTAGTAAGTTTGATTGATCATATTGGAAAATGTCATATCACTGATTTGGACTCTCCACGATGCATTCCACCTTTGATTGCCTATCTTTCTAAAAAGTTTACTACATTATCTACATCTCATTAATGAATAGGAAAATAGACAATCCATACAAGTTACAACACACATAATTCAATTATTAATATGGTCCACCCATCATGTGAGGCTCAGGTTTTATTTTCCTATCCATCTCAAAAGTCAAACCAATAAGATGATAGTAATCAATCCATTATCAATGGTTATTAAAGTGGGTAGGCCATATTGATAATATTGAAAACAGGTCTAGCCATTGATTTGGATTACTCATCACGTTGGTCTGCCTTTGATTCCCCTTCGATCCTAAAATCATACTAATCTAATGATCCCAACCATCTAATCAATAGACATAAATGGATGATCCTATTTGTTATAGTATAAAAGGTCTGATCAGCAATCTGGACCATAAATCATGGGGACCACACCTCTGATTGAAGATTCATCGCAAGAAATTACTTTGATAAAGGATCTTAGCCATCCAATTAACACCTACAAAATGGACAACAATATTTATTATATAGAGTATAATCCTATTTCTTAACATCATGTTAATCCATCCTGATTAAGAATTACTCTGGTCAAATTAATGATGCTAACTATCTAAGCAGTGGCTTGAAAAATGGATGATCTATGCTGAATTGGAACCTACATTATGTGAGTTCATGCCCTAAAAAGCTGGCAAACCAGAATCGTCGGCATGGACAGAAAACATAGATCACAATGGGCGCCATACAGTCCAAGCAATCCACAACATCACATGTGCCACCATGGGTAGAACATCCAACCAATCCATCAGGTGGGTCCATCCTTCAAGATAATATCTCCCAAAAATCACGTTGGTCCACTCATCAGGCTGGACAAACAGGTTGAGAGCTTAGAAAACTTCAGGAAAGATTTTTAGACGTAGATCGGTTTCATAGATTGTGGCCCACCCGATTATTAGACAGACTCGTTTCTTGTTCCAGGTAATCTGATAGATGGATTGGATCTGGTAGTTATGTTTCATGCTAGCAAATATGGTGGCGCACGCGTACATGAGCTGCCTTTGTACACGCGGTTGTGTGGCAAAGCTCATCATATCCCGTAGAGCGAAATATCTGCATGAAATGTTTCTTTCATAGCCTTTGCAGACGAGGTAGGCTACAATACATCGCAATGTATTGAAAAAGGAGACATGGTGACT